>VZRR01000009.1:75671-178360 GCA_013398015.1 Oreocharis arfaki | reverse complement strand
GGCAGCTCCGCGAGGCGAGCCCGAGGCTCGGGCGGGGGGGCGGCCCGCGGGCTCCCGAGTCGGTGCGGGTTCCCGACAGGAGGTCCCGCGGCGCTTCGCACTTGCCGGGGAAGGCGCCTCCTCCGGGGTCCTGAGGGGCGAAGCGCCGTTGCCGAGGAGACGCGTCCCGGCGGGTGAGGGGAACGGGACCGGAGCAGCCCCGGAGCGGTGGCGGCGCGGAGGCGATGGCCCGGGCTGGAGGCGGCGCCCCCGGCCGACGGAGCGCTGGGCGGGGCGGACGGGGCGTGCTTCCGGCCAGCTCAGCAGCCGCCTTCCGCTCCGCCGCGACGAGCGCCGGTAGCCGGGGAGAGGCCGCGCTGCACCCCGCGAACAGCAGGGCCCCGACCGGGAGCCAGGAGACGGGTGCGAAGAGGAGCGGGAAGAAGCCGGAGAGGCGCCGCCGCCATGCTGAGCGTGTTCCGCTCCATCCCCACGCAGATGGTAGGGCCCGCCCGGGCCTCGGCACCGGGGCGCTGCGGGCGACACGGCCGGGCGCGGGTTTTAGTGTCCCCTGCCCGCCCAGCGACACGGCCGGGCGCGGGTTTTAGTGTCCCCTGCCTGCCCGGCGACACGGCCGGGCGCGGGCTCAGCGGCCTCTGCGCGGTCTTGGCACCCGTGTACGAGGCACGACTAGGGGGATGGAGGATGAAGCCATGTAATTCCGGTTTTTGACCTGGGAGTTGGGACATTGAGATGCTGTAAAGGGATGGCACTATGCAGCTGTGTAAGGGAAGCACCTCTGTGCTTTCTTGCCTGTGCTATAGCCGGACAGAAGGGAATGTGTCCTCCCGGAGAGCCACGGTTTCTAATGTCGTGCAAACATAGATCAGTTGGGTTTGGAAGGAACCACTGGAGATCATCCAGTCCAGCCCTGCCAAGGCAGGGTCACCTGGAGCAGGAACGCAGCCAGGTGGATTTGGAACGTCTCCAGAGAGAGGGACTCCACGACCTCTCTAGGGAGCCTGTGTCAGTGCTTTGCCATCCTCAACATAAAATTCTTCCTCCTGTTGAGGTAGAACTTAGTGTGTTTTATTTTATGGCCATTGCTCCTTGTCCTGTCTCTGGGCACCACTGAAGAGAGTCTGGCACGACCTTGTCAGCAGCCACCTTGGAGATATTTATATGTCAGTCTTCTCCAAAACACAGGTGCCACACACACGGTGCCCTCTCAGGCACACCCTCTTCTGTGGTGATACAGCTTTTACTTAGTGATGTTAAGCTGACTGCAATGATATTTTGAACTTGCATTACTTACTCTGATCAGACAGTGCTTGCTTCTGTTTCTAGGTGATATGGTCAAGCCTGCAGAGGAGGTGTTTACAGACACTGTAAGAAAAATAATTCCAATCTGGTTTGAAAGTTGAACAAAAACGCTGAGAACCCATGGTCAGGTAGACTGTAGGATCTAACCTGAAAGAGTTAAGGGGGCAGGTTTGTGTTTTGAATCGCTGACTAAAAAGAGTCTCTTTCCACAGGACTACAAGGGCCAAAAATTAGCAGAACAGATTTTTCAAGGAATCATTCTTGTCTCTGCAGTAAGTATAGTAGACCTGTGGGTGAGAACATGAAAGACTATTTTGTTTTCTGATCTTGCAAACATTTTTCTTATTGTTTGGGGTCACTAAAAGCTTTAAACAAAGTCAGAGGGGCTGTCATGGCTTAAATATTTTCTTCTTCCCATCTTTTACTTTCATTGTTGGCCTGCAATTTTGAAAAGGTTAGAAAGACATATGAACTGTGCTTTTGAAAAACCTGTATTTTCCTACCTAAATCCACTCCTTGCAACTTAATCATGTCATGGGAAATGTTTTTCTTCATTTAAAGTTTGATTTTTAAAAATATATTTTCCAGGTAATTGGTTTCATCTATGGATACATCACTGAACAGTTTGGATGGACTGTCTACATAGTTATGGCTGGATTTGCTTTATCATGTTTGGTAAGAATGCTTTTTCCCCAAACCCAAAAATAGTGCAATAGATGCACTATTTAATCTGGACTAATTGTTGGATTGAGGGGCTGTCATTTGCTATGTAATTCAGATTTATAAATACATATTTGTACTTCTTTTGATCTGCATAAAGTGCTTTGCAGGCCACTAAGTGCTTTTTTTGAAATGCTAGCAGGATTTTTGCAATTTAATACCACTTTTAAGTTCATTTTTCATTTCAATTA
The DNA here is from genome assembly GCA_013398015.1 of Oreocharis arfaki. Classification (NCBI taxonomy): domain Eukaryota; kingdom Metazoa; phylum Chordata; class Aves; order Passeriformes; family Paramythiidae; genus Oreocharis; species Oreocharis arfaki. The sequence goes on along the minus strand of VZRR01000009.1, from coordinate 176,147 downwards.
AAAGTTAGTGTTAAGTCCAGCAAACAGCATTGTTAACAAAAAGGACAGGGAGGCTTTCTGTGCAGTAGCAGCTTGTCATGAAAATTTTGCAGCCATCTCCTGCTGCCTGAGGAGAGAGACAAGGAGGCAGAGTATGGAATTGCAGAGGTAATTCCTTATCCATGCATGAGAGGTGTCCCACTCCTATTGAGGCACTCCCAATCCAGTTTTACACATGGTTCTTATACCTTCCAAGCATTCAGATGGAAGGTACAACATGATTTGACCAATCTCTCCTCAAGACACACACACACATTCCACTGTTTTAAAAGCCACTGTAATTCTCTGGCATCATCATCCATCTGCTCCTTACTTAGTTAAACATCCCTGAGTCAGTCTGGCTGCGGTTACTTACTCATGATGCCAGGCAAGGGGAGGGTCTCAATGCAGTGTTGGAGGTGCTGGTGTCACCTCAGGAGTCCAGGGGTGTCCTTTTATCTTCAGGGTGGGTGCCGTCCTCCTCCTTGCACGGACCTGGGCTGCTTGAGTCACATACTTAAGCATGACTTAGCAATGTAAACTGTAAACGTACATGAAATTGTGTGAGTTTTCTTAGGACTAACAGATAACTAGTTAGAGATGAAGATTTTCCTAAGAAGCTGTACAGACCAGCTCTTTAGCATCTCAATGTCCTTGTTCTGACTCCACTCCTCTGCCCTCAGCTGACACTCCCTCCGTGGCCCATGTACCGGCGCAACCCCCTCAAGTGGCTGCCTGTGCAGGAGTCGGGCACGGAAGAGAAGAAGGCAGCGGACAGGAAGCCAAAGAGACATGCTAAAAGCTAAAAATTATGCTTCTTCAAGCTGTTTGTTACATTTTGTTAAATTAATTTCCACTGAGAAATACTTCTTGGCTTAGTGTTTGGGTTTTTTTCTTAGTACTTTGTATACTACAACTGTGAGTACAACCAAGCTCTGCAGCGAGCATGAAGGCTTGAAATTGGGTCTGGAGTTTCAGGGAAGTCACTGGGAACACAGGGATGGGGGGATTAATGTCAGAAGGCTACTGGAGGTCACATCTCAAGTATTTCACTACAAAGGAACACAGTGAATCAAATGAATTCTAGTTAAGCTGTTGCCATAGCCTAAAAGATAACAAACACCTGAACTTCTACTGAAATATTTCTAATTATGTGTAAAACAAGCTGTCAGTAATGTCAGGTTGTAACAAATATCAAATATATTGTGAAATGGTACATATCCCACAGTTCTGAAAATAACTGTTCCAGGATATGAGACTGCAGAGGGGCAGTTTTTGTTTAGAATAAATTTCCCTGGGAAGAGCAAGTAACAATAGCTCTTGAAACATTGTAACTTGAGCATGCAGTGTGGGAGAGGCAGCAGGATCTATAGGTGTGGCATTTTTTTTTCCTACTGTCATGTCAGTAACCTCCCTCACAGGTGCTGGAGGTTACAGTACTTCAGCTACAGGCAGGAAAAGAGACAGGTTGTTCATTTATCATTTTATTTTACAAATTCAATTCCCTTTGACTTCTTTATTATTTAAAAAACATGTGCTTTTCCTGTAGGGATGGTACACAACAATGCCTGGCAGCTGTAGCAAGACACTCTGGATGCAAACAAAGAGAAATAAGTGTTTTATCTTTACCCTAAGTGATTCTGGTCTCGGGCACTTTCATTCCTAAAAGGAATTAGTATTTGTAAGGCAAAGGAATTTCTGCAGCTGGGACCACGGTAACCATGGCTGCATTCCTTTCAAACATTTTCAGACTTATTTTATCCAGTTACCAAATAACTTTCCCCCACCTTGGTGACTGCCTCAGCAACAAAACACAAGAGCAAAGTCTCTCCTTACAAGCAGTACAGCTGCCCCCTTCAGCACTTGGACTTGGCAATTTACAGAACCTGAGGACCTTGAGTTCTACAAAAATTAGTAATTGTCTCTTCATGCTAAATTTTCACAACTATCTGATGTAATAGCTTATAGCTTATCACACCAGAGCCTTGGCAGAGATTTTGTTACTGTATTTAGTATGAGACCATACCAAAAACCTTTTGCTATGACAAATTCAAACCAGAACATAATCTTTTTTGACACTCCTTAGTATACAAAACTTGGTATCCACCCCTATTTGCATCTATGAAAAGCTTTTTAAAGTTTCATTAAGTGAATAAAAACTAAACTAAACAGTTTCTCTTCTGAGAAAGTGATAGCCTGGTTCACATTTTAACATGGAAAATATTTCTACAAACTCTTAACGTTTTCTGCAAGTTCACCTCCTTATTCCATCAAAGGAGATCAATGGATAAATGTGCTTTGTAAGCTGGTCCAGTCTATCAAAGGAGCTAGAAAACAGTTCTTTTCTCCAAAGAAAAGATTCTGGTCAGAGCTTCACATTTTCTTCAAGAAATTTCAGGTGCCGAGCCTTCGCACTGTAACTCACGTACTTGTCTCCCATGTGCTCCCGCAACTGCAGCTGTTCAGAACACACACAAAACAAACCCCACAACATCACTGACACTGAAAAATAGCAGGAGCTATCAAATTATTAACAAAAAAATACCAAAGCACTCAGCTGAAAACAGCATGTGAAGCTTGGCAACGTAGATGGGAGAGAAGAAAAATGAAAGTTGTTGTTGTCTAAAAGCAAGAGACTTCCACATCCCACCCAAAAATTTAAAATGTAAGATCTTCATAGCTTACAAATCAAATACTGCATGGGTAAGTGTAACCAAGTTTTGAATCAAAGGAGCTGGAGGTGTTGCTCATTCACCTTTATTGGAGATTGATGTTAAACTATTTCTTATTTTGGACATAAGGGGCATGAGGCAAGTAATGTGAAGGCAAAGATTTGAGAGACAGTAGAAGTAATTACTAGGGAAACAGCACAGAGTAAAATTATTTGCATCCCTTGCATCTTCCCCAAACTCAGGGACCCTGGTACAACTCTAAAGCTCTGATGGTTTATGAAGAAGTAACAGCTGAACATAGTCTACATCTAGAATCAAACTTAAGAGTGAAAATTACAATATACTTAGGCCCTGGCCTGCCCATGACTACATAAAGACTTTATGGAATCAAGGTTTACCCTATCTCAATAGGGTAAAGACCCTGCTCATTGATCTAGGTTTATAAAGAAATTAAACAATTTTATTATGAAAGACATTCACCTCTCTTTTCGCTTCATCATCTTCTTCCATGATTCTGTACACCTTCTCAAGAAGTTTCACTCCCAATCCTTGCACCACATCAGATCTCAGGATTTCAACCATTCTTCTAATCTTGTAAGGGACTGATAACATATCTGTTAAAAATAAAATACAATCAAAAAAATCAGTGCAGTAGTAATTATTTTCAGTACAGGCAATTTTCATACTCTGCAGAAAAATATGGGATGACTCTTAAGTATTACCACAGAATCCTACAGCAACAGACCTGAAGGAATCTCTTCCATTTTTAATTCCTCTGATTCATCAGGTGATTTTCCATGCAAAATCAAAGTATCTCGGTATTTTCTACGAAGTTTAAACTCTGGGGCTGGGGTTGAGGTTACACAGCACTCAGAGTTCTCCTTGGAGTCCATTTTCAGTGTCCATGTCATCAGCTGCACCAAGTCATTCATTTCATTCACGTTGCTTTTCCTAGGAGAGAAGGAGGAAATAATTCAGTCACCATCATAATGCATCTTCCACCGTGCATTCCAAGGACTTTTAATAAGTTGAGGTGAGGTCCCAGTAAGTATTCCATGTTAAATTACTTGCTGTGGTGCAGTTTTATCAACAGCAACATCAGTACTATTTCATCTAACAAAGGGTCAGAGCCCAGTCACTGCCAAACTCCACAATCCTCCTGGCTACTGCTGACTCTGGCCATGCAACAAATTGCATCTCTTGAAAGCTCCTTACACTGACAAAAATCAGAAGTAAATTCAGCCTCATTTACAGTGGAAACAAAACACATTGGCACCTTTTAACTTGTGCTTTTAATGCATCCTGACAGTAGATGTCCTTTGGTGCTGGAAGACTGGTTTCCTGGGAAGCTACAGTTCACAAAAACCAGAAGGACACAATCACACAGCCAGAAAGTTCAGCATGGGAAGTGTATAGTTACAGAGAGACAATAATTCAATGGAGCTCTTTTCCTCTATGCATCACATACTTCTTCAGTCACTCACTATGCAGAGATAAAGTGTGAAAGCCTTTTTTTTTTTCCACTCCAAGTCAAGGTCCAGTATAGCAGAGAAAATTCTTGCACAGTATTAAACAAAATCCTTACCTCTCCTTGGAATCACCATCAGACTTGTCTGTAGAGCTTGTGGAAGAGCTTAACTCATCATCAGACAGGCAACAGGCTTCTCTCTTTCTCTAAGGGAAGAGGGAATAAATGTCAAAAATTCTAGTAACTGAAAGTAGTTCAGCAATATGGCATAAATTACTGTTCTTACATGGAAGAAATACTTTTGACACAGTTTACCTGAGAAATACTGGGATCTGATGAGGACTGTGGAACTTTAACACAATTTTCCACAAGTGATTTTGCTTCAACTACTGCACCATTTAATGATTGTCTTGCTGGAACCACTGGAAGGATGACATTTTGACAATATTTACAGCTAAGCCACGTGTATTCTGAATTAGTTTCACGCTCATGCAAGAAAAAGTCTATCACCTGGCAGAAGACAGGCAGGGAGGTAGGTATTCTGCTAAGAGAAAACATTGAAACTTCTATCTGAAAGTGAATATTCTACATTTCAAGTTCATTTCTTCAGTGAGAACACAACTGAACATAACTAAGAAGCAGAAAAACACAGACATGTTAACAGAAATTTTTATTTAACACAGAACTAAACCCTTAGTGCCTCTTTCTGAAGATGGCAGTGAAGAACAGACAAGTAGCTATCATTTCTTCACAAAGAAGTTATTAGCCTACTAACACATAAACTGTTAACATGTAAACATAAAAATTACCAGAGGGAAGCATCTCCCGAGACTGTTTCAGCCTCCGTCGTTCCCTTGCTGACAAGGGCCGCTCCTTCAAAGGAAGTTAATTTGATTTTAATTTGCAATCACCATTATGGCTTTTGTTATCTACTTACCTATTAAGCAAAAAATCCTTTTCAACTGGCATGGGAGAAAGAGCTATTATTTAATGTTTAATTGTTTATTACGAAACTGCCTTCAGTGAGACCAATCTGAGCTCTAGAAAAGGGGCTTCTGACCTCCAAGGCTCAGCGAGGCTCGTCCCACACTGAGCAGGTGCTTGACAGGGCTTCCATGAGGTAGGAAGCTGCTACACATTTCTTTAGTCACTGTGCACACACTCATGGAACAAACTGCTCAGAAGGAATGAGACAAAAACAAGCAGACAGTATTCATCACTAACCTTTGGAACGGCTGCTTGACTGGGTTTGGCACTATCTGCAGGCTCAGGGTGCTCTGCACCCCTCTGGGCTGTCTTTGGGGTCACATCAGAAGGAACAGGTAGAGGCCGAGGAGAAACTGCTCTGAACTTGATAGAGAAGTGAGCAAGAATTTTTTTTATTATTATTAAAAGTTCAAGTACTCAGCAATCTAGAGGACATTCTTGCATGGTAAAGCTGGATGCCAGAGATTTTGAATCCTACTGTAACCTCTTCACATCTCCCAACTTGATCCTTCCCTCTCCCCATCTCTGCTTGCATCTATTTCCCTTCTCTCCATCCCTACATCTCTTCCCCTTCCTCCCAGACTATTTTTCAGCCAATACCTTTGCAACAACTCTCCCCACCCCCAAATAACAAAACCCAAGAGAAAAACAGGCTATCAACCACCAATCACCCTCTTCTCTAGCCTTGTGTAGGCAGTGCCTTTCCCAAAGAAGCCTCCCTGCTCAGTGTGGAAGAATTGACAGGAGCTCTATCCTATGTGCATGCCAAGATTTTTTTCCTACAGCTTGCACTCTGAAGCTCAGGCCAGCCCTTACACATCTGTTCTAAAGCACTGCTAAACTACTACCCACCACAAGTAGCCTTATCCACAAAGGTACTGACTTGTAGTCACTGTGAGAAGTCCTGATGGAATTTCTTAGGAAAGACTACAGCCCATCTGGCACACCCTCCTCACCCCTGTGAGGGTTATTGGGATTTTCAAAGATTTATTCAGGCTGCTTCCAACAGTCACCTTCAGTGATCTGCATTTGCTACCAATGAAGTTATACAGACACACATGAAACAAGAACAGCATTTAAACACCCACCCTTTTTTAGAAAATAGGTCCCACGTTTAAAGAGGAAAAACACAGGAGTCTTAAAGGAAAGAGGAGAGGTATTTTTCAAGTATCTGCACCTTCTCTGAGCAGCCTTCAGCAAGCTCTCTCTTCTGCTGCTGCTGCCGTGAGAGAGAGGGTTCGCTGACAGAGCTGTGAGGCTGCAAGTGTAAGGTCATTTTCCCCTGAGCATCTCCTGAAGCCCCATGACTGACATCATCCTAATAAATAAAATCATTTTTTAAAAAAAATGCAGACATGTCATTTCCAGATTTACACAAACACACTCAAAAGAAAAAAAAATATCAAAACAGGCCACTTTACTATTTGGACTGCAACCAGCTAAACATGGAACAGGTATAACCACAATAAATTCTTACTTGATAGATAAAATACCTGCTGTACCAGCATCTTTAGCTACTAAACCTTCAAAGAAGGACACTTACTTGAATTACAACAGGAACAAAGGGTGCTAGCAGCTTGTCAGTAGAATCCAAGCTCTACAATAAATAATGATTTCTCATCAAAAATCTCATGGTAGACCAAAATGCAGTGAGAAGACAATCACCACCAATTAGCCCCCTATCCAAATCAAGATTATTCAGGCCTACTTACAACATAGAACAAAAGTTACAAAACTATTCTTACCCTCTCTGTTCTCAGCTGGAAAAGCAAATTTTTTCCCCTGTAAAAACAGAATTCCAATCATCTAGATAGATGCAATCCCAAAACTACTTCACCATAGTGCCTTTGCAAATCTGAACCCATGGCTCCTAACTACTTAAGAATCTCAATAATTGCATCAGCAGCATCCGACTTTGACAGAAAATCATGTGCAGCAGCTCTCTAAATGTTAAGAGATAGCCATTAGTTAAATCTACTTCAAGTAAGCATAAATGCATTACCAGGTCAGGTTGCTTTTGGTCTTTTGATTCAGGCTCCAGGAGTTTCAAAGTGTCATCATCTTCTACAGAATCAACAGAAGATGGCTTAGATTCAACACTTTCAGCTTTAAAAGGCTGTTTTGTTCTTTGCTGTTGTCCATCTTCCTTAACTGGTGGGTTATTAGATGTTATTTTAGAATGGCCTGGAACATGTAAATGCTTTGCTTTATTATTCTCTGGGATACACTCACTGCCACACTTCTCACTTCCACGCTTCATCCTTTCAGACAGAGAGAAATCAATGTTCACTCCACTGACTGTAGCTATGGAGTCTCCCAAGCTGTTCAGATCATTTTTGCTTGCTTTTCTTTCCAACTCAACAGCTGGTTTCTCTGAGGGACAAAATTTGGTGGCCTTACATTGGCTGATGCAATCTTCTTCACACTAGGATTAAAACAAAAACAAAAAAAGTCATTATCTTTTGGGTTTTACACACATATGAAAGAATTCTCTAAGCACCAAAGGAAAATCAAGAACATACCAGAGCACATAAACTGAAAGGAAATTATGATCAATAACAGACTAGGAGCCTCAAAAAAGTCCAAATCGACATTTTTAAAGGGATACAGATTTGCAAATGACCTGTGTGAGGTATTGGTTTATACACATGGAGTACACCTACTTTTCACCAGGACCATGAGAGGAAAGTTGTACTCACTTGGCTCTTCCAAGAGTGAGGAACAAGCACCAAGAGTTTTTAAGATGTGCTCCACCACATACATTCAGTATTTCAACATTGAAAGCTCAAACCCAGAACAGCAGACTTATTACAGAAAACAAAACAAATATGCACAAGAGTAACCATCACAAAAGGTTTGTGCTAACCACTAGAAAGAATTTCAACAATAAACAATTTTGGTTGTGACTATAATTAGTTTTTAAATATATGTTTTTGATCGGAAAAAACTATTACCACTTGTCATGAAATATTTGAAAAATTATTTGACCCCAAATACTCCAAGAGTAATTCACATAAAACCAGGTGTTGTTCAGTTAGCATCTTACAGATCTTGCAATTAGCTTCCCTGATCCACAGCTGTTTAATTACTTCCACTCTTATCTAAAAACAATTCCTTCCTTTACACATTGCTGGGATTCAGACCTAATGTTCTCAGGAATGCTCAAGGCACTTCTTATAAACTCTTGAGTTTTTTATCTAGAAAAAGCAGGGGAGATTTAGGTTTTGTTGGCTTTTTTTTTTAAGGTAAAAAACCCCATATCTTACAACTTTGTATTTTCTGGCTTGCTCAGAGGAGTGGTTTTGGTGTGCAGCATTCCTGCTGTGAGATTCATTCTTTGCTGAGATGACAGAACAAGGGTCTTTAGGTTTAGAATTCACTGTTTTCTTATGATTTCTAGCAGCTTTCCTGTAAAGAAAATGAAATTTGCTCATTCAAACACCATCAACAAGGTCTTAAGATATTTCTTTAGATTATACTAATTTAAAAAAATCCACTCCACTAAAGAGCTTTCATACAAAGAGTATCAGATACTGGGCTTTTTGAACAGACTGTGCACAACACCCTCATTTTCAGTTCCAGAAAAGGAGCTTAAAAACACGATTCAGACTCTGCCAGCAACGTACACTTGTTCTGCAGAGCACCAAGGTCAGTTCTATCTGGAAGCAGTAAAACAACTGACTAAACCTGACAAAGAAAAATAATTATATCAGTGTATATCAAAAGGAACTTGGTTTTTCAATTCCCAGATGATAAATGGCCTCAAGAACCCTATGGAAAGGTGTATGTTTCCTACCAATTCTGTATTCCTAAGCACTACACAGTTCTATTCTGCATTTGCAGAAAACATGATTTTCCACTCTAATTCCCTCATATTTCTCAAAGAACTCAAATAAACTCATGTTCATTTGCTTTGTAGCTGCACATAACGAAACTTATCTTGTCCTGCTACGAAACCCAGGAAAAGATGTAAAAAAAAGACGACAAGAACATGAATATTTTGCACAGAATCACTCAAATGAAAATGTCTTACGCCTTTGTGGCTTCCAAAAACAAAGAAATCTGTTGTTTGATATACGGCTGCCGCAGGATGCTTTTCACACTAGGCCTTTCCTCGGGTTTTTTACTGAGCATAGTTCGTATTATTTCTACCAGCTGTGGGCTGTAATCCTTTGGCATGGGTGGCAGCTGTGAAAGGAAAGGGGAGCCTGATATTATTTAATATATTCATCAACAGGGGCTACTGCTAGAACATTTATGAGTGACCATTATGGTCAGCTACATACTCTGCATGAAAAATAGACTCATTGTTCAAATGCTGAAAGTTACCCAATTTGCTTCATGTTAAACAAAATATTGAAATTCCAAGTGTGTGCCTAAGAACTGTCCATAATTTTATTAACATCAACAGTAAAAGTGCTGTAAATAGGCCTAAAAATTTATATAAAATAAATACATATTAACTTCATTATATGCCAAAGCAGGAAGACACTTGAATAAGCTAATCTTACATAACAGGAAAACGGCATCACCCAGTAATTTCATTTTCATGCAATGTTTATGCAAAACCAGAAGCAAATTAAGAAAGTAATTTCAGAACTTTGAAAATTAATCAGTATATTCATTACATGAAGAGATTAACAAGAAACTCTAGCCATATCTACAAAGGAACAACTCCCTTGGTCTGCTATCACATCCCACACCACCACGAAACAACAGTTTTACATATGATGATGTATGTTACATGCAAGTATTTTTAACTCCATGCAATATTTCTGATTAGAAAATAGAATGCCAATTTCTAGATAGAAAATCCAAGCACAGATAAAAAAATCCTAGGAGTTTTTACCTTCCCTTCAATAATTCGATAAGCCAAGGAGTTCATGTCCTTGGCGTTGAAGGCGTGTTTCAGCGTAGCCATCTCATAAACACAGCAGCCCAAGGCCCAAACATCAGACTGAAAAAAGGGGAAGAGAAAGTGTTTGGGAACTTCTTATTAGTTGTACAAGTTTTATCTTTGGACTTAGTCACCTGTTTTAAAAGAGGCTTTTAATGACACTAAGCTAATTAAGCCCAAATTCCACTGCAAACCTTTGGCTTCACTCTCACTCTTCAATTTTTAATTTTGATCAAGTGAACTATTTTCTTACAAATATCCCCAATTTTTTTCCAAAAAGAAGTGTAGAAATTAGCTATTTTCAGGGGGAAGGGGGGGGGGGTTCCTTGTTTCCTTTTTGAGTACAATATCAGCCCTGACTGTAATGAAAAATCTTGATTTTTCATTGGAAGAAGTTTCCCCTCAGCTCTTGCTCATTGCAGACACTCTTACTTATGGTGTGTGTGGTTTACAGCAAGAGCTGAACATCTTTGCTTTATTCTGTTATATTTTAAACTCACAGTACCACTGCTTATTCCTTTTCTTAAAATTTCATTTTTCTTTTTGTGTTTTTTAATGCTGCTGTTATTTCTAATAAAAACTTTTGAGTGTAAAACTTCCTGACTGGCATATAATAAATTGAGAAAGTGCATCTCTCTATCACAGACTGGTATTTCTGTCCCCATTCCATATCTCTCCAGCTGTGAGAGGTACAGGCAGCCTGCTGAACACCTTAGCTGTGGTAACTCATCACATGCTATGAATTCCCAAACACAGTTCCAGAAATAAACATTCCTACAAATCTCTCTCTTATTTTTTCATTCGGTCTTTGGGAAGTGTAAAAAGACTTGGAAGCAATCAGAAACCAAAATCCACAGATAAGATTGTAATGCTCTCAGACAAATAAAATAAGGTTCCTAAGAAAAAAGAAATGACATTTTCATACTGTACCTTGTAGTTGTAGGGTCTGTTAGAAAAGAGTTCAGGGCTCATGTAGTACGGGGTGCCTATCAGAGTGCTGGCCATGTCATACTGGTTTTCCAACACTCTGGCTATTCCCAGATCTCCCACTTTGATTATATTTGTTCGTGTCAGGAAAATATTCTGAGTTTTAAGATCCCTGTGCAGAATGTGCTTTTCATGTAAATACTAGGGGGAAAAAAAACAACATATAAATTGGGTTAATTAACTCCTAATTGGTTCTTTTGCACTGAAAAGTAAAATCTCGTTACACAAGTGAAAGAGGTAAAACACAAAAGCAGAAGAAACACATAAATCGCTACTCCGAAGATCAGGAGTGCCCTTCTAATACAGTATTGGTGAAATAACATTAAAAGTGACTGACACAGGCAGGGGCCCAAAACTTGGCACCGCTTTAACCAAATCTCTCTGCATGGCTCTAGTAAATCAGCAGAAAAGAGAAAATAAAAATGTAAAGTTAAGACCGTAACTCACTTTCTGCTGCTTTCATTTCTAGCCAATCTCAGTTCAAAGCATAAAATTTCAGAGAAATTACAATGTGAGCTTTGTGTAAACAGGGCAGAAAATCAGTCATAATAAACAAGAACAGGCAGTACCACAGACTTGTGTATGTTTGATCAAAACTGCTAACTTTAGGATAGAATTTTCTGTCCAATTTCTTATTCTTTAGTGTTAACATCTATATCTGGTCTTCACTGCTGCAACAATTGCCTTTAAAGTTTGATAACCCCCAATTACAAATTCAAAAGTGTAGGATAAGGCTTAATAGAAATGATGAATTAGTGGTCTAAATTTACCATTAAAAACAGCAGCAAAAAGACTGAACACAAAATGCTTCTGAAATTATCTGCTTTTTTGTTTTTTGCAAAACTACACTTCGTAAATTTAACCTAAACTTTCACACCAGAGAAGCATTTCAGACAAGAGTTGCAAACACCCCAAAAGCAACCACTGTCTACCCTGCTACAGAGGCGTGGACATAAAGTATGTCAGCAATTTCTTACTTAAAACAGTCGATTTGACTGCAATGACCCATTTTTAATGTACTAAAAACCATTGCATTTAGACATTAACCCAGCCAAACAGAAATCCAGAGGCTGCAGCTTAGCTGGAATTTTTAAATGCATAAAAAGCCAAATTAAGTTTATATCTGAAGGTGACAAAATTACACCTCATTGTACCTGCAGGGCCATGGCAATCTGGACAAACCACTCCACCACCTGATTCTCAGGCAGGAGTTTGCCCTTCTGCTCTTTGAGTTTGTGGTAGAGGTCTCCTCCCTCGCAGAAGCCCATCACGATGTAGAGGTGGCCATCGTCCCCCTGCCAGGACTCTCTGTAGGTGACGATGTTGGGGTGTCTCAGCTGGGACAGAAGCTGTGCCTCTTGCTCTGCTGCTCTCCTCTCACGGCTGGAAGCACTTCGAAGGTTCAACTTTTTGATGACATACTGTAAAAGACATGGCAAGGGGTATGGTAAGAGGTGAAAGTAACTCTGCAGAAGCCCTAGGGAAGAATTCTCCTGACCTAAAGGAAATGCAGTATTTGAAATCTCCACTCGTTATTCTACACGGAGGCTGCAGTTTGGCTAAAAGCTAGGCGCTATTTCTTCTTTTCTATCTTGACACCATAAAAATGGAACAGGTGTGTTCCATTCATCCACCTGAACAAAACTCTGCTAGGAATTTTGTGGTGTTTTGCTTTCTTCTGACTAATGTTCACATTTCTCTTTTTTTCCCCCACTCTCATTTTAAATGTGTCTGTTGTTCATCTTTTAAGCCTTAAACCTGTTTGTGCCCCACAGTTACTCTCAAATAGGCCACATCAATAGTAACCTTAAATATATGTAAGGAAAATACGCAGTCATATGCAAACAAATGATAAAAGTCATCTGAAAGAGATGAAAGGTCTTATGATCATTCCCAAATTTCTTTTATTCTTTATTAAGATGGGTCAAGAATTTTTCAAAGCTACATACAAAAGTTATCTACTTCCTTAATATGTACTACATTAAATGTAATTCTAAGGAATTTCGTGTATCAGCAAAAACATTAATGAAGCTGAAATGAGACAATTAAGCACACTGAACACTTTCATCACCTACAACACCAATATTTAGGTCTGACCTGGCCCTATTCTGATGTAAATTTTGTAGGAATCACTTTAGGGCATCAGCTTTCCACAGAACAATCATGTCATGGTTACACTCAAACCTGCTCTTATCAGAGAGGTTTTAACTCAAAACTTTTAAAATATTTTTACTTGCTGAATTTAGCATCCTCAGAGATGGTTTAGTGTCTGCTCTCCAGACTGGGCCTACTAATTAGCCCAGCACATTTAATTAGTGCTGAGGAGATGCCCCTACATACCAAGGGAACCAATTACCCAGAAAATCCACAGCACCTCTTGACTTTGTGTTTCAGAAGCCTGCTGGATATAATCTGTGATGATGCAAAGCTTCCAGGAGGAATATCACAAGGCTAATTGTGTACAGCATCACCTGACTTCAAAATAAAACAGAAATAGTGCAACTACTGTGTTCGATGTGACAAGTCAATTACAATTTCATGTTTGGGCATGGAAACTATTTAAGCTTATATCAGCATCTTTTAGACAATACACTACCAAACTGCAAAAAGCACATATATTAGCCTTACTTTAAACTTGGCATCAATTTTATTTAGTTTAACGAGCCCGTTTTCCTGGCAAGATTCTCTACTGAAGTCTATTGCAGTGCTCTTCCACCCTATTTGATACCAAATTGTGTACGAATTCCATTTCATTTTGTGTTAAACACTTAAAGCCACTTGACCTTCTCCACAAGAAATCCAGCATTCGGTTTACAGCAAATACGCTCAAATAGGACACAGTTTTTTTCACAGAATATGTGGCACTGTGCAAAAGCCACAACAAAAAATCCTGATCACCGTGCTACAGAAGAAAGTTTGTAAAAGTTGGCAAAAGATGAAACCACAGTAAACCACACAAAATATTTGTGATGCAACTACAAATAGGAAGCAAGGCTCTTGACAGTGTTAATGACCAGCAGCATGACAAAGAAATCCAAGGACCTGTATCCAAGTGAAAGTGACCTCAATGCACTGTTTACTTTTAGGATGAGGTTAGCAAGTTTTTGAGGACATTGGACTATGCACCGTGGTGATGGCCTGCAGGGAACAAGTCCTGCCATGACTGCTACCCAAGCCACAGGTCACAGGGATTCGCCTCGGGATTCCAACCAGGGAACTGCCCTCATGCGGGAAGGACACACCCTCTGATCCCTGCTGGGAACAATCCTTTCCCCATCATCTACAGTAAAACCCCGGGTATAAGGCTCGTACACAAGGTTCCTGCGGCTCTGCTCTGTGGATGTTCTCCATCCCCATTCCTCTGCCCTCTCACATTCCCTATCAAACACCGCTGCTTTGGCCTGACAAGACAGATTATTTCAGTTTTCCAACAAAAATTCTTGTGCTTCTACTCTGACAGAAACAAAACCTTCTCAGGAAGAGTCTACTGCACACTTTTAATAAGAGTTCTTACAGACAAGGGAAGAGAACAGAAACAGCAGCTCATGTGGCTGTATCCAACCCCAACACCTGGTGATGGTCACAGCCCCTCCCAGGTCATGCCCAGGATGGCTCAGGGCCACCAGCCAAAGCCGGGCCACAGCTGCGTGCCGGTCACAGCCCAACCAGACGCCACAGCAGCCCCAGCGCAGCCCAGCCCCGGCCATTCTCCTCACGCCGAGCCGTGCCCGTGCCCCGTGACCCAGCCCCTCGCTACCTGCTTGCGGTCCTGGCGGTGCCGCGCCAGGCTCACCTCCCCGTAGCTGCCCTTGCCCACGGCCCTCAGGAAGCAGTAGGCAGCCAGGGGCATCCTCCCGCGGCCGGGCCCGGGCAGCGCCCGCTGCCATAGAGATACCCGGGGCGGCCGCGGCCATGGAGCGCCTGGCGCGCAGCTTTACGGCGCGGGCGCGGCGCCGCGGTGGCCATTTTGGAAGCGGGCGCGGCGGCCATGTCGAGAGCGGGCAGCGCGCCTGAGGGAGGGAGCGAGCCCGCCCCGGCGCTGCCCTCGCTGCGGCCCCGGGGACAGCGCTGTCCCCTCGCCAGCGCCGCGTGAGGCGTGTCCCTGCCGTGCTGCTCCGCGACATCGCCGTGCCGAGCCCAGGGAACGCTGGCGACAGGGATACGGCTGTGCCACCACATCCCACCTGCCCTGAGCCCCGCCAGAGCCACGGCTGCTCCACAGAGCTATCCCGCCCCTTTGGATGGAGCAGAGAGTTGGTTAAAAAAACCCCAGACTGGTTGAAAAGGAGCTCCTGGAGCTCTCCCGTGTCCCTGCCGTGGCTGAGAACCTCATAACACTGACGGCAGGAAAACCAGAAAATAGAATGTTTTGTTACCACTGAGCACTTAACCCCCAGCCCTCAAAGTCTGTGTTTCATTAACGGGTGAACTGAACCAGCTAAAAAGTTTAAGAGAGAATTAACACTGTCAAGATAACAAACACAGGAAAACGGCCCTGCAGCTGCAGGCTGGGTGCACACTGAGCGTGCGAGATGCAAGACCTGGGAGCTTGGACCTGGTTTCAGCCAGGTGAAGATGAATCGGAACCCATGTAATGGGAAGTTTCTAGACTAGACAGGATACATGCCAAATAACGATACCTAAATCGGGTGCCTGAGTGATATGGAGGATTACAGGAGTGCTTTTGAAATGGAGCTTAAATGGCTTTCACAGACTGCAAGCTCTGTTACGGCTGCAGTAAATTTGAACCAGGGAGAGCCTTTAAGGAAGTATCAGAAAGATGACAGTTTTCATTTGGGAAAAAAGTGAGTCTGGGGTGGAGATTAATCTCAGCTGCCAGTACAGAAATGGCTGTGTGTTTTTGTTTGGAACTATTACATAGAAGAGACATTGCTGAAATATTCTGTAAATTCTTTAACAGATTTTCTAACAGTATTCTGTAGATTTTACTAATTCAAAATTCAGCATCTGATTTTTCCCAAATGCCTAATGCTTAATCCCACTTCTCTCATTGGGTTATTTATTAACACTTGGTAAACAAAGCATTAGATATTTGTGCATATCATTCCAATTGGAACCTCACTTTTTTTCCAAAATGGAAAACAATCTATTGCTTTGTATTTTAGTATTGATTCCCGCCTTTGCATCCTCAGACTTTTTGCTAACACATGTCAGAAACATCAAGGTAAGTAATCAACCGTGTATGGGGCTCCCACTCCTCAGAGATTAATTTCTTCAGTTTATCGGCATTTATCAGAGAGTTCATACAATGCCAGCAGCAGGAGCATTGTGTTCTCTGGTACCCCTGGACACAAGATCAAAGCTGGGACTCAGACTGGTTAACCTCTAATCAGCTAAGTTTTCAATCAGCTCTGAAGTTCTTCTATCTCTCTTTTTAAAAACATCTCTTTCCTCTGTTTTCCTTGTCATCACCACATAATGGTGACATGTTTTAGTAAAATATTTAAATGTGTAAAGCAATCAGGGCTGCCAGGGAACTGACTTTGGCACCTGTTTAGCAATGCAAGTGAAAGAGAAGTAGAAAAGAGAGATGTAACATGGCATCAAGATAAATGCCCACCCAAATGACATGGCAGGATTTTTATCAGAAGATTTGCATTTTAGCACAACATGAGATAAATCTCTCAAAGGGACCATTCTGGTTTTGACTGGATCTCTGAGTAAGGCAATGCTATCTGATGTTTTGCCTAATTTTCTTTGGTTAAGTTGCTGGCCACTACTCCTCACCTCCATATAGTGTTTTCCTCTCTCTCAGTGGTTATGTACTCTGAAAAGTTAAAGAGGGCAAATCTCTTTGGGGAGCACTCTGAGTTACTGGGTAGAACAGGACAAAGCAATTTACGGTTGATTGCTGTTGATTAGGTTATGATCTTTGCCAAGACTTTTTCTTTGAAAATCAGAATAGTAACATGTCTAACTTTTAAAAGTCAGCCTGAGATTTAGTGTTGCAAACTGGAAATGCCAGGGATTCTTATTATTTAACCATTATGTAGCCCAGATATAATGTAGGTTTTTCCTCCTGATTACCGTAGTGCCTGTTGTTCTCTGTACATCTTGCAACGCTAATGCCTTTCTAAATGGAAAACTGCCAAAGCTCTGTGCAATGCTCCATCCATACATGCAGAGCACTGTGGAAAAGTCAGTTGATTCTCCCACTTTTGTTCTGTACTTTATGCAAATGTGATTTGATTGAAATGGAGGAGGTTGCTCTGTAGGGTGAAGGTCTTGGTGCCCATCCATATCTTGGCCCCTTTGAGCAAGCAGTATCCAGTGGAGAGTGATGAAGTGTAGCTGGAATTCTGGCTGGCTGATGACCTTCAAGCTGTCAAAGCTGCTTATAGAGCCACAGCCAGGTAGACACAGTTGGCAGACCCAATTCTGCTGAAAATGGAACAAAAATCCTCATCAGAGCTCCCTGTGTGCGCTGGCACACCTTGTTCCTATGCATGCAGCTACTGAAGGGAAGGTTTTCTGTAGATTAAAAACACCCTGTAGAGCTCCATATTCAGAGCATGCAAAGCACAGGTAGCAATGGCACAGCCTTGCCTTTATGGCCCTCTCATTTTGGCAGCAGTGAAACTCCTGCATAGCTCACAGGGAGGTTTGCTTTGCACAGCCAAGCACAGCCCCGGGCTCTTCTCCATGGCACCCAGTTAGCATCACTTGGGGTGATGAAATCTTTGGTGTTGCTGTAGATTCAGAGAGAATTTTCATGCCTTTATTTTCCTATGTAGCACTTAGGGTTAAATGCAAATACCTCGGTCAGTGTTGTGGATTCCCAGAGGTCGCTTCAAGTTAACAGTACAGTGTTTGCTGAGTCTTTTAGTCGTGCTGTGGTTTAGTTTCCCAAGCTGTACAATCAGGGCTTCTTTCAGCAACTACTGTAATAGAGTCCTCTTTTACCTGCCTGTTTTCTTGAGAGTTCAAATTTCTCTTTTCCTCTCCAATTTCCGTACATTTTTTGCACCTCTGTTCTGTCGCCACAGCAAAACAATATTAAACAAAAGAAGAGTTTGTTGCTGATGCACAACTGAAAAATAATACAATTTTAATAATTGGTGCACCTGGCAAATATGTGAAAATGATACAGAAACATTTTATCAAGTAACAATTACCCAGGGTAGAGGATGTTAATTCTCATTTTGGTCTAGAACTGCATAATCATTTTGATTGGCACACTATTGTTTTCTACCCACGTAACTTAAAACGACCTTGATGTTAGTGGCGGCTCAAGTTACACCCAAGTGAATCATTAAAAAAGAAAAAATCCAGAACAAAATCACAGACTTAGAGTCACGTAATCCCCTCCCCTGTGCAAACCAGGGTCAGCTAGAGCAGGTAGCTGGGTGATGTCCAGCTGGATTGAGTATCTCCATTGAAGATCAGCCCAAGTACAAAGTGAGTAATGCCTTTCACAGAGAGATTTTTCTGTAGTTTCAATGGAAATTGCAGAGTACCCCTCAAAATATTTCCAGAATCAAAATAGAACTTCTTCAAAACCACTGTTGAACCCATAATTCTGATAAGGAATCTGCACAACGGCAATTCTGTAAAACTTAAATGTGGGTACAGTATCTCAGTATCTTTCAATTTGGAAGCAGTAGTCAGAATTGCAGAATTTGTAGCTATACACATTTTATAAGTGGTTTTTTTGTATTTTGTATAAACTGCCTGGTAATTCCACTGTAAGGAAAAGCTTGTACCAAACAACTGACATTTCAGAGACTTCCATCTTTTAATTTCCCAGGGTCCATACCTCAGTTTGTGTTTTGTAAGGGGAAATGACAAGCTGTAATGACAGTATGGATCCAGAAAAGATAATTCCAGTATTGGAAAGGTTGGATTTGAGTTTGTGCATACTCTATATATGCATTAAAGGAATCCACATATGCTTGTGATACAGGAGATATGGACACACAGAAATCATCTGCGTGGCAATAACTGTTTGAAAGATGAACCTAAAGAAATGTACACAGACTTTTTTTGCCAGACTCTTACAGCAGAAGAGAAGCCTCCTCCCTCAAACCTTGCATTACCACAGATTCAATGTAGTGTCTTGAAAAGAACCCCAAAATACACAAAAAATAACCTTCAGTGTTTCAGTTTCCAACTTGTAAAACTCCTAACTGTGAAAGGTACTGAAAGCATTAAGTGTACTTGAGATGTGCATCTGATTTATTGTGTCCTCACCCCTGTATTTGGTGGAGCAGGTAAACACGATTCCACAAAATGTGACCCCCGGGGCTCTTGGAGCCAAACGAGATAAGGTGTTTGCAGCTGAGCTGATGGGAATTGAGTTACACAAGCTGTTATTTTAACAGCACTCAGGAAGTTTGTTTAATGCCTGTCCTCTCTTTCAGAACAGAGTACGTGATATTGTTGTACAGCTTCTGATATTTGCACCTACTCGGGGAGCAAATATGGGAAAAAACCCATTTTAGTTACTTCCCTCCCCACTTCCTCCATGCAGCCCTTTGTAGTGATAGCCTCTCCCCTCTGTAATCCTGCTGAATTACCTTCCTACCTAGTCGTGTTAGGATGAGAGGCTGCTGGGCTGAAATAGGAAACATTCAGGAGTCTGAAAAAATGTAGGGGTGCATCTGCCTGATAGTTTGGATGTGTGGGACTGGAAAAAAATATGTGCAAATTGGGTTTTTATGCTTCGATATAACCCTTTTATTTCTTCCAAAGGAGAATAAGTTTGAAAAGAAAATATGAACTACAGGACCTAGATCCAGGAATTCTCCAGAAAAAGATGTCACTATGAGGACAAGATAGTTTGGTTTTACTTGAGGTCACCATACAGCTGATCTATACTCAAGGAAGACCTATTAAGCAGATTTTAGTCTGTTCTTTAGTCTCAATGACATTTAATTATAAATGGCACTGAGCATTTGAGCCTCTTTTCCTCTCATTCTCCTTCATATTTCAAGGGTCCATGTTTATTTTCAGCTGGAAGAAGACACTTTTTGTGTCACATGAGCGAAATACCAAATGAACAACATTCGAAGTTTAACTTATCTTTCAAAACCACAGTATTTAAGGTACACTAACATCAAATGAAAAACGAAAGATTCACCAAAGCTGGGAATGCCATAAGCAAAATGACTACAACCTGCCTCAGATGTCTTGCTTGTTCTTCCCTCAAATTTTCCTCAGTTTATTAATGAAGACCTTTCTCAAGCCTTCCTTCTCCTGGACAATTTATTTTGACTTGTGACAACTACAGGGGTGCTAAGAGATTTATTTCTAAATGCAGCTTTTACACCTAAGTCATGATTTTTTGTCTTTTTTTCTCTTTACAGAAGCGAAATGCTGATAATGACTTGGTGAGTAGGGCTTGGTTTTGTCCCAGCTACCATGATTTTGTAATGACAAGAATATTGTTACTGTGTTCACAAAATGTTTCTGTGAGTCCAGTCTGAGCAAATGGATGTTTCTGATTGTGTGTGTCACGGGAAACAGCCCAGAGCCTGTTTTAGGCAGTAGGACTAACTAGGCAGTTCCTTTGCAAGCTCTGATAGAAGCTCCTGGGCAAGGAAAGAGAATGAACAAATGGTTTTTAATCTCATTGTATTTGAATAAATACCTAAGTTGTTTTGAAGTCACCTCTGTATCTCTAACAGACATTCATTCTGTGCTGGTTTTGTTTTTAATTTTATGTTGCGCTTATTGCTAAGGAAGGCAAGAGACCTCATCTCTGAAGCTGATTCCACTTGGCACCTGGATTGCCCTTCAGCAGTGCTTAAATGCTTTGATTGTTTGGGGACCTTCTTTATCAATCAGCCAGAGATCAGGCCCACCATAAAAACTCCAAGGTTCTTTCCAGTGCTGGTTTTGCTGCAAGAAGCAGACCTTGTTGTGCAGTTCCTAATGGGTCACATCTGTTGTTACCCATGCTATCACTTAGTCTCCAGCAACCTTATACCTGATCATTCAAAGAAAATAACTATTGCCTTGCCCATTTCTTTGTTTAAAAAAGACTGGGCTCCAGTTGGGAGGAAGATGGGAATAACATAAAATGGAATTTGGAGACATTTGGTCTATTTTTAAACAAGAGGATTACTTACATCCCTGCTCTAGGAGTCATCCACTCCTCTGATAACTGCAGTCACTAATACAGTGAGGCAGCAGTAAACAGCTGTGCTCTTTGAATAACCATAAAAAGTCACTCTCTCAAGTAGAGAAAAAACCTATTCCTTCGATGGCAGTATTTTTGCTGTGATGGTAGTATTTTGTCAAAGTTTATAGGTATGGCTTGTGGAATAGCACCATCATGTCAGTGAAATAGATATCCAAGGAAACACAGCTGTGCTCCAGTTCTTATATTAGGTTGTTTTTGGTGTTTTTTTGGTTTGGTTTTTTTTTGTTTGTTTTTGGTTTTTTGTTGGTTTTTTTTTTTTTTTTTTTTTGGTTGGTTGGTTGGTTGGTTTTTTTTGCTTTGGAGTGATCAATGTCCTGCTGTGGTTTCTTTTAAAAAATACGATCATGACTGATTAACACGTACATCAGTGTAACAGCTAGTGTTCTTTTTGTCTTTTTTCATTTCTCAATCTACAGGTTGTCAATGGGATAGAAATCTATAGCATGAAAATTGATAGTAAAGTAACTTCCCGATTTGCCCACAACGTCATCACCAGTCGAGCTGTCAATCGTGGAAATGTGTCCAAAGAAGTCTTCTTTGATGTTGAGCTCCCTAAGACAGCCTTCATTACCAACTTCAGCATGTGTGTAATCTTTACAGTATTGTTAAAGAAGACTAAAAATCTGTCCTAATTCAACCGTGAGAAAGTGAACCCAAATGTTCATTTTTACTTTGCCATTTGAATACATTTCTAAATGCCTCCTGGGTAATTTTCTGGTACTATTAACATAATATGCAAGATATGTGGAGAAAGGCAAACATTGGTACATCTACAGAAAAGATGACTAATTTTCAATTATTTCTATTCATCAGCATGAATAGAAGAGAACCTTAGGGAATGGGGGACCTTCCCTGCAGATTCGTTCACCTTTTCAGAAATACCACTTACTTACTCTGGTATTCTCAAACCAGGAAAGTTTCATTGCTTAATTTCCCTGATGGCAATATAGTTTAATTTATCTCTTCATTTAAAAATCGTATTTGAATTAAAGGCATGAAGTAGAATTATTCCTTTACATTTGTACCTTTAGTTGCAATCATATGCAGTCCTTCACCACGATGAGGTTTGATTCAGTTAAGCACATCCATCTCTGCTGATCACACTGTGCCTGCTTTATTTCCAGTGAAGAGAAGCAGTAGCTTTAGGCCACAACCACTCATAATGCATGTTAGAACTTCTGTTATAGAATGAGGTGATGAGAAATGGCTGTTTAGTCATCTAAGGAGTTCAAGGAGGAAATGCCCCTCTGTAGGTGATGACATCTGGACAGGTGAGTCACATCCAGAGAGTTGGTTTGCCAATTGATGAGCTGGTGAAGCTTCTGAAGTGTAGGAATATGGCAGGTGTAAGTCATGTTGCTGTAGCCCAGGCTTGATCTAATTCAAAGCAAAAATTGGTTTAGATTCTTTTATGATACTGAGCACAGAGTTCTTCATTCCAGCTAAATTCACTGAGGAGCCTGGCTTCAGTGAAAGGGCTCAAATCTTGGCAATAGCAGGTCTGTGAAAGTGGTTATTAGCAAACCAACCAATACAGGGAGAATTCCTGTAGTAATGTTCAACTAAACCAGGACTTTTTCATCTGCAGGACAATTGATGGTGTCACTTACCCTGGAACTATAAAGGAAAAAGAAGCTGCAAAAAAGCAATATGAGAAGGCTGTTTCAAGAGGACAGACTGCTGGTCTTGTCAAGTAAGGATGATGTCTTGGGTGGCTTCTGCACCACCATGTACAGGGAGACTGTGAGATTGAAAATGCTGTGTTCTGGCACATTGCTGACATATGGGACCAAAGAACAACCATTAATTTATGGTTATTGTAGCACAAAGTGTAAAAAGGAAATACAGCCTCTGACTGCACAGGCACTGTCTGCAACTATGGAAAGGCTATTCCTGCGAATTTCACTGGCTTTGTGTGACCTATTCCTGGGATTAAGCTCACTGGGAAAATTGAATAAATTCTACAGATTGAGTATAATTTTGGGTATTGATTGATAATTTTTAGCAATAGATCAAAATTCTCATCTTTGTTTTACTTCTTTTTGAAAATCATATGCCACCAACAATAAATATTGAGAAAGAAGATAAAGATCTTTTTCCTATCCACTTAAATACAGAGCCTCAGGAAGAAAAACAGAAAAATTCACTGTGTCAGTCAACATTAAAGCAGCCAGTAAAGTCACTTTTGAACTCACATACGAGGAACTGCTGAAGCGACGGTTTGGAAAATACGAAATGTTCATCAAAGTAAAACCAAAGCAGCTTGTCAAAGATTTTGAGGTAAATGGCAAACTAATCAAATCTGAGTGTAACTTAAGAGATGATTGAATTCTGTATATCTGTTGAAAGTGGAGTACCATGTTCATTCCCATTAGTTCACAGGTGAGCTAAAGGCCATGATAACATTTCTCATAAGTCCCATGGGGACTCCTCACCAGCATGCTTTAATGCAGGTTTTTAGTTGTAAACCTGACAAATTTGCTCATCTACTGAGCATTCCAAAAGAAATCTTGTATGAAAACCTGAAAAAGCTATCACAATGCCTTGGAGTAATTGTATATGCCTTTACAGCATAAACTCCAGCTTTCTCACACCACCGTGAAACGACACCATCTTCAAATCATAGTGATGCATATATCACATTCTGGAATGCTGCAGCTTTTCTGTGCTAAAACTGGTCTTTGATCACTCCTATCTGCCTTGTTAGAATACCAGTATCTAGCTTTCCAACAAGTTATATTTCTATTAAAGTTTATATATTTCTAGCTTTTTTTTTACCTTCTGTGTATGAAAAGGCCTGTTTGGCTGAAGGTGTGTCCACACAAGTGTAGATTTGGACTGCCATTATGAATTACAAAAGTAAATTTATTTTGCTTTTATGAAAATCCCTCTTTCATATCTGTAGTTACTGATCCTCCTGTAAATGACCAAGTTGATGTATTGTGGTTTAATCAATGACAATAGATTTTCAATTAATATTTCAGATTGAAGTAGATATATTTGAGCCCCAGGGTATTACTGAGCTGGAAGCAGAAGGAACATTCATCACCAATGAGCTGCAAAATACCATTAAAAAAACTTTTTCAGGAAAAAAGGTACATTGATTACTGCATTCCATTATTTACTTACTATGGTTATAATTTTGAAATAATAACGTCAGTGCTAGCAATGGCAGCAAGAGGAAACCTGGATATAGTAAGACTGTATCTCTTACAGAACAACTGAATCAGTAACAAGTAGTTTTCCCTTGTCTGGGGATGATGGAATTCCTAAAACATACAACAGCCTTATCAGTGGTGTCATTCAGAGTGAAGAGCTGACTCAAGGCAGATGGGGAAGTAAGCATATGGAGAAAGCCCTAGATAGCAGCCTTCATGTATCAGTAACCACAAATAAATTCCTAAATACATATGGATACATACAAACTAGTAGCCAACCCAATAAAATAGGTTATTCTTATGTCTGTGAATGTAAATATATTGGCTTTTAAAAAATGCAGATGTGTTCTGTAGAAGATTTTCAGCTATTAAGGTTCAGCTACTAAGGAAGGCTTTTCTTTTCAGGGCCATATCTCTTTCAAGCCAGCCCTTGATCAGCAGCGAACCTGTGCAAATTGCTCACAGTCTGTCTTGGACGGGGATTTTACTGTAAGATATGACGTGAAGAGAACAACTCCAGATAATTTGCAGGTAAGTCTAACATCCTGAAATTCTGAACTGTTGAACAGTTTAACTTGCACAGTGAAGGTCAGGGAGCAGCGAGGGCCGGCTGTTTCCTAAGGGACAGGGAGCTGAGTATGAGCGGGAAGTCGGTCTTCAGGGTGGGATCCAAAACAGTGGTGTCCATGGATAGGAAGAGGTATGGCTGTGATACAGCTGGAGACAGATGTTCTGACACTGTAGCTCAGGCAGGGACTAAAGGCCTAGTCTTGCACTTTAATGACACTCCTGGGCCCATGGACAGAGGTGAGACTGGTCAGGGCCATTAAAACCTTTTAGACCATTCAGAGGCTAGACATTAAATGAGAGTAATATCTCCTTTATCTGTTTTACCTTTGTAATATACCAAAGGTTTTGGTGGTGGTGTGGGTTTTAATATTTTCTTTTTCAGATTGTCAATGGATACTTTGTACACTTCTTTGCACCAACAAATCTTCCGAAGTTGTCGAAGAATATTATTTTTGTATTGGACACTAGTGGCTCAATGTATGGAAGGGAAATGGAACAGGTAAGTTATTACATTAGGATGGAGTTCCAGTGAAAGAGCTGGAACAAAGTGCTGGGAGGGAGATGGTGCTGAAAGGGACATGATGCCTTACAGTGCACATGTGCTGCTTAAGCTGTACAAAGTGGCTTGATGGTGTGACCTCTCTAATCCCCAGTACCATACGTACTAGTTTGCAGTGTTACTGTAGAACAAAAATCCATTTATTTAGCCTATATTTGCTTATAAATATCATTATTTCAAAACTCTAAATATCAACATTTCCAGGGAGTGCTGTCACATGTACTTGACAGTTCCCAATGGAGCTGTGCATACAGATTATGTGCGTTTTCTCTGTTTGTTCTGTATCTGGCAAGCAGCACCTCTTTTCGGAGTTACAACTGAGCCAATGCTCAGAATTTTCAGGTTTTGGTGCTGCATCGAAATATCCAGGCGTGCTTATTTATGAGCTCCTCCACTAACCTGTAGCTACCCATTTGCCATGCCAGCTTATCTCAGTGTAAGCAACCAACCATGACAGGAAACTTGATTTTCATCTCCGCTGCAAAGATTTACCAGATGTTTTTGCAGCCAACTGACTTCCCTAGAGTTACTCTGAAATAGACACAGGGACTGGCAAGAACAGAACAAGTTCAGAATTTTTGCAATATATACTGTGTAGGAGTAAAGAATAGCCCAATGCTGAGAGATTAATAATGTAAAATCTATAAGCACCTATTCTGTCAAACATAGAATCATATATTTAAATCTCTTTTTCATATAGACAAAAGAAGCAATGCTAAAAATCCTAGATGACATTAAAGAAGATGATTTCTTCAATTTCGTATTATTTGAAAGTGGAATATCTACCTGGAAGGAAACATTAATCAAAGCCACTCCTGAGAATTTGGATGAAGCCAGGAAGTTTGTTCGGCACATTTCTGCTGAAGGCGGTTAGTACTTGACTGGCCTTGCCAATAGGTCATTGTGTAAGTTAATTCATCAATTGATTCTGTGAACATGATGCTGCAGTTTGTTGGGGTTTCAGATTGCTGATGAGGCCCTCCTGAAGTTCAATTTTACTTAGAATACTATATCTACTTCTCTTTATGTTTCCAGAGTCCAGGTGCTTTTCTATCTAGACATCCCCCTGCTTGTAAATCTATATCTTTCATTTTCTTACTGTACTGAAATCTCTTCAGATCCCAGTGAAAAGTGGACCTCTATTTTGACACCCTTTGCTGAGCCCAAATTTCTATGTCTACCTCATAGGCACAAATTTACATGGTGGGTTGATGAGAGGAATTGATATTCTGAATGCTGCTCATGAAGAAAACCTTGTGCCCAGGAGAAGCGCTTCTATAATTATCATGTTAACAGATGGCCAGCCAAACGTAGGTAAGTTTGTGTTGGATGGAATAATAAAGAGAGTTCATTAACTAACAAAAAATGCTAGTTAAAATTGGCCTTCATCTTTGACTTCTGATTTAAATGATTTAAGTGCTGATTTCATGATTTAAATGCTACTATACCAGCATCATAGTACTAAATCAAGTTATTGATAATGTCTCCTAAGAAATCTGGACAAGACAAGTCATACTTGATTTTGTGATCATTTTATGTATTTTTGAAAACAACTCAAACATTTCCTGGTTTGATGCAGGTGTATCAGATACTCAGGAGATTGAGAAAGCAGTAAAGAAGGCCATTAATGGCAGATACACCTTATACAATCTTGGTTTTGGCAGTGCTGTCGACTACGGCTTCTTGGAGAGGATGGCACTGGAGAATAAAGGATTGGCCCGTCGGATTTATCCTGACTCTGATGCAGCTTTGCAGCTTCAGGTGTAGTAATTACCACTCACATGAGACCAGAGATACATTAGGTCAGATAACTATACACATGTTCTTATTTTCAAATAATCAAAATCCCAGTGTGTAATCTGATACTGAGATACTCCAGAGTCTGCTGTGATCAGAGTATTAAAATCATAGAATAGTTTGAGTTGTAAGGGACCTTCAGTTGCATGTCATTTTGCCCTTCTCTTACATAAGTGGGAAGTGCAAGGACAGTAAAAAGGAGGTACTGGGGGCTATGGCAGGGAGCTCAAAACTTGGCATAGGGTGACACAAGCCACAGTTCTGAAGGACACTCTGGTGGAATTGCTGCAGTCGTTGTATCTCCTGCATCTCACAGATCACGTGGTTAATGTCATGTCAAGGGACAAGAAGGGTAACAGATCATAAAGCTCTAGATATTCTGTCTTTAGAAACTTACTGCAAGCAGGTGTATCTTACCACACTCCTGAGGCATTGTAGAGTTGTATAAGACATGGAAAGTGGTATAGGCCATATAGGGTTGACTTTTTTTATTTCTCACGTTCCAATAGTGGCCATTCAAAGAATTCACCAAAGAATTAGACATTGGATGTCACTGCAAGCTCTGCTAAAATCAAATACTCAGTCTCCTTTAAATATGTCATCATGTCAGCCTCTGCAGAGAAGAGATCTAGAAAATTAACTCTATCAAATAACAGGAAGCTTGGGATCCCTCTTGATTTATATTGATGGAACTCATCATCCATAGAATGTTGTTCTCAAATTTTTTTCCTCTCTCTTAGCAAGACTGAGGAGTTTGAATGTCCTTCCTCATTTCCGTTATTGATAGATTTCTGGGCCATGCACTCTGAGATTTAACCAAATATCTATATATTTCTTATAAAACACACTTTTAGTTTTCATTGCTGAAATAGCAAGATGTTTCTGCTCTTTACAGATCTACCCATGAACTAAAGAAACAATGACAGTTAATTTTTTTTTTTTTTAAATCTTACAGGGCTTTTATGATGAGGTGTCAAATCCCATGCTCATAGATGTGGAGTTAAACTACCCAGAAAATGAAATATCAGACCTAACTACTAACAGCTTTAAGCATTTCTATGATGGGTCTGAGATTGTGGTGGCTGGGCGCTTCGTAGACAGCAACCAAAACCATTTGTCTGTAGATGTCAGAGGTGAAGGTGTAAGTATGGATTTCTTTGACTTATGTAAGCTACACAAAATCTCTGAATGTTTCTTTTACCTCCATTCTGATGAATAAAAATGCCATGTGAATGTGGGAACTGGGTTATGTTCTGTGGTGTATGCCTTTAAACTTCCCAGAAACAATGGGGCAAAATCTCTCATACAACACTGGGTATTTTCTGGTGTAGAACCAGACTGGTTTTCAATTTCATAAGATTTTCAGGTTTGAAGGTCCTAATTTTTGGGAAGTTCTGACAGTTCCTGGCTACTTATGATACAGAGAATACTCTTACTCCCAACAGGCTGACCACGCCCTGTCATACACTACACAGCAAGATGCTGAGCAAACAGCTCAGGCTTTCCAAGAACAACAATACATATTTGGAGAGTACATTGAAAGGCTCTGGGCTTATCTTACCATTGAACAACTCCTGGAAAAACGGTAATTGTACCTGGAATAATACCTTAGCTCTGAACCCCAACACCCCTGGACTCCTGCAGAAAACATAAAAATCAGTGAGGGAAATCCACCAACCTATTCTCCTCCCTAGCCTCAGTATTCCTGTTTCAGGTTGCAAATTTAACAATTTTAAATTATTGCAAGTATAAAGCACAGTTTTGCCTTTCTCTTGGATAGCCAGTAGAATCAGAAGTGCTCTTAGACTCTAACAAATATATCTTATTGATAAATTACCTGCAGAGACATGACTTCACTTTAAAGTAAAGTATTTAATCTGAAGTTTGGTGAGTAATTCAGCAATCACTGATGCTGGGAGTCTCTTCCTGTATTCAGCATTACAGCTACAGGAGAAGAAAAGGAAAACCTTACAGCTCAAGCCCTGGCTCTCTCGCTACTGTACAAGTTTGTAACACCATTGACATCCATGGTGGTAACAAAACCTGAAGAAAATGACAATGAAGAAGGGATTGCTGATAAACCCACTGAAGGTATAGACATCTTCACAATTGTACTGTATTTGAAAAGCCAAAAGTTCCTTTGATGTTCCCCTAAACAGAAGCTTTTCTGTGGGCACAGTTTTAAGTATGTATCTGAAAAACCTGCTTTACAAGCCTGGCACGTGTGTGGTTTATGCAAAATTACTTCTCATTGTAAAGCTCATTTCCATCAAACCATCCTTCATTAGTAAATCATATGGGCAATTCTGTAACTTTAAAATAAATGTATTTTAAACTAAATATAAAAACTGTTAGAGAAAAAGACCCTGAAAACCAAGAAGCATTTCTAATCTAATAATCCAGCTATATTCAGATGACTTCCTGTCACTTTCTCCTTTATTTTTCCATGTACTTCAGCCTAAGGGTAGCTGTAGTAACCTCTTTCCACATTAAAACAGAAAATTTGCATGAGTTCTTCCTCAGGCAGTATGTATCATGTAAAAAGTTTGAGATTACATATGTAAAACACAGTAGTCATATATATCACAGGAAGGCAAGCAATTATATTGAAAGCATACGATTTGTTTTTAACTCCTTGATACTTAGGCTAATTATGAACTCCCTGCTCAGTGAAACATTGTCCTTTCCTTACAGCTCAGCCTCTCTGTTTAACCCCTGTGTAACAAATACTCTTCCCCTTTGGCCAAGCAGGGCAATGCTCAGTGTGCCCCAAGACACCCTAGCTTCATCTCCGTGCATTGTTTGAGCCACCCTCATCCTACAGGTCTGACAGAGGCTTTCCAGTCTCTTCTATCAGCATCCTTTATTTTTTCCTTAAGCTTTTGCTTAGAGCCTCTAAAAGTTCCTTGCAGGCTCTGTGTGGGATTTCTGCTGCCTTCTGGATGAAAAAGTTTCTTATCTCCTGATTTTGGCATAGGAACTAAAGGTATTTTAGAATAACAGAGATACTGGAGATCAGTGAGACTTTTTTCAGCTGCAGTAAGTTCTGAAACCAGTGAATTGCTAGGTGCCCTTCAACTCTGAATAATTCTTCAGGCATTCTGCTGATAAATTTTTTGCATTATTTTTCATAACTCTCATAATGAAATGCTGACAAAAACCCACTTCATGATTAATTTAACATTCAAGTCACTACACAGCATAATGATTTTAAAGTTTGCAGCTGGCCTCCATAAGATGGAAACCCCCAAACATCTGACAGAAGTGGCATCCACTCAGTCATCTTCAGTTCGTTGCTTTCCCTTTCCAGGTGCTTGTAGTACAAAGGCTCTTTTCTGAACTTCTTTCCAAGGAAATCCTCTCTGTGTATAGATAGTATAGAGCAGTAATAGCAGAAAATACTCAAAGCACTGCTCCTTTATCAGAAAAGGAAATAATTTTACTCACCCTGAAGTCTCAATTCACGAAACAATTTACTGAATCATCCAGTCAGTATTAATAGAATCATCCAAATGCCTGGGAAACCACAAAATAGTAAAACCAGTAAGGAACATTTTGCGGTGTAGGAATGGCACAACAATAAAACAATTCCAAATAGAGCTCTTGTCCCCTACATAATAAATTGCAGTTCTGCTGCCCCACATAACAGCTTTTTACTTTCAGTATGTTTCTGTTTGATCTACAAATACTGGGTTGTATCATTGGAGGAAATTTCATTGCAAAATACTGAAGACAGCTGGTTGAGTTGTCAAACAGTTTGTTTGTTTTTTTGTTTTTTGGGTTTTTTTAAACAATGTTTTAATAGAGTCAGAATCCTCCCTGTTTAATTGTATAACTGAAACTGTAATTTTCTCTTTTTCTTCCTTTTGCTTCTTACCTGCCCGTGGTAACAGCTGAAGGTATGTACGTTTCTTAATAAATTTACCTAATAGTTTTAATAGAGATGGATTTCCTACATTGCTTATTTGATCTAGGATGCAATATTTTCATAAAGTTCTCTGGGAATTAATCAAGATCGTGTTATAAATAGATAAACAACTTTTCAGATGGATAAGTTTGTAAGTACTGCTTTCAGTTGAGTTCCTGTCTCTGAGGCTTGCACCACCCCACCACCATGGAATTCAGGCCCAGTACAAGCAAGCTGCTCTCCAGGGCTGGCACTGGGGACTTCCAGGTACCTGTGCGTAGCAATCTCATACAGAGATGTCTTCATTCATGCCATGATTGCCACTGTTTTAGCACAAAGCCCTGTCTACAGACACCCTGACAGAATTTCAGACATAGAAAGAGCACAAGACTAGAAAAACGTGGAAGCAAGTGGGCAATTCTTACTTGCCAGAAGTACAGTTTAGAACAAGGTGGCACAGAGGGACCAGGGAAATGCAGGTTGTCCCATACAGAACAAACCCCATGCTCTTGGAGAAGTAACGTTTTTGCTGGAAAGCAGGATGTGCTTTCAGCCCCTTCAAGACTGCTGCTTTGTAGCACTATTAAATAAACTGGGTTTGACTAAATTTTTCCTTTGTAATATTTAGAAATTTATACATAATTACAAGATTTTTGGGTTGGTTTTGGAGGAAGGAAGTGGGTGAGATTGGGTTTTGTTCTTTGTAGCCTCTAAAATAATATTTTGTTTCATTCAAGCAGGGATGTTCACAGGTCCTTTGACGGGTAAGTCATTTAATTTCAATTTCTGAATGGAGCAGGATCTATCAACTGAAATTACCAGAGGCAGAGACACATTTTCTGGCAGTACAACTGCACTTTAACAAATATAACCAAATTCTGCTCACTTCTGAAAATACACTTAAAGATTGAACAATTTGAGGTGACAAAGTTTCAGCTGAATAGTTTAAAAGGAGTAAATGCCTGCTCATCAAACCACCTTTTTTCCTGAAAGCTGTTTCTCAAGAACAGAGGATGGACTTCACTTTGCATTTCCTTTGGAATTATATAAAGCAAGAGACTGTGATGTCAGCATTTCTGGCTAAATTAACATGTTCAGTCAGTTGTGCAAAAAGCATCTGTTTCAAGAGACAGCAACTGATCCACCAAATTGCTGGCTGGGCAATCCTGGAAATGGGAGAGTTAGATTTATGTTTTTGCCCTGGAGTTTAGTGCCAGTCTCTCTCTCTGTCTCTGTCTAATTTTTTCAAGTCTTCACTGAAAAGACTTAAATTCATTTTGGAAAAAAAGCAAGCCAAAGTCAGAAGTTTTCAATGGATGATATTGCATTTCCTTGCTGATAGCTTAATCCTCAAGTCTGAAATGTTTGTGTCCTACAGATAGATTGCTTGGGCTATATGAAAACCCTCAGAGCAATTTAGACTACAAGTGAAATCTGTCTCTATCCTGAAACTTTTTTGATTCAAAAGCAGCACACATTCCATAGACTATAGGCTTTAAAAACTAGGATGCAATTAGTGATTTACCTAGCATATTAACTCCCTGACATCTCACATGGACCATGCAATTTTCCATTTTGGTGTGTATTTTTAACAACTTACTTTCCCTCTGCAGCCTCACCGATGTATCACACATATGCATCACAACCCACGTGGTATACTAGTGGTGAGTAGTTTGAGTAATGTCTGTCTAGAAGAACAGAAGAGGGTATTTAAGGCTAAATTACACAATTCTTACAAATATTTTCAATAATTCCATAAAAGTAGCCATTTTTCATTTTTGAGGGGTGAGTATTTTGATTTGCTTTAAGCATGTCTCAATGTCTTTTAAAGATCAATTGAAATTATATGTGGTCATTTTCTCAGTCCTCCTTCCCATCAGTAGGTTTTGTGTTGATAACTGCCTGCTTTCTATTAAATAATTTCTATGTAATTATTAAATTTAAATATTAAGCAATATTAAATGCTCTTGTGGAGATTTAACCCTGTGTATCACTATATATAAACCAGTGATTTGCCTTTACAGTTGATGGAGATCCACACTTCATTATATCAGTGCCACAAAAAAAGGATGCCATTTGTTTCAATATCAATGAAAACCCTGGTATGATCTTAAATTTAATAAATGACCCGGTTACAGGTGATTTTTTAACCTTTTTTTTTTTTTTTTTAAAACAGGATACTTCTAACAAAATGTGTTTAAAGGCTCTTTCTCTCTTTATAATGCATAAGCTTTTTTTCCCAGCAAAGTTAGCAGGAGGTTCTGTAGCTATTATAGGGTACCATTACCATGACTGTTTTCACTTCTTGGAGCAAAATGAAATTCTAAATTTACTTTGAAAACCACTGTGAGGGTTGAGAGTAGTAATTTGTTTCAGTGAGTTGTAGTAGAAGCAATAAAATAATCCTTAGGTTGTCAGTTTGTGGAATATCTGGTAAAGAGAGACTGATGTCACCCAGACTTTCTGTGCCCATCACAAAGTCTCTGTGCTTTGGGAAAAAATTAACTTCTTGCAACAAAATGATGGTTGGCTTTGTGGAAATTCACAGAACAACCCCCAGAACTTCATTTTACTTTGGTAAAAACATGCACAAGTAATTTTGATATGTTGGTCAACTCGTTAAGTTGTTGTTGTTAAATTTTCAAGGCACTCCTTGACATCAGTTGATCAGGTCCTGTCTATAAAAAATACTTGTTGTTTCATTTCTGTATTAGGCATCACAGTTAATGGAGAACTTATTGGTGATAAGAAAGCAAATAGTGATGCAAAGATACAAAATTCATATTTTGGAAAACTTGGCATTGCAAATAAGCACCTGGATTTCAAGCTGACAGTAACTCCTGAGACAATCACAATCCAGAATGGTGATGAAAAAACAACTTTCACCTGGCTGGACTCAGTCACTTTGCAACAAGCAGGGTAAGACTTACAGAAAGGGTATAAGGCTCTTGTATTACTTTCTGCTCTTCTTAAAATATTTTAAAATGTTGATCAATAATATACTTCTAAGATTTGTCGTGTGAATCTGCAAAAGAAATTGATTCAAACCCTGCTGGATTCTGCTCTCTACTTTGTTGTGTAACGGCTGAATTATTCACAAATTCCTCTGCTTGGAATAAGTAAATGAAGATTTCCCCTTGATTTTCTATTACTATGACTAAGGTGAAACTAGATTTGGTATTGTGCTTAATGTAGCAGTGTCTTGCAAGTACGTAAGGAGTAACTTCAGACATAGTGTGTAATCTTTCAAAGGCATAATAATGTTCCATGAAAAAAAAGTCTCCATTTTAAAAATGGAACTTGTGGCAGTTACAGAATTGATATATTTTTTCTTGTCAGCAGGTATATTTCTCATGGGATCTATTACAGAATCATTTATACCTGTGCAGAAGGTTTATAAAAGAAACAGGGAACATTGTCTCTTCCTCCTCCTTTACATTTCATTGTGTAGAATAAAATTCCTGCCTTCTCAAGGCTTTGCAGAGCAGCAGAATGAGCAAACTGTCGTTCATACCCATGCTTTTTTTTTATTGTGATAAACACATGCATGATATCACTAACACAATCAGAAGCAAATCTTCTTTATCCTAGCACTAAAATAGGCAGTTTGGGAGTTGGCCTCTCTGAAAAACTAAAGGAAAAATGTCATACAGCATCCAGGCAAGGGAGTGATGGTTTATCAATAGAATTTGTATTACTGAGCACAAGGTGATGTATCTACATATCAAAAACCTGCCTGTGACTAACTGCACTGCTAAAGGACAACTTTTGCTGAAGTCATCTTAGTGAAAAGTGTAAAGGCCCCGTAGCCTTTTCCAGTGTCATTTAATATGATTCTGTGACTGTGAACACACAGAGAGACTCCCATGGACCAAACTAGGCAGCAAGCCCTCTCTCTTAAAAAACACTGAGCAGTTTATAAAGCCACATTTGTTTCTTCTTCTCACATTTCTTCCTGTTGCTGTTAACTCTGGAAAACACAATGCTCTAAGTCACATTTTTCTTTTTTCCTCAGTTTAACTTTGATAATTAACAGAAAAAAAAATCTGGTGCTCTCAATGGGCAGTGGTGCCTCATTTGTTGTTGTTTTGCACCAAGTATGGAAGAAACATCCTCTCCACCGAGATTTTCTAGGACTGTATACATTGAAAAGTGATAAATTCTCTGAACAGACCCATGGATTATTAGGTATTACTTTTTTTATTGTTTCCCTGCTGGTCTTTCCTTATGAGGCTACATAATTTATAGACACAATATTGTACTTGTGCTGAGGATAATCACACCCAGAAATTTCAGAGATCAACACATGCATTATTTGATTTTTAAAAAGCTGAGTACTTGGAAAACATGTAATAAATACAATGGACTAGACAAGACACCAAGTCTTGAAGGTATCTTGAAGGATATCTAGAAAAGGCTGTATTTGTTCTTGTGCAGTCAGAAGCTGGAACTTACACTCAGATGATGTGGATACAATTCTGGGTTATAAACAGAAGATAACACCAATATTACCATGGGCATATGTTCAGTCCTACCTGAAACTTGGTGTTTGCTTATCCAATCAAAACCCTGAAGGGACATAGAAATCAGCATGGGAATGTAGAAATTCTGGGATTTCTGTTTGGTTTGCTTCTGTTTTAATGCCTGAAATGGTAATTTTGGCTTCTCTTTCTATAGGACAGTTCTTCCGGCCCATTGACTTCACCATACTTGAAATTCATCCCGGGTCTGATCCCAAGAAACCAGATGCCACAATGTTTGTTAAAAACAATGAACTGACAGTAACAAGGTACAAAAAAGTCCTTAGCAAAGACTCAGGCAAGTTTGCCTTGTCCAGGTGCAGTTCCTACCTCAGTACTCCCGTGGCTGTGTTTTCCCTTGCAGGGGCTGGCAGAAGGATTACAGAAGAGATCCTAAACACGGGGTCGATATTCCTTGCTGGTTTGTCCATGACAACGGAGCTGGGCTGATAGATGGTGTTCACACAGATTATATTGTTTCCAGTC
Source organism: Oreocharis arfaki (assembly GCA_013398015.1). Taxonomy (NCBI): domain Eukaryota; kingdom Metazoa; phylum Chordata; class Aves; order Passeriformes; family Paramythiidae; genus Oreocharis; species Oreocharis arfaki. The sequence continues at coordinate 139,956 of VZRR01000009.1, read as the reverse complement.
TCTTTTAAGCAACTACAACTACCTCCAAATTCACAGGCAGACAATATTTGTCTGAAAGAACAGTATTTTCAACATATAAGAACTATTCAAAGCATATAAGCATACCATGTTTAGCAAGAACAAGGTATGATGGATTCTCTTAGAGAGTTTTACTGTGTATTTGATCCAATCTGAAGTGCAAGATCCCTCATCCTATGAAATGTCCTCCTTATTAGGTTTAAAATTCTGACTTAAAATGTTACTCTGTAAAACATAACAGAAACCCTTTACCCAATTTTTAATCAATAATTGAGTGTCAGGAGTGATTAAATAAAAGCATCAGTACTCAGTGCCTGGTTCTGTTTTTCCGACAGCTCAATGTTCTCATTCCAGTTTTACAAAGCCCAGGGTGCCAGATGTGTTTTGAAATTGAGCACAAGAGCACATCTGACAGCCCAGCCCGGATTTTGGGATAATCCCATGGTACTTGGAACCACCTGACCTTTTGACTGTGCTGTGCTGAGGGCTGCTGCCAGCACAGGAGGTGACTGTTGGCATCCAGGACTTCTGTATTTTAGCATTTTAATTTGAGCCTAACTTTTGAATTTCTGGATCTTTATAAATTAATGAAACACCACAGTTGCAAGCAGCACTCACATTTAAGTAATGATAGCTCTTTTGGACTGTATCTTTCTTGAGTAAGACCCTTCCTCCTGTTCCCATTAAAGAGGTTATGAGTGCATTCAGGACAAGTGCCCCCGAATTTTTATTTACATATTCATTTTTTACTGCAGGAAATTGCAAGCTCTTCTAAAGCAAAAAACCCAGCCAACCAAAAACATGTTCTCTCCCCCCCATATTTCTTATTTACTTCAAGATGTCTTTTAATCAAATCAGCCACAAAAAGGCCGTTGTGGTCTCACATGGCAAAGCAGAAAATTCCCCAACAGTAGTAGGACAAGGGAAGTCATTGTGTGGAAAACCAGAATGCAGACACACAGAGAAAAGAGAGGTGTAGTGGGAGAAACAGATGATACAAGATGTGATGGGTTGAATTGAAAGAACAAGGATAGAAGTGAATAGAAATGCATCAGAAAAATCAAAGAGGAAAAGAATTGAGGAAAAATATACTTACTGTAAATTTATGTGAGATACAGGCCTTTCTGAGGAGCAAAATCTCTTAATGAAAGCAGCAGTTTTGTAGAAGAAAAAAAATACATGAGAGGAGAGGGTGTCACAGGGGCTGCAAATCTTTGCCTGCTAAATCCAGACAGAAATGGTGAAAGAAAACAGTAATTTCTACAGAAGGTAATAAGTGACTGAAAAACAAGGAAGGCAGGAAGAGCAACAGGAAGGAGTGAGAGAAGACCAGAACACTGGAACTAGTAAGGTTAAGTTTACATGGTTCTGAATTTTTATTGTAAGAGAACTAATTAGGTGGAATAGAATGAAATAAAGCAATGATCCATTTTGGATCCTGAGACAGGAACTGTGGCACTGCCCATCGGGGCTGGTCCTGTCCTCCACTGACACAATAAAACAGAGCAGTGGACAGCAGACCTTGACCTACCTGGCTGGCAGAAGGGCCAATCTGCCAATTGCCAATTGCCTCGGGCACAAAGCAATCCTGGGCCAACCAGAACTTTCATGTTTGATTTATGAGGCAAGTCTCTGGAGCTGGCAGGAGTCTTGTGTGTGACTGAATTGGGAGCCACGAGTTGCTCTCAGGGGCTCTGGTCTGCTTTTGCATGGCTCCTGTTCATTAAGTGCTCCAAGATTCCTGCAAGGTAGGAGATAACAGCAAATTTAGCTAAAGGTGACAGGAAGGGCACAGAAAAGCAGCAGACAAACGCTCACAGTTAGATAAAACATTTACTCCTCCTGCTGATGGCTGTAGTGCTGGCTAAAAGAGAAGTGTGGGGATATATCTTGTGAGATATGTATAGATGTGTTACATATACACTGACACTATTTTGCATTGGAACTAGAAATTACAGAATGCCCAATATTCATTACTGCATCTGCCTTCAGCTTCTGAGCAAGGGAAGGGAACGCAGGAAGTCAGAAACCCACCAGAACTCACTTTGTGGCTTGGAAAACACAGGAGGGACGTCACTAAGCAACAAATTAAGGCACAATTCGAGTGAAGAAGAGTGGAATGGCTCCCACTTACAGAATGGAAAGCACACGTGCAGAGGGGAAGCAGCACTACATCGGTTTGGGAGCTGCAGTAGCCAGGCACACCAGTGACTTCGGGCTGCTGCAGAAAGCACAGAAATCTCTGTCAGCACAACTTGTCTGTTCAAAGTCAGATAAAATCTTGGAACAATGTGAAGAGTTTCTATTGTACCTTAATAAATTCCCTGGCCCAGAGCTTCTTTGCAGCAAGGGAGAAGTGCATTAGCAGGGCAGCAGCTGCCTGGGGAACCTCAGGCACTGCAGTTTGTGTGCAGCACTCAAGCATGGCTGTACCTGCCTGACCCTCACTTAAAGCAGAGGGTCTCAGGTGAAAGCTGCCTCAGCCATGAGCCACTGCTCCCTGACCAGCACTGTTTCTATCCCTGCAGCTGGCAGCAGGGCAGGAGGGGACACAGAGACACCCTATAACTGAAAGCAGGGAACATTCAATTTGCAGTAAGTCTGCTGATATAACCCAAGATCAACAGCTTGTGATTCAAATCCCGAGTTCATCTATAATGGAAACAGTCAGATTGGGAAGTCTGTTTTTGTTGCAGTGAAGTGAGCAATCTGGTGCTTCCAGTTTCCAAATTCCACATTGTCATGTAATTTGTCCAGAAAAATCAGCACCTTGAAAGTACAAGCAATTCACACAAACTTATCTTGGCATCGTGTATGCACAGTTCTTTTAAAAAACAGGCTTCTAATTACACAGTTTGTTTTAGCTTATTGACTTTGGCAAGAAACTGTTTCTCTTTGAGTATACTGCTTTAAAATAAGAAGGTTTCTCCAGTTACGTATTATTGGCAGGATAGAAAGCAATTTCTGTTAAACTGCCTACAATACTGGCATATTTATGGGTTCAAAGATACAAAGGAACTGAAATTGTAAAACAAAATCCTTCTGGAATTCAAACTTTAAAAAGCGGAAGACTGAAACTACAGCTTGGATTCCTCGGGCAGAGGCTTCTCTGTGTGTTTACTCTTCAGTGTTACCTCCGTGCACAGCAGTTTGGGTTTCAGCTGTTCATTATTTGTAAAACATCTTCCAATGTTTGCAAAATGTATGAAATGGTGCCAAAAAAAGCTGCTAACTTCTGGGGTTGAAATGCTGTCTTTTGCAACCAGAGGTTTTGCAACCAGTCAATGGCTGTTCTGCAGATGTTTTCAAAAGGGAGCCTCAGAGACTTTTGCAACAATGAACCTCACCACAGCTGGTGTGGGTTTGCATCCCACACACAGCCCTATTCACGGCTGGTTTCATGCTTTGAATGGTCTCACAGACAGAACAACCTCCAAGAGAACCGTGATGCAGCCATGAAATAGAAAATGAGAGACATGGTAAACTAATACTGCCTTAAACTTCATGGCATTTCCAAAAATGTGTGGTTCAAGAACACCATCATTTATACCTGGAGAGAATTTTAGAAATCTATTACTGTTTGCATGACACATCTGTTGGCTTGGATGATGCCACCACTGATTTTTATTTGGAAACCTAGGTCCATGTGTCCTTATCAACCTGTGAGCTGATAATGTCACTTTTATTTAGTTCATTCATATAAATCTTCAACAGCAAAACCACATTGCAGATTAGAAACCATTTTCAAATAGCAAACGAGCAAGCATAGTCATATGTTGAAAGTGTAATTATTTCAAGGTAAAATATTTGTGACATTTATGTATAGAGTAACAGAAAGGCTTTAACTGTGTGGTTTTCTTGATGAGAGTATCAAAAATACTTGGAGCAGCTTCATTTGCATGGTTTTCTTCACAGAAATTTTTTTTCTAGGGAGTTAGATCTATCGACCAGCAGGAAACAGGATCACTGGCTGACTCAAGCCTGTAATCTTTCTTGTACAACCTGAAATGAAATCAAAACAAGAGAAATTGTGATAACACAATCAACAAGCAGGGCCACAATTGCCCTGATGTGCAAATGGCACCAGGATTCGGAGACCTGTGTGGGCAGAGCTGCACCTCAGCACTCCCAGGATCTGCACTCTCACACCATTTTTTCCCCATCACAGACACGTGCTAAAAACAATTGAAGCATAAAACTTTTTCTTGTGGTAAATCTAACTGGGCATACACCCTCCCTGTCCAGGAAAACAATACAAACAGTAGCCCCAGGGTATAATTATTTCCCCCCAACGAAATAGGAGCCTTGAGCCCTGTAGCATCACTTAAACAACAAATTCAGGCTGTTAGGGAAAAACTAAAGTGCAAGTTATTTACACCAAAGAAGTGTGTTCTAACAAACACTCCCTCAAGTTTCATTCCTTTTGATCTCTGGTATTTGCTGATAAAGTACATCTCAAAGCACACACATCCTCCATGTCTGTTACCTGGAAACTCTGTGCTCAGATCCAGACACTCTCAGGAGTCTTTCAACAGCTCTCTGATTGTTGTTGGAGTTATCCCCAAATTGTGCTTTCGAATAAAATTGACCTAAGCAACAGACACACAAATTATTTAAAAATACAAACCAGCTGAGGGTTGCTGTTTGTTTAACCCAAATGGCAGCTCTAACACCAGGAGAGCAGCTCTTTATCCCAGAAAACAAACCAAAGACCACATTTGGATGCTCCACTAGTAAGTTTAGAAAATTCCTGTTGCAGCTGTGATCTCCTGTTATCCTTAACACTCTCCATGGCAAGGTTCAGCCTTGCTCTGATGAGTTTTCACAATTATTTCTTTCTTGTGGTTTTTGGAATATGCAGCCTCTCCATTTGCAAAGTTTCCAAAACAACTTCAGCTTTGGTCCCACCAGGATTTTTGGAGCCGAGACATTCACGAGCAGCTGGCTTTCATTTTCTAACCATGATTGTTTACAATTTTATGTCCATTATTTATAGTCTATTATTTGACATCAAATGAATGTGCTGCAGCAGTCATGTCATTCCACAGCACTGTTGGGGTTATGCCCCACTATTATTTGTGTCTTATTTTAACATCTTCTAAATCCACAATGAGCTACGTAGGGTTGTCCCACTGGTGAGTGGAAAAGCATTGTGTTATGTGTGTTATGTTTCCAGGGTGAGACCTCCCCTCTTCAGGACTGTTGGGCAGTAAAAGTTAAATGTCCAAAAAGACTTAATTAAATGCAAAGTTTCTCAAGAACTCCCTGAAACAACCCCCCGACCACACTCTCATTTCAGGAGCTGAGTTATAAGACCATCCTTTGCTGCACACATCCACAATGATACACACCCAGAACTCCACTGACTTTGTCTGAAAAACGGTCGGTGTTCAAGAAATAGAGCCCAAGGAAATCATCTGGAAACCTGACCAAGGAAATTTTTACTGTGACTGTATCAGGCAGTGATACTGTAACACTCCTTTCCTTTTCAACAGACACTCTCAGCCTAGGAAGTAAACGATGAAATTATTTACAAGAAGAATGTGAAGAAAGAACATGTATTTAACGGACATTATTTAATCAAAATAATTTCATTTTTGCCTTTTAACTCTTTGCAATTGCATTTTTCCTGATCCGTTTGTAGTTATTTTTAAGCTAGAAAATATTCAGTATAATATCTTTTCTCTCTGTGCTGCACAACAGGTCTTGCAAATATACCAGGGGAGAATTTTTTTCTGATGAATACACCTTATTATCCATAAGAAATGCTTGGAAGGGAAAAAAAAATGCTCACCATTTTAATGAGAAAAAAGGTAGACTAATAAAATAATTCAGTCTGTTTTATGAACGAGTCAAATACTTTTTTCTTGGATATTTCACGAGTTTTTTCAGACCTTGCCTTTCTTCGGAATCATTAATGTTATTGTTATCCCAGGTGGGCTTGTACAAGAACATAAATATCATTGTCATTTTACTCCTGCAGACAGGTTTAACAAAGCCACCCCCTGAGTGCTGGTGCAAGGGCTCGGGTGCTGGATTGAAGCAGGAGGATCGTTCTCCTTGGCAAATTATACTGGGACATAAATCCAGCAAGTTCTTGGCTCTGTTAGGATTACAAGAATAATTGAAAGCAGTTGTTGTAGGACTTGTTATTGTCTAGAACTGCATGTGGGGGAGCAGCAATGTGCATCCTGTCTGCCCCAGGCCAGCACTGGATCCTTGTGGAGACTTACTCCAGCAATATAAAAAGGCTGGGGGAGCCAGCAGCACTCAGCTTTTCCTTGTGGTAGGAAAGGATCCTGCTCTAATTACTCTAACAAATAAAGTCTACTTTCAAAGTATCCCTTCTCCTACAGGAGGCATTTAGTTACAGACAGCTATTCCAACACTTTATGCCTGCCCATAAAAACTGTCAGCTGCCCAGATGGGAGTTATTGCTAAAACTGAGGAGAAAGAAAACCCCAGCCTGTGTGGGGCCAAGTGCTGTATAAAAGGGACAGTAAATGTCAAAGCCATCACTTGGCAGTGCTTGCTGTGCCCTGGAGGAACACAGAGTGGCTGCTGGTGGCACCAGGGCCGCTCTGCATGGCTGTGGGTCCTTTCCTTTGGAACATAAATACATGAGCAGCAGGCTGGTGGTGCAGTTGTTCTGGTTCTCTTTACACAGGCATGGAGAATTAAAACCAAACCTATTTCGTTCTCCATATTTGAAATGGGGGATTAGGAAAATACCCTGCTGCTACTCACACTGATATACTCACTAGATAAGGAAGCATTTGCTTCAGGAAAATGGGAAAGTTCAGGCCTGAATGAACAAAGATCTGACACATTTTCAAGTTTAGGAAAGGACAGGGAGGTGTTTCTTACCCCTGGATGGTAGAGGTGGCTGACTTCATCCATGACAGCCAATTGTTCTTGTTATTGTGGCTTACAAGGATCGCATGAGTGTAGACACGGATTTGCACAGGGGGATTCACATAGTTAATATCAAACTGCACAAAGTGATTTATTCCATTTCCAAGTTTCCCCGTCACAGTGAGCCCTTTAATACAAATTTGTCAGGTGATTCTTCTCTTAAGGTACAAACGATTTTAACAAACCTGCTCCAGTTTTGTTACTGAAAAAACTTCAGGGTCTCAAATCTTGTTTTGTGGGGCACAGTACCCTGGGTTCCAGCTCCACATACCCCAAGATTGTGGTGGGGTCACTAGAGCCTGTTTAACCCCATACTTCCACCTCCTGCTTAGTGGTGTCTCTGTTCCATAATCAGAGCTGATGCCTGGTGTCTGGGCCATGGTTCCTTGAGTACAGGAGCACAGAAAAGCTGCTGTGCATCCAGAGCATGCACCTTTCTGTTGGCACACAAGGATCAGGAGGTCTCTGCATCCTCCAAAGCCCCAAGGGCTGGGTAGGAGAAAACTCTAAGGACCAAGGATGTGACATCAGGAGGAGGAGGTGACCCTCAACCAGACCTGTGAGAAGTGCCCCCAGCTGTTGCACCATTAATATTGCCTGACAGAAAGGCAGAATTGACCACAGCCTCTCTGGTCAGTGCAAGGCAGCAGGTATGAGATGGCTCCTCATGAGAGGGGGTTATTCCCAAAGACACCAACTGCACTCACAGACCCAGTGACTCTCCTTGTCTTGGTATTGGGGTAACATGGCTCACTCACCTTGCTCTGGATCTGACAGCAGGTGGACAGAGCTTTGTGCTCTTTTATCAATGTTTAAGCAGATTCTTTCATTTTGTCTGGGTAATTGCAAGAGAAGTTGTGGATGTTCGTTGGCTGAAAAGACAGAAGAAATATATCAGCAACAAAAAACATCTAGCCTGTGCCCTGGATAAGCACAGCAAAAATAATTTATAGATTTATACCTAAAACATCAGTTATAGCTTTTATAGGATAGAATGATTAAAAACAAAGAAATAATTGTTGAAAAGCACACCCAAACACAGCACCTTGATACGAATGAAACCAACAGATTTTTAAATATAGAGTTTACTAAGGACAATGAGCCCTTAAAAAGGGCTGAAGATCTGTTGTTGAAGATCTGCATTTCTTATATCCTCGAGCCACAGAGGTTTTCTCATGGAACATAGGGATATTTTTTGCTTAAATGGAAAGAACTGGCCAAGATTGGCAAGAAGAGTTAAAAGATTTTCACAGAGTTGATGCTGTCAGAAAAAGCATTGTTGCACAAAGAAGTGTACATTACAGTTGCATTAATAATTGAAATGGGACTAGGATGTGTATCACTCACCAATAGGTTGTGGTCCTATGGTGTCTCTCAAACTGGCAACTGAAAATTAGTAAGAAGAGTTTAGTGAAGCATTTTTCTCTAAGTCAGCTGATTAACCAGGACAAATGCTGAGTGGAAGCCTTTTTAGCAGAGCTCTTCACTGACTACTACAAAGAGCTTTGCCTAAGACAAGATGTCCCAATGGGGAAAAAAGCACAACATGCAGTGCCTGTTTCTCTCAGGATGGACCATGCCATGGGGGCATGCTCAGCTGGAGCTGTGAGAGGGTTTAGAGCTGTGTTTTCAAGGGTCACTGTGCAGTGTTGAATGCAGCACACCCAGCCCAGCTCCTCTCCTCTCATCCCACTGTGAGCAGTTACCTTTTACAGACATCTTCCTGTTCCTGCCAGTTTGGAGCTCAGAGCGCCTTTGACCTGAAAAAGGGGGTTTTCCCAGTGTTTTGTTGCTTTGGGTTTATGCCTTGCACCTCCCTCCCCACCCTTTGAAATAGGGAATCTGTCCTGCTTGTTGCCCACTGCATTTTCTGGATACCCCTGGACTTGTGAATTATTTTGATTTTATATCCATTTCTTTCAGCTTACTAATATATACTTTTCCAGAACTGTCACATTTATTTTCAGGAGGTATAATATGTTTTTATTTCTGAAAAGGGACCAAGATTGTTTTCAAAAGTTTATTGTTCATTATAATCTATCTATGGACGGATATACATATAATAAAAACTAAATTGTATATCAAGTGGGCATCTCCAATCCAAATGCATTTATTAAAATAAGGTTGATATGACCCTACATATGAAATGAACTTCATAGAATTATTCTGAACAGAAACAGAAGAGGAGTACTTACCAGTAGATGGCCCATTCCTCGTTCTATAAGTGCCTGGAGAAAGAGAAGAGAGGATCTGTGTTTTACTCATGGTTGCATCACATACCTTACAGGGGTGTTTCTGGTCAGGGAGCTTTTTGCTGTTAAACTCCCCAGCACCACTTTGAAAGAGGCAACCTCCAAAAACAGGGCAGAATTGTGATTCCCTCAATATACTTCCGTGAAATAACTGGAGCAAAACCCAAGGTTTTCCATCTATAAAATCATTATTCAAATAAATGTTGTTTCCAGAGAAGAAAAAAATCCCAAAATCATCGTCAGAAGGCATTCTTGAGCTGAATTTTTTGAAAGATGCTTCACAAGTGGTAGGAAGAAGCAGAAAGCATCATTAACACCATTGACTTGAAGAACTACTTAGACCTCAAAATTTCACCTTTGAGACTTTCTGAATGGAAGATTTTCTCCCTTTGACCCTGTTATCCACCCAAAACCTGCACAGACTGTGGCAGGCATTGCTTACAATTTACTTCACACTTTTTTTCAAATCTCAGAGACTTCCCTGTATGGAACAACCATCATGAACTCTTTTGTTTGGTTGGTTGAATTTTTATTAGAGACTGAAAATATGCCACTGGAAAAGAAGAAAACATTTACCTCTTGCTGGAAGACTGCTGAGCTTCTCATTATCTGTCAAGAGGAAGAGGGGCAGATTAGTATCATACAGTCAATACTGAATTACTTTACCCATGCAAACCAGCAAACTGGTACAAGGGCTTCACGTGATGAGGAGTTTTGTGTTAAAGGATGAGTATATCCTTTTATCCACTTGCAAAACTCTGACTGAAGCCATGCCTTCCCCCCTGCATTCATTTTTCCTCTTAAATGCTGCAGAGAAAAGTGTGGAAACCTTTTGCATTGTCAGGAATGTAATAGCAACAGCTATTAGACTACCTTTAGTAAATATTTAAACAAACTATTTTCCATTTCAATTGTAGTGCCTGTTTCATCACTTCACCTTTCAAAAAAATCCTGCATGTTTTATTTTGAAAGGAAGCCAATCCCTGAACTCCTGCCTCTGATTTGCCTCATTACATCACTATCAAATGAACCTAAGTGGAAGTCAACCACAATTAAGCAGAGTGTTTCAGGGGGGCTGTTTTTACCAGCCTCGGTGGGTTTGTTTGCCAGCTCCTTCTGCTGCTGGTCAGAGGGTTTGGTGACCACCATGGAAGTGAGGGGTGTGACAAAGCTGTACCGCAGGGACAGATCCAAGGCTCGGGCCTCCAGGGCCTTCTGGTCCTCTTCTTGTGCTGAAACACTAAAGTCTGTGTTAATGATGGGAAAATAACATGTAGAGACTATGAACAAGTCATGTTCAGATTCCTTTGTATATTAGCTATGTCTTCACAGATATTTTTTAGTATTGAAGGGTCAGCAGTCTTATGGGGATAACTCAGCTGTTCATGTGCCCGAAACGATGGCAATGCTTAATTCTTTGCAACACTAGAGCCTATGTATGGTTTAAATACATAAACATAATGGATACATGATCTATGAATTATCTTATGGACATACATATTGTTCTATTCCCTAGCTATTGCATTTCCTTATCTACAGGCAGTATTTCTGGGTGTGGAAGAACAGCTCAACACAATCCATACAGTTGAAATCTATTTCATAGTAATGTCATGAAGAATGTTTTACGTTATGTTTTCATAAATCTATCAAATGGAATGTTGTAGTGCTATCATAAACTGAAAGGCACTTCATGTTCATCATACAGTAATGTAGTATTCTCCCAGTATCTTATGGTTTTGATACCATCTGGAGAAATATTTCTCTTTCTTTGTGTTTTCTGAACATATAATTTGTGAATAAGGAATTTGTGTTTTGAGAAGTTAGAAGTTTGTTATGTGAAGCATTAAAATCACTTACGCTTTTTCCAGAAGCTGCTGAATGGTTAAGTAAGCCCACAGTCTCTCTAAGAAATTTCCAAAGACGTATCTTTGATTTTGGAATACTTGCTCCTTGTCTTTGACATTTGCTTCTTCCTTAAGAGTCAAGTTACTTGTGTGCTGAAGTGAGAGAAAACTGACCATCAAAAAACAGCTCCAGACTTTGTTTATAGTCACTTCTTATTAAAAGAACATCATTCAGTACCAATTGTCCTTCAATTTTGTTCTTTCCCATGGGAAAATGCAACTCCAAACTACCCAAGATACATGTATTTTACATATATATTTCAGGACTTGAAACAACGATGAAAAAAGGAGGTAATTAAATTGTTCTATTTCAACATTTTTGAGATGAATAATTGAGATTTCCTACTTCATTGTAACCATACAAACTCAAAAGTGCTTAAAAGGACAAAATATTTTGGGTTTTGTAGAATTGAAATTGCTGTTTGCTTATTTGTGGATATTCTTCAAGGTTTTCCTTTTGTAGCAAATTCAAGAGAGGGTAATTTTAGCAAATTATTTGAGAGTTCAAACAATGGGAAAACAGCTGAATGCCCCAATATAAAGAACCTATACTAAACATGAAACACTTCTTGAAGCCTCCTATTGTGTCACAAAAGACAGAAGGGAGAAATGTTTTTCACAATTAGTAAACGAAACACTTACTGACTGAGCTTTAATTTCTACTGGCAAAAGATCCAGCTCGTTGCTAATTTTTCCAGACACTATAATTTCAGATCCTTCAAAAAACAGCTTGAAATTGTTCTTGGTTAATCCTTCGATGGAATTTTCTGGATACTGCATTTCAATTTGCATTAATATTGGGGTTGCCACTTCTTGATAAAAGCCCTATAGAGAAGCAGTGAGACAGAGAACACACACAAATGACAGCAAAATCGTGCAAAACAATATGTTGAATGTCTAAAACCCCCTTAAAAAGCTTCTTCTTTAGTAGTTCAAGTCTACTGCAAACTAAGAAATTGTCCACTTCCCCTGGACAAATTCTCTTTTTACAGTACAGAGATGTGTGAGTTTCTCAGTTTGTCTGAATGTGGCTGATTTGAGGACCTTGAGTCATGGATGCACAGTGGGTACAAACCCTCAGATATCCCCAAACTGCCTTCCTCCCTCCCTTAAATTAACAGGTAAACTCAAACCCAACTTTTCATCTCAGAAAATCTGTGATTTTGCTGCTAGGACTAGACATCAGCTGTAGCTGACAGATGTTTTTTCTGGCACATTCCTTCCTCCTGACCTGGAGCTGCAGGGCTGCATCAGCATTTTCATAGATACGCCGTGCTATTCCCCCATTGCTCAGGGCCATTTTCTCCAGGAATTTATAACTGACATCAAACCCGAAGCCAAGGCAGAAAAGAGCGTATTTCCCATTGATGGCTTTCTGAACATTTTCTTGAATTACTTCCACATTTCTCTCACCTGTAAATGAAACAAAAACATACCGCTGTGGGTTTGGGTCTTTTCAAGAGCAGAAAGAGCACAGCAGGTTAGTGGAAAATTCTGCCTGAAGTTTTTAAAAAGAATTCAGAATAAAATACTAAAAAGAAATGGGATAGAATGCTGGTGATTGAATTGGAGATGAAAGCCTCACTCTGCATATGAAGTGCCAAAACGTGATTCTCCCCCTTAATGATTTTTACTAGGTTCTACTGATGTTGTCATGGCTAAGTGCAAAATATTTTAAAGGATTACAGGGCTAGAGGAGGTTTTTAGTACAGAAGAGACACACACTACAAGTTAACAACACGAGGGATGGATACACTTCATCAAGCATTCAAAAGACAAGTAACGTCCATAAAAATTATGTGTTGTCAATTCAGAGAAGAATGCATTGGTTAATGGTGCAATTCCAACAAACTGCCAATGAACTCAGACATGCTGCTCTCCCAGCTCCTTTGTGTGACAGACGGAAAAGATTTTCACACCATCATCTTATCCCATATGAAGAGCTGCTGATGGCCATGTATGAAGAGCTTCTCCATCAGCATTTCCAGGCAGAAATTGTCACTGCCTGTAGCAATCTCATGGGAGCAGTTCAGATTTTTCCCTTTAAGCTGTTTTGCTAAGGAAGGCAGTGTATGCAATAATGCCTGACACTCCACCCTGGCCTGATTTCTAACTGCTGGATGTGGGGAGCACTGGAGACTCACTGTGGCTGTGCTGGGGAGGCAGCAATGTGAGATGAATTTTATTAGAAAATGCAAACAAAATCAACAAGCCCTAGAGCAGAATGGCTCACACAGTCCAAAAGGCAAACTGATCTTATTAGAGGGCTTACAGAAGAATTAATATTGCTGGCCTTGGAAGAGGCTGGTGCCACTCAAAACTAAGACAAAGCACTGTTCAGGACAAGGGAGTTTGTGCTATTGCACTGGGAGTTGTTGCTCATTTCAACTGATATTTCAATCTCAATATTTGGCTTGTGCTGTCACAGCTGATCACTAACTAAGACATGGAAAAGAATACAGAACAAGAAGCGCCTTAAAAATATCTCAGATTTGAGGCACAGAGCATGAAGAAGCACAAGCAATATCTCTCAAATTGGACTGTACGCAGTATCTGCAAAATGTCCATGTTCTGTCTCTAGGTATTTTACTTTTCTAATTCAGCTGTGCCTGGAGTATCTCCAATTCCCTCGAGTTTATAAACTGGATGCCGCAAAACAATTCCAAAACAATTCTCAGCTAAAGGATGTGCAGTCACAGGCGGGCAGGCTCTGCCATCACTCCCTACAGCCCTCAGCAGAGCCCTCTCATAATCCCCCTCTCCAGATCCAGCAGTAGCTCAGCCTGCGTATTCCAAAGCTCTTCTCAAACATAGGCTAGGTCTATCAATACTGGGATGCAAGTGTGAAAGATAAAAAAACCCCAGGGGACGGCGGACTGAGCGTAGCATTCACTCACCAGAAGTGGGCTGGCCATCTGTCAGCAAAACAATCATGGAGACGCTGCGCTCCGGCAGCTCCTCGGCTTTCTTCAGCACGCCCACGGCAGCCAACAGGGCACCACTGATGTCTGTGCCTGTAATGAGAGAGCAGGCCTGGCTCACCGAAACAGGATAATCATCCGCAGAGATTGCTGCCCTTCATCTGCAGAGGCCCTGCAGACTTGTTTAAAGTTTTTTGCAGGAAGTAATCCTTCCGAGAGAGGAGGATTTAGGGACTTAGCCTACTTGACTTAATTACGGGCTATTATATTGCAATGGCAGTGCTGGAGTATTCTTTTGGGAGCATTTTCCACACATATATCATGGGAAATACAAACATGTCTAGGGCCATTAAAAAGTACTTAAATAAACGCACTGTCATCTGTTAACCTATATTTAAGAAAAGTTTCCCTGTCTTATATAGGAAGTCAGAGAAAAGAGCTGAGCATGGGTGGGTTTCTTGGTGTTAGTGCCTGGGGCAAGGAAACTTCCGTTAATACTCAGAATGTAACATTAAAGGGAGACAGAGCCCTTGAGATGTGCTGAGAACTAAACAATAACACCAAGCACACTGACTGATGCAGCAACTGAAATGCCACATGTTGATTTTACCTGTTTTATTTCCGTGGCGTGGTTTACAAGGGAATATAACTTTGGATGTGTTTTGGTGGGTTTTTTGGGGTTTTTTTTGTTTGTTTGTTTGGTTTTTTTTTACAAGGGGACACTTGATAAAAAAAGAAAAATCAGCAAATTGCTGTCAAATTGCTGTTGAGTGAATTGCCATTTTTCTGCAGAAAAAAAAATGTGCTATCAAGGAATCTTCCAATTATCTCTGTGATAAAAACTGGAAATAAAACTTTGTGGTTTGTACGGTTCATAGATATGATGGAAGCATCTCTTACATCTATTATATATCTATATCTAGCTCATAATGTAGTTACCAGTCTGTCCACTCACAGGCTTTCTTTCTCACTCATCACTTCTAAGTCTTAAAAACTGACTTGCTTTGTAAGCACTGATGGTAGCTCTGGGGCTCTATATAACTAATAAAAAAAATTGTTTTCTAAGCAATTCATTTCACAGGGTGCATATTTGTGGGTACAAGCATGTGTACCTCCCCTGGCAGTGAGAGTCTGCACCAGTGCTGCAGCACTGGCCACGTTCTCCTCAGTGGCTGGCAGCAAAGAGCTCTTCCACTCCACCACTTTGTCGTTGAAGATGATGAAGTTAAAATGATCTTCTGGGCGGAGGTCCTGCAAAATCTTCAACAGGGCATCAATTGTCTGTTCCAAGGAGAAAACAATCACTTTGATTATTCCCTCTTCTTTGCCAGAACTGGGATTGAAATTGCAGTGTTGTAAGGGGGTTCTCTACAGCTCTGTTCCAGATGCAGCCCAATGCCTTTATTAAACCCTAACGGTATGCTTTATGTTGAGACCATCAGAAATAGCCAATTCACTTAACTTAGAGTCACAAAGAAACAACCTATGAGGGCTGTAGGAGGCTTGTCTGCTCTCAAGCAGAGCTACATTCACAGTCATCAACAAACATAGAACAGATAACAGATAAATTAACTCTTTAAGCTTCGTTAAAGGAAAAAAAGCACAAGAAGTTCTGCAAAGAAACAGAAAGCACTCTCTGCCCCAATGCTTAGTACCCATGAAAACAGCTGTCAGACAAGTGCTACTCTTTAATAACTTCAATCTGTGCATATGCATTTTCAAGCATTTCTGGAAGTCTGAATATTTTGCTGTGTAAAAAACCAGTGTGTGTTTCCAATGAGAAACTCCCAGCTTCCTCAGAAGTGTGCCTCGTGCTAACATAGGTCACACTTTGAGGGAAGTTACCTGTTCAATTTTTCTGCCTGCCATGGAGCCACTTCGGTCTATAACAAAGATGACATTTTTGGGAAACACTGGCATTTCTTGGGGTGCAAAGTAATGGACAAAATACCCATTGACAATCTGAAATACAGAATGTGAAATCACTTATAAAAAGTACATCTAAAGAAATAAAGAATAAATCTTGACATTCTGGCATAGCAGGAGGCAGGGAGCATGCTCAGCATTCTGCTCTTCTTGATAAGCCCAAATTAAAGAACTTAAACTAAAGAAAGTAAAATGTATTTCCTAGCTGGAAGCAAGACTGTCTGCAGAGAGAAAATTATAAGAGAGCAGCATGCATACATACATATATATTAGACACCTCACTGCCATATGTATGATATATGCATATTATCACTGTATATCACATTACCTCTTTATCATTACCTATGAGCACATCTCTGCTGAATGACTGTGGCTGCCACCTTTTAGCACACCCAGGTATACTTCATTAGTGAAATGATATGGAAAATACTGTATTTTATTCCCTAGAATATGCATTGGTTCATAAGGATTTGTTAAGTTCTTGCTGTATTTAGTTATACCTCACTTATCACAAAAACCAAAAAGAGGCCAAGCATCATTTAAAGTTATATAAATCACTTTCCTCTAAACTTCAGTTATAAGCCACAAATACACATTGGAGGAGCCAAAGTAACAATTAAAAAGGAGTGTAAAGAGACATCTATGAAATACTAATATAGATTTGGTATTTGAATAAAATTTGAAAGATCAATTGTTTTTCCCGAGTGATCCATTCTTGCAATATACCTGGTGTCTCTGAGGATTTACTGAGTATCACCCTATGTTCCTGCTGACCCTGGGTTAATGGAAAGAGCTTTTCCTGTCATTCTTGGTGTTTCAAAGCAAATGTTGCTGTTCTGCTGATTGCACTTCACAGTCAGACTTATCTGTGATCTGAAAGAATTTTCATTTCTATTTCTTTTTTACCTGTATATCACCTGCAGTGGCTTCTCTCTTAACATCATAACGCACAACAAAATCACCATTGAGGAGCGTTTCATCGAGTTCAGAATCTTTCTTCTGTTGATCTATAGTTGGCTTAAATAAAATATGAGCCTGCAAAGAAACCAGAAAAAAAGATTTAAAGCAATATAACTTAGAGCTGCCACTGGCAGTAACCTCTGGCAGCTGCTGCTTTACCTTGGTTTCGTTCTGCACTTTGGTGAGTGCCTCAGTTAACTCGTTTGTCATGAATGTGCTGTCTGTCTCCAAGAAGTGAATGCCCTGGGGCTCGAAGATGTGCACATCAATCTGACAGAGGAGAAGAAGTCAGCATCAGCATCTCAGAGGGAACATGGCTGTGCCCAAAGACCACGGCACTGCTCCCTGGCCAGCTCACCTGGAAGTGCTTAACCAGCTGCTTGGGCCGGACCTTAATGAGCAGCTCGTACTTCCCCAGCTGCCGCTTCAGCAGCTCCTCGTAGGTCAGCTCAAAAGTGACTTTGCTGGCAGCTGCGATGCTGACGGACACGTGGAACTGCTCCAGCTTTCTGTCTGTAATTCTGGGGGGTGAGAACAGGGATTTACCTCCTGCAGGGAAGGTTCCCTTGTGGTGGCCAGAGTTTGTGAAGTGTGCAAAATAAAGGCCAAGGGGCCACATAGGATAAATTAAAAAAAAAAAAGAGTAGCAGTAAATATTGTTCATCACAGAGAGGATTTTTTACATTGCAGATGCTATTATGTACATCACATAAATTCCATTAATATGTCATGGGTGCAAGCTGAGAAATGGAGCAACAAACCCCTGCATGCCTCAGACTGCATACCTGTGAAGCACAGATTAAATCTTCCCTGAAACTGTGATATCTGCTCAAGTGCCATGGTCCTCTGTGCTCGTGAGGAAGCAGACTCAGCACTGAGCATCATCCCAGTGTGGCAAGGTACTCTTGAATGACAGGAAGCCAGGCTGGAGCTCTGAACAACCTGAAAGGTGTCCCTGCCCATGGCAGGGGGGTTGGAACTAGATGATCTTTAAGGACTCTTGACCCTGAGATTAGCTCAATCGGTCAGAGCACGGTGCTAACGGTTGTGGGTTCAGTCCCTCTACAGACCATTCACTCAAGAACTGGACTTGATGATCCTTGTAGATCCCTTTCGAGAACTTTATGTGATCTGTGATTCAGTGATTCTATGACAGCAAGTCCCAGGGCAATGCTAAACAGGGATGCTTCCCATTGGAACCCATTGCAGGACCACATATAAATTGTATGTATGTAAAAAAAAAAAAAAAAATATATATATATATACACACATACACACTGTCCCCCCCAGCCAAGAACCCAAAACTGATTTTCACATTTGTTCCCACCAATATGTAGCTGTCTCCAGGGTTTAACCTGCCCCCAGCCTAACAGGAAGCCAAGGAGGGTGTTGGAGCAGCCTTACTCAGAATGGCAACGTACTTGATGAGGCCGGCGCTCTGCCCTTGCGAGACTGCACTGTCATACTCGTTTTGAGCAGCAGCTTTCTCCTTTATTATTCCTGGGTATACTTCACCATCGATGGACCTGTTTGGTTTCCATAAAAATTAATTCATATTAGAAGGAATGCACTGGGGAAAGAAACTTAACAGAAGCTCTTTTGTGGCTCTCTGGGCAAGAGCAAGAGATACTGTTTGGCTCCCAAATCCCTCCCCACCCAGGAAGATGCCAGCAGCCACCACCACACCCCCTTGTCCTTGCAGAGTCTTGAGGAGGCTGGAGCAGGACAAATATCAGTACTGAGCACGTCTGTCACCCACTCTGTGCAGCAGGCAGCCTGTCACCGGGCACCTCTTTTCTATTTGTCTGCCTACTACTTTGCCCCACAGAGTATTTTTGCAGAGGACCCTCTTTGTGCTCTTTGCCCACCAGCTCCTGAGCAGAAAGATGAACCCCTCCCCCCTCCTTCACACCACAGGTAAGGACTAATCTTACATGGAGAAGTTGGTGATGAAGGCTGTCTTGGGTAACTCCACTTCAAAGGTGGCCTCTCGGGACTCATTGGCTCGGTTGACAATCCTGCTGGTGATGACAGTGTGAGCAAATCGTGATGTGACCCTGCAGTCCACATGGAGGCTGTAGATTTCAGGCTGGAAAAAGATAAACAGACTGAGACAGAAACACTCAGGTTTTGCTCTCAAGCAGTCCTTACCTGGCTGATGCTATTGGGAAAGTCTGGCTGGAACTGGGGAGGGGATTGTTCTGGACCAGTCTGCTTATTCCCTTCTCTGCAGCCCCATGCAAAACCTGCAGTTACATCTGCATTTTGCTGTTCCACAGAAGCTCCTGTGGAACCTTTTTCTCTCCTTGGGATACAGTGAAGCTGCTGCTGCATCACCCCAGTGCATTGCCCAAGAATCACCTCAGGGAGATCAGAAGCCTCTTTAAGCCTGACCCAGGGAAGGGCCCTGTTCTTTGTGTGACTGTTTATTTGCTCTCCCAGCTGCTGACTTTGCTGCTGCCTGTTTTTCAGCTTGGTACCTTGTGTCCCACAGGATGTTTAGCAGGCTTGAAACCCTGCATGGGCCTCCCAACCCCTCACTGGTTGCACAAGCAGAGATGCCCTTTGAGCACTCATGTTTCTTCTGGTCTGGTTCTTCCAGGGCCCCTGATGCCAAAAGGAGGGCACCGTTCTGGAGCTGCCCGAGAACACCCCAGAGAATGGCTGGACTGAGAACTGCCTGGAGCACCTGCCTACATGAACACCTCCTTTTGCATTTGGGCTCTCTCTCTGAAGGTCCTAACCATGTTTCGGCAGCGGCACTAAGAAAGGTTGATCTGGGCACCACCAGTCTCACAACAGTCCAACAGTCAATTAAAATAAAAAAGCTCAGCATCAGAGCATATCACTGCACTTCTTTTTTTACTTTTCCAGTCTCCAAGTCTCTTGAATGGCTAATTGATCTTTAGTTATTTTGATAATTAATCTCCTGTACTTTGCTTGCTAATTAATAGCATCCAGTGGCGTCTTCTCAGTTAGGACACTGGCTGAAATTCAAAAGTTTGCTGCCCTGCAATACTCAAACCTGTCCATGGCACATTCAGGGTGAAGTTTTGCCATAAGGAGCACCAAGCCCCAAGCTGTGGCTCACTGGGGCAGTGTAGGCAGGTGGTGGCCACTGGTGCCCACTGAGGATCCTTCCAACACAGGAGGAGCTTGTCCTGTGCAAAATCTACTCTGCTGCCAAGTGCCCAATGGATGCTGCAGGGAGGAGAACCTGCATCTCCTGCTCTCGCCCAGCCCCAGCAGCATTTTAGGCTGTGGCCAGCACAAACCAGAGGTCAGTGGGATGCAGCATGAAGAGGAGCATTTTTGTGCTGCTGGTGAAAGAAGCAGAGAGGACCAGCCCCAGGCATGAACCCAAAAGCAAAGGCACTGTGGGCCCATATACCTGCATCCATGGCTTCCTGCAGAGCTCTCGGCTCCCCCTGCAGCAGCCACAAGGCCTGGCCCTGCCTGCCAACACCTGCTTGCAATTCAGTTCCACTTCACACTTTTCTGAACAGACACAATGGACAGAGAAACCTTCTGACTTAAAGCTTCCTCTTCTTCTCTAATATTGATATTTTTATAATGCCACCAGTCACACGCACCCCGTGATGGTACAAAACACAGTTTGCTCCTCCACACAGTGCAAACAACTTTCTATTTCCCTCTTTTCCATTCCATATTTATTATTAAACACTTGTCAGATACCTCCAGGTACTGCATAGTGCTTGCTTGGTCCTGTGTCAAGATCCAAACCTCATCCACTGGCTGAGGCAGAGCTACTGATCTCTCAAATTTGATATCTTACAACCCTGAGGAAGAGCATGATCAGACACATCTGCAAATGCCTCCTGCTACATTTGTACTGTAACAGCCCAAACAAACAACCAAAAAGACCTTAAAATAACCCAAAGCTCTAAAATCTCAACACAATTCACCCAAGGCTCCCCAGGTGGTGCTTACCAGAGGAGTTATCTGCATTACCAGGCCAGTTACCACGATACCACGGCATCACCAAATGAGAAATTGATAATAAAAATAGAGCAAATACCTTCTGATCAATAGTTTCCGCTAAGACTATGAATGAGGAAAAGACCATCAATGCAAGCAATGTTCTCTGCTCCATTTTGGAAAAAAAAAATTTCAAATGAAATCTCTATTTATCTTAATCAGTTAATGAGTAACTTGTACTTGGGGATATCACGTAGACTTTGAAGAGACCCAGAAATTTAATATTTACCCATTAAACATACGTAAAACTTGGACTTGGTTAATGCTTATTTTCCCAACAGGTCTTTGCCGTTAAACATTAGAATTTTAATGTTTCATAACACAGAAAATTAAGAAATCCCTATGTTGTTGGGGTTTTTATTAAATTAGATTTCACTGTGTCACGTGAAATCCCTCGGGCAGATGACTCGGTCTGTGCAGCAAGCTGCGGGAATCTCTGTCATATTCCACAGTAATAATTTGAAAAGGCACATCCTTAACATTATCACAAACACTTCAGAGATTTGGAGATGGCCAGGACAGGCAACATTCACATGAGGTATTACAGCTGGTGGCTTTCTCAACCTTTGTGCCTCCCTGCACGACCAGCCCATGAGAAGTAAAGAGCAGCACTTGTGAAACACCTCCTTTGGCTTCCTCTGACAAGTCATAATCCTTGGTAGGTAATGCCATTCATTGTCATAAATTAACACAAAGATCCTGTGGAAATACAAGCATCTGTGTTTGCTTCATGACTGTTCTACAAAGTGTCCATGTGGAGAGCAAGTGGACTCAGAGTTGCAAGGAGACACTAAGGCAGAGCTTAATAATTTATTGCTCACCAGACATCTACAAGTTCACTACAAAGAATGTGCTAAGCACAGCCTGGTCTTACAAGGCTTGTGCTTTAAGTAACTCTTTTAAAAAAATAAACTTCATTCCTCCCAGGCAGACTGTTTATACTGCTTGCAAATACCACATCCTTTACAGCAGGACAGTGTAAATATACATGTATTTTAAAAGACAAAAAAATTAAACTGCTATACATTCTAATAACTTGTACAACTCCTGTAATGCTTTAATCCCTTAAAATACACAGGATTGGACACTTAGTGGCCTAAGAGCTGCAAAAGTCAAAGCTTTAATTAAGTGGATCTGTCATCAGTTTTCTAATGCCCACATGTAAAATCACACGGATGTTAAAGAGCTGCTTTCACTGCGCAGATTTAGGCTGCATTGTCAGCTCTGCCCCTCACATTTTTTAGATGAGGTCCACATTAAAAGACAGGAAAAACTAAAAAAAATCCCCAGTCCTCATTGTCACACTTGGAAGCAGCACAAGTAATTGAACTTCGCAACATCCTGGAAACAGAGCTGTTTGCCAAATCCCACGTTTCTGGCACATACCTTTCTTGGCTTCCCTGTAGAATCTGTGTGGGACGCAGAGGTTTCTGCGCTTTGCTAAATCAGCACCAACATATCCAAAGCAGGGGCTGAAATACAGCACCCCCCTGTCCTTTCTACTCCACTTGCAAACCTGCAGGTCAGGCCCTTGTACTGCACAAAAGAAAGAGACAACGTTTTTCCCACTTGTCCCTCTCCACCATTTTTATAACTATTGAACAACCTCCTGCCAGCTTCTCATCACAGGTTAATTAAGGAGGGTTTGTTAAACCCAATGCAAAGGCAGCTCCAACATTATCAGGGCAGCAATTTTTTCCACCATGACTTTTTTCATGCTCTGGAAGGATCTTTCTTAGGAAAAGGCTCTGCCAACATAGCTGTGAGGAGCCTGTGCTCCATGGAGAAATTGTGCCCACTAAAGGGAGGAGGCAGGGTCTGGGCTGCAAATAATAATCTTTTAAAGTGAAAAAAACAGGGCAAGGCAATGCACCAGCAATATCTTTAAGGAAGCTTTTGCCTTAGAGCCAAAGGATTTGTTGCTGCCTTATGTGAGCTCCTCCCCACAGCGTCTCTGGGATCTGTGTGGACATTGTCACATTTTATTTGTCAAGTGTTTGGGACACAAAAGTCAAATACGATGTATT
Organism: Oreocharis arfaki; assembly: GCA_013398015.1. Taxonomy (NCBI): domain Eukaryota; kingdom Metazoa; phylum Chordata; class Aves; order Passeriformes; family Paramythiidae; genus Oreocharis; species Oreocharis arfaki. The sequence continues at coordinate 117,034 of VZRR01000009.1, read as the reverse complement.
TCGTGGTGCACAGAGAACTTCGGTATCAGTTTTACCTCTTGATCAGGTCTAGCTTGCGTAAAATAAAGGTAATTTCTTAACCGAAGGTGGCACTTGTCTTACCATGCCCAGACGTGCTGCAGAGACTCAGGGTGTGTGGAAAGCATGGCAGGTGCCCACAGAGGTTCCTCTGTGTTTGAGCACAAATATCCAGCTGAGGGGAAACATTCTGGGGTTTGGGAGAAAACAGGTTTGATGTTTAAGGCAGCAAATCAAGAAGTAAACGGCACTGAAAAAAACCGACTCCCCATCAGAGTGTGCCGGTGTTGTTCAGAGACACTCACTGGGTTCTCATCTCTGTGGTAAGGTAGGACATGGCAGGGTCTGTTACCCCACTTCTCACTGCATCCAGGGGGACAGGAGGAAAAAACCACCGAGGAGTGAGCTGAAATACCTCCCTCGGTGCTGGAGCACTCTAAAAGTCGGGCATCTGCCCTCCCAGCTGAGCTGCATGAAGGGAAGTCACGGCATTGCTGCCCTGAGGGGTGTGAGGGGAGAGATATGAGGGGGGACTGTGAAGGCGGTAGCCATGAGGGAGAAAGCGTGAGGGGGAACTGTGAGGGGAGAGCCGTGAGCGGGAAACCGTGAGGGGGAACTGTGATGGGAGAGATGAGAGCAGGAAACCGTGAGGGGGAACTGCGAGGGGAGAGCCGTGAGCGGGAAACCGTGAGGGGGAACTGGGAGGGGAGAGGCGTGAGCGGGAAACCGTGAGGGGGAACTGCGAGGGGAGAGCCGTGAGCGGGAAACCGTGAGGGGGAACTGCGAGGGGAGAGCCGTGAGCGGGAACCCGTGAGGGGGAACTGCGAGGGGAGAGCCGTGAGCGGGAAACCGTGAGGGGGCAGCCGCCACCCTGTGCCATGCCGCCACCCTGAGGGCCCTCGCCAAGGTGCCACTGTAGGCACCACAAATTTGGGTGGAATCTCCAGGTTTCTGCGCTGCCTCTTTGATCAGCTCCTCCTCAGCTCCCTCCTGGTGAGGGCATGGTGTGAAGAAACTGCACTGACACTGAGACTGTCATCAGGGTGTTTGGGTTTGCATTTGACAGACAAAATCATCGCCTGTAGTGCCAAAGTGCCCACGGAATTAATCTGAGCCCAAACTGAAATGAGTCACCATAGCGTGCCGAGCTGAGTCCAACAACCTTTTTTTATTAAACCATTATAGCAAACATTGTCCAATACGTAGAAAGAAAGCATGTAATAAAAATGAACATGGAAATTTTACTCTTTGACATGAGTATATTCCCTACTTAAGGACTTAACAGTGGAAATTTGCTACTTGAGTCTACAGTGACTTTAGTGTAAGGAACAGAAATTTAGAAAAATGTTACAACAATCATTTGGGTGAGGCACGTCCAGCTCCACTGTCAGCCAAAGACGCTCTTGGCTGGCTCGTCCTTCGGTCTCTCGAAGACTGTTTCACCCCCTGTCCGAGCCCGGCTGAATATGGAAGGTGCTGCAGAGCCCATTTGTTCTTGGAAAAGAAAACCAAGAGAGACAATCAGTGAAGTACCACCCAAAGTCGGGGAGTAAAACTAGTGCTGCTGAAATATATAAATACAGATTTTACAAATACTTTGAGTACATGAACAGCAGGCTGCTTGTCCAGAGGTGACCTTTTCACTTGAAAAGGGCAATTAATACATTGTTTAAATCTGCTTAATCATTTTCAGTCAAGGAGACTTACCACACTGCCTCATCACTTGGTAGGTTTTGGATTTAATTTCCTGGTTTTTGGCAAGGTTTCCTCTGGCTCCTTTGAGGTCTTCTTCCTTCACTGGAGGACGCTTCTTTTTCACAGGGGCTGGCTAAGAAACAGACCCACACATGAGTATTTTGTGTTTGAAGCACAGGGAACAAAGCTGCCTCAACCCAAAGGCTGTAACATACAGAGTTGCTAACAATATTTCACCTATTTCAGTTCTGAGATTACACTCAGCTACTTCAGGTCTTCACATAATCACAATTTCACTGCCCTTCCCAAAATCCATTATCATTCTTACTGTTCTGAAATTGTCTTACCGTACAGCCTTGAAACAGCAACAGACTACTTAATTTAAAAGAGAATTATTTTATTCTTAGGTTTTCTTTGTTCAGCCCTGCCTGCTCATTTTGCAGGTAATTCAAGAATATGTCCAACATTTGGAAAGGAAAAATCACTCCATTACTAAATTGGACTTGTGCCTCAGTCTACTTACTACTTCTTTGGGAAACCGGTCAGAGAGATTCCGAATCTGGACTTGCTTTAGTTGGAATAAACACTTGACCCATAGTTATCAATCTTGAATTTAAGGAACAAAAGTATATGAGCACTCAACAGGGCTCTCTACTGAATGCATCTGAAGCACTGGATTTGGAACCCAAAGAAGGAGAAGGAAATCTAATACAGAAACAGATGCATCATCAGGTGGTGCACTGCAACAGCCAAGTACTAATCTGTTTACAGTTTATCCCACTACAAGGAAATAGAGATAACATTGCTTCATATTAGCTTATCCTTATCTTCAAATTAGCACTCCATAGTCAGACACAACCTCACTCTGCAGCAGCCAACACCATAAGCATTCCCCCCTCCATTTATTACTTCATGGTCAGATTTCCAACGTCCCACCAGGCAGCCCTCGTGGCAAGATGCAGGGGCACAGAGATAGGGCTAAAAAGAACAGAAGACCCCCCCCACTCCAACTCTAATAGACTGAAACATCAACAAGAAACTTCTCTGGCCATCACTACATACACAAGGCTTCTGATATTTGGGTTCTGGCAGTGGTGGAGCCCACTCAGGCAATTCAGGCTAAAAAGAGATGTGGAGGGAAACAAATCCCTCGGGCCTACAACTGGCTGGAGCAGCGTGTCCCAGGGAGCTTGCACAGACAGCACATGCATGGCTGGCTCTTGGTCGGGTGGGCTGGCTCCACTGCAGCCTTTGGCATGTTTTCTGCCTGCTGCAAATTCCTGGGAACGCCCAGAATAGCTCACTGTCAATCCCACTTGCATGTGTTGTGGAAAACAAAACATTTACGAGATCTCCGGGGAAAGTACTCATGAGTAGCCAAAGCAAGCGAAGGGAAAGGGTGGCAGCAAACTGTTCAAAATTCACAACAGCTCGTGCGTGGTTGTTCAGCTGGTGAACCGAACATCCCAGAGCCAGGGTGTCACCTGTCCTTCTGTAATGATAACTGGCATGTGATGGGAACACTCCCTCATGCCCATGGCATGCTCCACAGGCACAACCAACTCAGAAAGGGAAAAAGCCCCTTACTTTATTAACAGAAATGTGAAATATGCAAAGGTTCTTCACCCATTACTGGCAACAGACAGTAACTGTGAGGCTTCTTCCCACTGGGACAAGGGAATTCCTGGGGACAGGGTGAGGAAAGATGGCGCTTGAGATGCACAAAAATACAGCCAGGCTGAGCAGAGCTCTTGAATGTCACCCAGTCATTTTAAAATAAACCATCTCATGCTTTGATCACAGGAGGATTTTCCAGCAGGACAGTTGCTGTGGATTAGCTGGCCCCAGCTGAAGAGCAAAGCTGGTGCACAGAGAGGTTACGGTGAGCCCTGGCCAGCAGCTGCCACTGTCGCAGCCCCATCACTGCTAATTGCTCCCAGAATTTGTGAGCGGGGTTTGCCAGGAGCCATTCCCAGCTGGCACAGGCATGCAGCCTGTGCTTTATCTCCTCCTGTCACAAGTCAAAAAGTGCTACTTTACAAGACATACAACTGGGTTTTAAGTCCTGTTTTCTTTGGAGTAAAGAAAATCAGCTGAACTGAGTTACTCTCCATGGCTGAAGAACCGTGCTCTTGTATTCTGCCTGTGCTCCTACTCTCCATCCCACCCATCCCGTAAAACTCTCATGCTGAGGAGAGCTCTGCCAGGCACATGCAGCTTGTGTTGCAAATGTAACATTTATCTGCAACCTCAACATTTCTGAGCTAATTTCAAGAGCACTTTGAAACACTGATTATTGGGGAATGCATTAAAGACAAACCATTAGTTATAAAGTGAACAAAAAAAGTGTCATTTTATACAAAATTTCAGCCTCAAATACTGCATCCTAACAGTTACAATTTTCAATCACACTCTTTTCTCCTGCACGTTAATACATTAAGCTTCACACAGTGACATTTCAGCACAGCCACCTCTTTTCATAACAGAATTTCAAAATCACTGTCTGAGAAAGCATGTTGGAAAAGCAGAGATTCCTCCTTCTGTGAAACATCCCAAAGCAGAGCAGGGGCAATGGTTTTTCCCTTTCTACACAAAAATATTTAAGGTAAACCAGAACATTTTAAAGCCAAATTTATTAACCACGTAGAGGGCAGCTGCTTTCCTTCTTTACCAATTAACCTTTCCTAAGAATGTACTCGTTAAAATATTTAAATCACAGAAGTCGCAGAGCAGAAAAGCTGAATTCACTGGTTAATGAGAGGAACTCGCTAATAAGCTTTTCCAAGCGAAGCATCCAAACCAGTAGCAGGTTTGCCAGGCGCTGCTCCGAGCACAGGCAGTGCACAGCTGTCCCCGTACCTGTGACATAACTGCGGTACTCCCTCGCTGAAATCCCTCCCGGGTCGTTCCCGGCTTTGATTAAATCCAGCCCGTGAGCTCTGCGAGCGCCTGTTGTTTTCCTGGACTTATATAGAGCATCTGAGTGAAGTCATGGGCTGGGTCATCTTCCCAAAGCAGCGCCCGGGATGGCTGAGGTTGAGGGAGGCTGTTGTTGTCGGGAGGTTTATTCCTGGCGATGACTCGGGCGTGCAGCATTCACCGGGCTGGGCTGACGGGGGCAGGCAGCTGCGGCAGCGGGACGCGGGGAAGCCTGGTCCCTACAAAAACGCTTGCCGGGGAGTCCGCTGGGGCTCTGTTTATAACTCTAAAAGGCAAAATGTTGTTATGGACACAAAATTGACTCTGAATCCTCTTGGGGGAGGGAGGGGAAAAAAAAGAGTGGGCATTTGTTTCCCAGCATAACAAAATATGTGTTTTCTAAAGATGATATAAACCTAATGTCCAATGCATAACTGCGCCCTGAATCACTTTTGCACAGGGATCTTTAACGGGAAAGCACTGAGACTCTTTTGGAGAGTTAATAAAGTAGGGTATGGTTTTACCCTTACAGCTCTATCACTGATCATGCTCCGGTGCCGGCTCTTACACAACTGAGAGAGTAAAATCACTTTCTACTCCCAGCACTCTTAGCAAGTTTAACCATTGCACCCACATCTGTACAGGAACAACTTACTCAGACACAAACTCGGTGTTCCCCACTGAATATGCTGACAGTAGTAAAACCTTTCCTAGAACTTTTTTGTTCTCTAAACAATTTTTTAATTAAGTGAAGCCCCGCCAGCTCTGAGCATGAATTCTATCTTTCATTACTGGGAGAAGGTTGGGTGAGACATTGTTTCCCTTTTGTGTTTTTACATTAAATCTTTATGTCACGCAAAAAACCCAGCTTCTGTAACTGCACTCAACACGTGCAAAGAACCAAGACTCCAGAGAGGGGTGGGTTGATGTGAGAAGGGCAACCATGGCAGACCTCCAAACACCTTCCACTAGAGAGATCAGCTGTTGTGGTGGTAGAAGTCTGCCCTGGCCTTTCCTCGAGCTCTGCCAGTGCTTTTAGGGTACAGAGAACCACAAGAGGTCACAAAAAATTTGGTTTTTCAGTATGAAAACACGACATCAAACCACAGCTCTAGCGTTGTATGAGCAGGACTGTGGGATCTGTCGGCTGTGAACTACCCCCAGGCCTCCCAGTGCCCAATCTGCCTTTAAGCTGAACTCTTTCCAGGCCTGAGATCTTCTCCTTTATTGGGGGAATTATTTGTAGGCTGAGAAGCAGTTTGGATGTTACGTCCTTAGCCGTTCCTTAGGTTGATTTTCTATTTTAAACTCACGGCTTAGTAACCAGAAGTGCTTCTGCAGAGCAGCAATGACCTTAGTAGGCCAACAAAACAGAAGAATAAAAACATTGACTTTAGAAAAAAACAGATTTTTTTTTGTCTATTGTACAAAGTAACAGTTCTCTACTAAGATGTTTCTCTACAGTCCCACAAGCATCACTATTCTATCTATTATGACAGGAAAATAGCATTCTGCATGTTTAAAACAAATATTTAAAATTCAAGACACTGAACTATTATTTTCCCTTCAGCTTTCAAAATTGCTTCAATTAATTGGAACTCCATATTCCTCACTCAAAAGCAACAGAGTTGTGCTTTCATAGCAATTCAGTCTATACAAACAAAATCATTACACAAACAAAATCAAACCACTTGCACCTTGCTTGCCATTTGGGGCAGGTGAAGTGCTTAGAGAGGCAGGCAGCACATCCTGAGGTTTCTAAAACATCCCCAAGGTCGGGACAGTTCTGTTCTCTTCAATTACATATTTCCTAAAGAGGCACAACCATTTCCTTGCACAGATTATGGGCTATTTTTCCTTACAAAGAACCCAGCCTAAATCTACAGTTATTTACATTTTAGAGTAGAAATCCTGTTCACCTGGTTGAGGTTCTGAGATCTGCTAAATGGGACATGAATGACAATGGAACAAGATGGCTCATTTATCCAATAGTGGCTATTACAACCACAAGTTTTAATCTTCCACTGCAATAGAAATTGTGGAAAACTCCTTTGCTGAGGAATGGTTCCAACTAAAACATGGCAATGACCATACAGAATTTAGTGAATGTACACATGGCTGCCACTGTGGTCTCCAAATCTCAGGGGAAATTTGACTTCTCCTCCAGGAAAGTGCTAACAACCCCTCAGGGGACTGACACTTGGTAGAGTGAAGATTATACTCTGAATTCCCTGTAAGAGTGCAGTGAGTATGAGGCTGCTTGGATGTGGTAAGTGGAAAGTATGAAAATAATAAGCAAATGTTACAGATGAGTTACAGAGGCAGGATTGGGTCGATACTGTGCAGCTCCACTGCTGAAAAAACCTTCCTCAGGGAATGGATCTGAGAGGTGCCTGCAAGGATTCTTAAACTTGTAAACAAAATTTGCAACTTCAGAAGAGTGGCTCTTCCTGATCAAATGGGACTTGCCATTAAGGTAAATGAATATAATGAAATTAAAATCATCATAACAGCATGCACAATGAGAGCTGAAGTTAAACTCAAGTAGCAGAACCTGCTTCCCACAAGAGCACACTAAAAACACTGAAACACAGGCACTCTGAAACAGAACAAGTATAAAACAAGTGTACAAATCTGTAATAAGTCAAACTTTATTGTAAACCATTATACAATGTAATTACATCAGATACCCTTAAAAGTTTAAGGTAACACCACTGATTAAACAATATGGTCCAAACAGAGGGCAGCAGAATACAGCTGTTGGTTTTGCTCACATTGGCTATACTCTGAATTTACTTACGAACAAACCCCACATTCAGTTTGAGACGGATACCCACGCAAGACAAAAACACCTACAAAAGAGTCCCTTTTTTAAAGATACTGCAGTTTTACTTTGTAAAACCATAGTAGTCATTTTCAGTAATTGAACTGGAAACTTCACCTAAAAAAGTTTGCACGCCTATGCTGTAGATGTACTCTGACTTGATGTGGCTGAATTTATCTGCTTTCACTACTGGTTTCTCCTGTAAAAAGCACAGCAAAGTTGCAAACACGGGTTAGTCAAGCACAGTGGCAGAGATTCCTTGTGATGCTCAGCTCTGAGCAGAGCGGGAGAGCCCAGGCCCCCCTCCCCAGGCTCGGCAGGAATCGGAGCAGACACCTGCCAGAGGGGATCACTTTGCATTGCTCTAATTTGCAACTCAGTTTCTGAGTTTTCCCTGAAGAAAAGCTATATAGTACATTTTAGTTAGCAACATTAACAGACAGCATTCACCTACTTAAAGTAAGACAAGGGGACCTGAACATATTGAAGCCAGAACTTGGAAACCATGTTATTAGACAACACCAGTGTTTTAAGTTTATGCAGATGTGTCACAGGTCAGATACCAGGAACAGTTAATACATTTAGGTTGGCCACTTGTGGTAAATTCCATCTCCACCAATATTTCTGTGTCTCCTCTCTAAGTTACAATCCCTTTCTCTTACTTTGGAATACACTACATATCTTATTTTCATTAAACGGAATCTTACTTCCTAAGCACAGCCTGAATTAAACCTTTGCTATGAGTTGTCCTGAAGTTTTTTTGCCAGGCAGAAATCTGAGTGATAATTTGAGGATAATGCAAAAATGAGTTGATCACTACTGGATCAACTCTTCAGACTGTCCTGGCAATACATTTCAGCGAGTGGTAAGACACAGTGAAGCACTAGGCACACACTCCCTTCTCACACATGCAAGCCTGTCAGACAGAAGCACTTGTTCCACTCGTAATTACTGCCAGAATTCCAATTTTTACCTTACAGAGAGAGGAAAACTGCCAATTTTACATTTTCCATCTCTTTCACAATGACAACAAAGAATGTATAGAAAAAACAATCAGATTTTGTTATTTAGCTAAAATTCTGAATAAAATTATTGTCTTAGTAGAGAAAGTAATTTTTTCCTCTCTGAAGGTTGCCCCTCCTGTTACTACTGTGGTATTTAAAACACTTCTGTGTCTTTGGCTCATAGTGCTTTACTACACCATCTGGCTAGGCCTATCAAGATCCCACATCAAGTGACATTTAAGCACTTAAGACATGAAAAATTAGGCATTCAGAACCTTTGCTACAATCACCTTCAGGATACTGCTCCATAGCGCTTCATACTGTTTTGTACTTGGTCAATAAGCTTGAGGTCTGCTCAAAACAAATAGTTTTACATGATTAAGGCCATAATTTTATACTGACACTTCACAGACTAAACACGAGACTAGGATAATTTTGATAATTGAAGTAACTGGAGGAGGAAAAAGGAAGATAAGCTGCAAGCTCGTACAGTTAAATTTGTGTGCGCTGCTCAGTTATCTCAGCTGGCAAGGACAGCCACGGCTCTGCACTGGGATGTAGCTCGTGGTCAGTGCTTTAGTTCACTATCTGAAACAGAACAAATCCTATGCTAAAAAAAATAAATGCTGACGTTTGTGACAAGAGCCAGTCCTAGCTCTTAAATCCTTTTGGAAAAGTGAGCTGTATGAGACTATTTTGTGTATGATTCCTTGAAGTACTGTGCTTTTGGAGATCTGCGCCCGCCCAGTGGTCAACAGTCAAGAGAAGATGAGTCACACTATCAATAAAAAACCCCCGAACCCCCTAAACCAGAGGGAACACTGATTAGAGACCCTCCCCATCCCCACCCCCCTTGTAAAAGAACGCAGGTAAGCTTCCAGGGTCATTAGTTTCTAGATTTAGTCTAAAGAAACACTACTACTGTAACTTATTGCGGTTCTTACGTTTCAGTGCACAGTACCAAAGGTCAGTGGCTCAACTAAAACCTCGGGTTTGGGAAACGTCCCTTTGAGCCAGCTGGACACCCCGAGGTGTCAGAGCATCGTGTCCCCTCAGCAGCCACCAGGGAAAGGGATGCTGGAACAGTGAAAGTAAGCATGGGAGCGCACAGTTCCATATTAACTAAGGCCCAGTTAAGTGGTCTGGATAATAAATCTCATTAAGACCTAGTAAATCTATAAAAAAATGTAAAAAATCTTAAAAAGTTCTGAGCAGTTTTCCAATGAAACTGGTTTAAGGCTTGGAATTTTTCTGGTGTCCAGATATTACAACAGATTTGCATTTAAGGTCTGTTTTCACCTCTTTGACACATCGCCTTGTCCTGCGCAAGGTTTAACTAAGCAAGGAAAGCTGTCAGAAACAATCATTTTAAAAATATGCAAATCAAAAGATGTCACTGAAAACATGTCTGCTAGGTTTCAGATCACCACATGCTCTCAATTATCAGAAGAGACACTGAAAATCCCAGAAATGCTGTGGTAACAACTGCACTGCACCCCTTGGGGTTGTTCTTTTACTACTGAAGGATAACGAGACTTCATGGAAATGAAATAAGAGAAATTTTTTTGTTGCTGTTAAGCACATTAAGTAGAAGATTGCTTTTTCAACAAAAAACAAGGGACAGAATTGTATTTGCAATATTGTAGCACAACTGCTTCAATCAGATCACAGTCCTGTACCGCAGGCCCTATAACAGGAAAAGTATCAGAAATGTTCCATCTCTTTTGGGTCATTTGAGAGGTATGCACAAGAGACTTGCAGAAACAGAAATAATTAGAGTCATCCATAGATACTCATTTCACAAATAACTTATCACAATGGATTTCTGTTATACACTAAAGTGCACATTTGTCAAATATGCAAACACCACCTCCTACTGAAAAAGGTATTTTCAAATTATATGGTCAAGAGCACACATAGGACTGCATTTTTTAGTGACATTTGGTGACTTCAGCAGTGACAGAGAGCTCTTCCCTTTGCAATCCCTTTGTCTTAAATCAGGACACAAGGATAAATAAGGTTTTCACTACAAATCTTTTGACCTGTTCTGCACAAAAAAGGGAACTGCACCCTTTTCTCTGACAGAGAGAATCTTTAAATACAACTGTATGAAAATATAACTTAAATATAAAAAGTCAAATAGATTTGAGAAGACTTGGAAAAAAATCTTTGTTCCACCTATTAGTTCCATAGGTACCCGGTAGCAAGTAAACATTTGTACTTAAAAAAATAACGTTAAGTTACAGCTTGTAACCATAAACTATTCTGCTCTAGGAATTATGCTGCAAAAGCCAGTTTTAGTAATAAAACACGCTCCTTTAACTTAGTCAGCTCTGATGCCTTTTTGAGAACTCCTTACACCGTCCCATCCGTAACCAAAAGTGAAAGATTCTGTATTTGTTCTCTCTGATCTTCTCTGCCACCTCCCACACGAATCTCCTTAGTGACTCATCAGTTTTCCACACATGATGAGGAGACATTCTTGCATAATTGGTCAGTGTGTTTGTAGTGCAACTGAACTGGAAGTCTTCCAACTGCTTTGCCTTCTGTTGGTAGACCTTGCTTCTAAGTCAGTTTGTATGAAAAGGGAGATGCAATTGCAACATTAAACCCCACTGACAGAAGTTTTTGCCATGAAACTTGCAAGTCCACAGGCCAAGGAATGTGTCATACGGGCAGACCAAAGCGATGCTTCTTCTTCTTGATGGGCTTTAAGTTGGTCAGTCTGCGCAGGTCCTCCTCGGCATCCGACTCCTCCATCTCATCATCTGCTGAAATAAGGATCTAAAAACAAATTACAGCTTCTGAGCACATGGAGCAGTCACACTCCTTCTTTCTTCTTTCACTTTTTTTATGCTTGCAAAGCACCTTATTATTTGCTCAGGAAAGAGCTTAGAGAACACAATTTGGATTTACTGCCACACTATCAAACACCAGCACACATCCTAATGAGAACCTCCAGTAAATTTTGAAGGCGGATAGAGGCATATTAATCTCACTCCAGCCACTGATTCTGGAGGTGCAGACAGTGATTCCTGCACCTCCAGAACAGTGGGGGCAGCTTGAGAGACTATCTCTCGATCCATACTGGTAACAAGGCAGTCACATTACCTAGCAAACCCCATATAAATAGCATTGTTTATCACACAGAAAAGTTACATTAACTTACTAAAGCTAAACCAACCCGTCTTCAAAGAAACAACCCACCCTTCAGCTAAACTAAAAACTGCTCACTCAATGTAATTTAGAATAACGTTATGCCAAGGCAACCATGTAAATAATTCTCAAGAATCAGGTCAGTTGCCTCCACCAGCTCCCTCTCACCTTAAGCTATTAACCTCTCTTTGAATTGGAAATGTCTATTAGTTTTGTATTCCCTGCGAGGTTTTTTTTAGAAGCACTTGCAACACAGCTCACCTGTGATATTTACATATATTATTGTGCCTTCCTGCCCATCTGGAAGGAAATTAACTGCCAGAGTGGTACAACAATGACTTTTTCCTTAACTGGTTCTCAACTGCAAATGCTAGGAGCTACTGCTGGAGGTACATGCTCAGAAAATCAAACCTAAGTTGACAGTGTTACAATGAAATCCATGTCAGGAGGGATGAACTGGATTGATATTGCATTAATTGCAATAATTAACTCTACATACTTCTGACTCGGACTCCTCATGTGATGCTGCTCTCCTGTATCGGACTTTACTTCCATTTCTTGAATCTTGTCCTGCTTCCTTTTCTTCAAGTTTAGCTTTTGTCTTCCCTTTCTTCATAAGAAAATTATCTACTACCCAGAACATTAACGCCTGTTAAAGAGAAGGAGATAACAGCAGTTCAGCTTTCTTCAGAGTAGAAGAAAGGTCCAAATACCGACCAAATGAAGTTGACAATAATTCTGAATTGGCCAGAATCTAAACCTTGTATAGGCACAGTGTCACATGGCTTGCTAGACCTTGCAGGAATGCTCTAGAACTCAGCTATCCCTTTGTGGAAGAGAAGAAAACAAGAAAAGTAGTGACTATTCACAGTGATCATACATTAACTCTTCCTGCAGCAATGCTTTACCATCAGCTATTACATGCAAGGACACCCACTATCTCTGGCTCTAATCCCTAAATCCCAGATTGCTGAAAGAGTATACTTTGGGAAGGATGACTGCACACTTGCCCTTTTCCTCTGCTCCACCACAGGCCAGCCCCTATTAGCTATGGTCAGACACAGGATACTTCACAGGATGTCTGTCCTTAGAGCAACTGCTTCCTGAAGCAAATTTCAGTGTAATTTTATAATCTCTCTGTCAGTATTTCAGTACTACAGTCACTCTACTGAAGTCATCAGGCCAAAAAGGTCTATGAGGCATTTCTGCCCCTCTCCTGAGCCTGGTTCTTTAGCTCCATATGGATTTCAGCTTCGTAAAATCCACATATCCAGACATTTTACCCATTCTTCAACAGCCCTTAAATTAACTTAAGCACCAAGGTACACTGTGCTTGAAGGACTGATGTTAACTAACGAACACATGGCAGGAGGATATCCACATAAACAGCTCATGGAAGTGAGTTGTACTAACGTTAACAAAGAAGGGAACTATCAGCATGACGATTGCCAGCTCCAGCTGGGGGTTCTCTATGGGATTCAATAAAGCCACCTGTGAAAAGAAAAGGATCAAGTTCAGCTCATGGCAGCACATGCACACAACTGGGTTAGGCAGGGCAATGTTCACGTACGAGCTAATGCGACAGAAATAACGCAGATGAACCAAAAAAGGGCAGCTTGGAGAAAAGCGAAGTATTTGGGACAGCTTATAAATTACCACAGATAAGTGAGTGGGGCTGACAAGAAACTTCTCTCTGTCATTTTTGTTTACAGAAGTCTGAGGAGCTGCGTTAGAATAATCTTGAACATTTTAGAGCTGCTCCCAAGAAACATGTTGAAGATTCCTTCTTTATGAAATTTAAACAGAGCAGAGTTTTACACAATATACAGTAAGAAGAGAGTTCCCACACTAGTCCAGAGCATACAATAGAGCTAACTGGTTTTAATGGGCTGTAACAGCACCACTTTGAATATTTGGTTGCACAGAGTCCATCAAAATAAAGATTTCTCCAGTCAGCATCAGTGGATTCACTAATCCACTGCAAATTTCTAAAAGTCTACACTTAAGATCTCTCAACAAGGACAGGCAAAGAAAATTCTCTAAAATACTACAAGAATACAAAATAGTGTAGGCAAGAATTAAAGAGTTAAAAAAAGAAAGAACCACTTAGTAGTTTCAAGGGCACTTTAGACGAGGAGATAGAATAAAATTTTAGATATTTCAGTTTACAAAAATACCCTCAAAATATGATACTATATTCTTGGCAATGGATAAAGGCCTCATTAGCAGTATCCCAATTAAACTATAAGAGCATACCACTACCACAGAGTTAATTGGCAATGACTGTAGACAATTATGATGCATGAGCCAAACCAATAAACGCTACTGGAAGTCTTTACAGCTTCTACCTAAAATTCTGTTGTCTGTAAAATGCTGTAAAAACACAAACCTCTTTCCACTGAGGTATAAGCAGCACTATGATGATGATGGTTTTCTCAAATGTCATAATCATTATGTACAGAGCACACTGGCCCATCCAAGCACTGCACTGCAGGGGGTCACCTGCAAGAAAGAAAAAAGGTTCAATCTATGCATAGGTCTGGTTTTACTTCATATAAAACATCTCAAAAAAGCAGTATTAGAAGAGGCAGCAGGGCAGCTAAATCCTCTAGAAGTGCCTCCTCCAATTGCTTTAGTGCTGCTCCTTCCCCTTCCTCAGCCTCATCCCAGCTTTCAACAAGTATCAGAAACTGAATTTAACAGGACTTTGTCCCATTCAGCAGCACCTGTGATATGCTCACACTGTTTCATACAATCTGATGAAAGCAAGACAGATAAACTTTCATTGTGTTTGTCATATCATTAATTCTGACCGTCTATCATGACATTTTAAGTGTCTTAAAAGGGAAAATTGGAGGGAAACATGGCTGGGGGAAAACACATTTCCCTTCAGTCTAAGTAGATCTGTGATTTCCACCATTGTCCCCAGGCTACCTTAAACATATTTTTCCTCTCTACAAAATTAGTTACCAAAAGTAACCAATTGAAGCTACAGGTGCAAGAGTTGCTACGAAAAAATTACTGAACAAAAAACTAGGATCGTATTTTAGTTCCAACGTGAAAGGGTTTGAAATTCTGCTGCACCTTGATGGCAGAGTGAGAACCTGAGTGCATGAAGTTATCTGCCAGGACAGAAAGAAGACCACAAATATTTGAACAGGAAAACTTATGCACACTATTAGACTCTTTGAAAGAAAGCAGAGAAAGAAAAAGAAGACAAAAAAGGGGAAAAAAAGAGGACTGATAAGCCTAACAAGCTTTGCAGGTGAGCTTGGAGCTGCACTACACTGGAAAACAAAATCAAGGTACGGAGGGGGTGACAGATCTTCAGTCTTTGCAGCAGCCTCTGCAATCTCTTCAACGGCAGCTCGAAACTCTTAGCCTGGGGATGAATAATGGGCAATGGAAAATCAGATGCCTTTATGTGTTTGTAATGCGTAATGGACAGTTGCTGCTTCCTTTTCTGGAACACTTCTGAAAGGCTTTCAGTATTAATACTTGGTAATAGTCTGAGACTTAGTGTTTGCTGCTGAAGTGCTACACAGAGAAAGTGATAAATCAGACTGGAGGTCAAAACAACAAACACGTCCTAACTGAGTTTTATAGGATGAATTAGTGATCAACACTCAGCAGTCCAAGAGGAAAGTGGTTAAAATGCTCAGGTTTTACAATTATATACTGCAGTTTACAGCTTCTCTTGTAAAAACCCAAAAAGTTAGAAATCTGAAAGGGAAAAACATCAGTAAGTCGAACAACTGTGATTCTTCTGGAGATCCAAGGCCTGAATTAGATTAGAGAATTAAATTTTAGCAATTAATTTCTATATTCCACATTTTTATTAGCATTCTTTAGTTTTTCTCACTAACTAGCAAATATTAAAAAGTAATCTAGCTTTAGCTACAGCCTTACCATTGAAACTAAGTTTATTCAAAGCTCTTTTCCAATCTTTAATTAATTCCTAAAAACAAAGACAGTGAAAACAATTTTGCATCTATTACAACTCTCAGGAGATTATGTACATCCAAAAACTGTGAAACTCTGTATTAAGAGTGTTGTGCACTCTCACCAATGAATGTTTTGTTCCATGATGTTTTTGTGGGGAGTGCTGCTGGGGTTTTTTTTGTGTGTTTTGGTGGGTTTTTTTGTTTGGTTGGTTGGTTTTTGTTTGTTTGTTTTGGGTTTTTTTGGTACTTGACGGAAATTAGAAGTTATGTATATTAAATTCTACTTGAGGATTTTTGTGTGCCCTACTGCACCTACAAAATTATCTCTCAGCTGTAATCACAAGTGGGGACAACAGGGATGCTGCCTACTTTGTATTTACCAAGTCTTTTGACAGTGTCCCAACAGTATCCTTGAAGAAAAGCTGGGAAGGCACAGACTGGGTGGATGAAGATGCAATTCTGATATGAAGGAAAAAAGCTTTCACAGTGAGAGTGGTTAAACCTACTGGAATAGGTCGTTCAGATAAAGGGATTCTTAAATCCCAAACCATGGATTAATTAAAAACTGACTGGACCATGCCCTGAACAACCCATTTCAGCTTTGAAGTTAATCCTGCTGTGAGCAAGAGGTTGGATTATATGACCTCTGGAGTTCCTTTCTAACCAACTTTTTCTATGGTTTTATAAGCCATGAAATTCAAGTTAATAACATCACCACACCCAGAAGGTGCTCCAAAGAATATTTGGGACATTTGTACATTCAGAGGCTTGGTACACAAACTCAAATTAGAGTTTTAAAGTTAATGCTGAAGCCATAAAGCTCTAATTTAATTTCTAAAGTCTCTTACAGTCATCTCTTGAATTCTGATTTTATACCTGTCATGGATAGAATAATCCACCAAATTAGTGGAAACCTTGCTATTGCAGGAAAAGCAGATAAAAAAAGAAACTGAAAAATTGTGAATCCTCTGCAGGAACAACTCTAGCAGCATTTTAGGAAAATGCTGGGCAATGCCAAACCAGCCTATACTTGTGTCTGCCACTGCCATCAGCTGCTTTGTAAAGTATGTTTAGAGACAGTTCTTGAACCAAATACCTGTTATTCCTCTGTCCTCTAACTTCCTTCTGTTCTTCAAATCCTGAAAATTTTTCTTAAGAAAATGCCAACTCACAGAACTACTCCAAAATAAATTTTAAACACATTTGAAGTCAGTGCTATCTACCCCATATGGCTGTAAGTAAGTTGCTCTGCAAGAGGCAAATGAAGAGCTGGAGGGAAAATATGCATCAAATACAATTTCTGAGCTCTGCCATGGAGAGGCAAAGCCAAGCAAAGAGGCCACAGCACGATTCAGTTGCCAACAGAGTTTATAATCACCAGGAGGGATTTATCACCTGTTTTCTACTTGCAGCAGCTAAAGTAGCTCAAGACAAGAAGGGAAGGAGAACGCAGGGAACATTCTTTTCAGTACAGGTCATGACTGCTTTTCTCCTCTTTACACACTCAAATAGTATTAACTGATTCTGCACTTCTATTAAAATCCAACTGCTGATGTAATAAATCTGAAAATACAGAACTAGAGATATGAAGACAAATCCAATAAAATTAAAAAATTCTGATGTATAAAAAGCCCTCGAGGGAGCGTCGTGCTCCTTTGTTCATAAATCAGACCGCAGTGCTGTTTTGCTGTACAAACAGCCACCATTTATAAATGCTGATATTTTGGTTCCCATTCCTTCCTTGAGGCATTTATGCTTAAAAACTATCCTCCATATAAAGAAGAGGCTTTTAAAACCAGCAGGACACTGCTATTTTTGTGACAGCTTCAAGTAATGAATCACCAGGGATCAAGTAATAGAGCTAAGAAGGGAAATGAGCTCACAGTGAGAACTAACTTGAGACAAATGATTATTTAGGCTCTAGAAACACAAACATCACTCAATCACAAGAAGAGACTTGTCTGGGGGTGGAAGGAAGGCTTCTGTTTGTTTTCCCACACTTACAAACAAACTGAAATCACGCTGATCTCCAAGCTGAGGACTTTATGACTGTACTACTACAGATAAAAAACCCCAAGACTCTGATATTTTTCATTGAGCCATGGGGTGGAAAAGAGAGGAGAAGTGAGGAGAAAAGGAAGGCTCCAGGGTGACCTTATTGCAGCATTTCAGCACCTGAAGGGGCTCCAAGAGATCTGGAGATGGATTTTGGAAAAGGCCATGGAGTAAGAGGACAAGGGGGAATGGCTGCCCAGTGCCAGAGGGCAGGGTTAGATGGGATATTGGGAAGGAATTCTTGGCTGTGAGGGTGGGGAGGCCCTGGCACAGGGTGCCCAGAGAAGCTGTGGCTGCCCCAGCCCTGGAAGTGTCCAAGGCCAAGCTGGATGGGACTTGGAGCAACCTGGGATAGTGGAAGGTGTCCCTGCTCAAGGCAGGGGGTGGGATGGGATGGTCTTTGAGTTCTCTTCCAAATCATTCTGTAGTTCTGTACTAAACATCCATATTTAACTTCAAAATACCAAGTTCTAAACACACTTGCAACCCCACAGAACTGCATTTTAGTCCCCTCTTCTACCATACTTAATTTAAATAATCTTATGAAAAATAAGGGTGTTTTTGGGGTCAAACTGAAAAATTTTAAATAAACTGGTGATATGAGGGTTTTCACTTCAGAAACAACAGGGACACTGAACAGAAGATGACAGCAAATGATCCAGTGCAACTTGTCCTTTTAGATGGGATTTCTCACAGAGGGCCTAACCTTACTGCACAGCCAAAACTAATAACTTTCCATCTGCTCTCTAATTCTCTTTATACCAGAAGCCTTTCCCACACGATTAATGGAAACACAGACTTGCAATATGCTTTAAAATAGTCCCTACAATAGCTTGATTAAAAGCCTGACACACTAAGGGCAAGAAAGCACAGTAACAAAGATGCAGAAAAGAAAGTTAGTGACTAATAAAATGACCTGATATCAGAAAGAACAACTAAGTAAAGAGGGTTTATGTCATTTCATGCATCACTTATACACACACACACACAGGAGAATACTCAATAAAAAGGTTCAGGTGTTTCAGATCTCCTAATTCAAAGTGACAACACTGGAGCAGCCACAGACCACCTCCACAGCAGAACACAAGCTCATTTGTTGATTTTAAGCGCTTAACTACAGCAGTCAGAAATGCCTCATAACTAAAATAAAACCAGGTTAATTTTGAAAGTCAGTAAGAAATAGTTAAATTGCAGGAGAGTGAATACACTCCCCACATCTCCCCATCCACCCAGACTGCTTATTGTCAAAAGAACATTAAAATGGGAAGGGAGAACAGATTGCACACACAAAAAAAATCAAAATGTTATTAGGAAGAAATAAAATCTAATATCTGACATGATTACAACTACCTACCTATAACTGTAATAGACACAACAATTTTTCTTTAAATGGAAACTCAAGTTTTATATGGGCTGAAAGCTGCTCAAACATCTTTAAATGGCTTCAAGCCAAACCAACCACCAGAAAATGGGGCTCTGGGCAAGAGGTCTCACCTCTTTCCTTGCCCCTTCGCCTTCCCTGGGCATTGGTGCTTGTCTAATCCCTTAGAGACACAAGTCTGGGGACTAATCTGGAGGAACTATTTACTTTTTTTACATCTAGTGAATTTTTGATGCTCTCTTGGTCAATTTTTAGCTCTCTTGGGTCAATTCCCTGAAGAGTCAGATATGCATCAGTCCAAGGAAAAGAGTGGAAATACTGGACTGTGGCATGTGGGATAAAAGCAGATAAACAGTGTTGTGGCAGTGCTGATTTAAACTGCTTAAGTGGCCACAAACTGTATCCTAAAAGATACACATTAAATCTATATAAATCTAACACGCCCTAATGGCATGGGCAGTTATTTCTCCTAAGTTGATTGTCATCATCTCTAAACCTCTGACATTAAAGCAAATAGCAATCAATGCTATTTGATTGCAAAGTTCTCAAGCTTTTAAAGTTCTCCAATTTCACAAGGCCTTTATTTATTCTTAGTTCTGTCAGCTACTTAGGATCATTAAAACCAAAGAAATCTACAAAACCAAAATCCTACCAAAATAATAATTACAAAACTGCTGTGAAAGCTCTTAATTTGTTAGGCAAGCATTTTAAACTTCCTTAAACTTTTTCCTCCCCCAAACCAATGGGGTTTTTGTTCTTCTCTTGATGAAGAGCCACACTTAACTTATAAGGCAACATCTCCTTCCATTCCTGTCTCAAGGAGCTTCAAATGTGATTTTTATCATGTATACAAAACTTTCATTTTCAGCAACCTGAGAATAACAGACTGAACAAAATTAAATGTTGATGTTGAGTATGTGTGATACCCAACTGCAGCTGCAAATCCACAACTTCTGCACATCAGTGAACTTCTGTGCAGTGTAATGGAAGATAAACTCTGCAACCTCACATGAAAGTGATTTCACAGTCTGTCCCTCACGCATTTTTCACCAAGGATACAGGCC
This sequence comes from Oreocharis arfaki, assembly GCA_013398015.1. Classification (NCBI taxonomy): domain Eukaryota; kingdom Metazoa; phylum Chordata; class Aves; order Passeriformes; family Paramythiidae; genus Oreocharis; species Oreocharis arfaki. The sequence goes on along the minus strand of VZRR01000009.1, from coordinate 96,974 downwards.
CTAGGTGCCCAAGCTCCAGAGATGATTACCTGAGGAGCAGCACAGGCCATCCTGCCATTCCCTTCACTGAAGAGATGTGGCTGCTTAAAGAGGGCTGGCAGAACTCTCGGTCTGTATCTTCAGACAATGGCATGTGGTTCAGTGAAAGCTTTAGTAGGAAAGGACCTTCCAGCAATCATTTTTAGAACTGTTTCAGTGTAAATTTATCATGCTGGTATTTTTTCCAGGAGATTAGCCAATATCATAATTTGCTGAATCACTCCTTAAAAAAATAAATATTCAAGCAGTCGTTCCATACTCAGTAAATGCTCAGAGAACTTGTTGAGCTTTCTAAGACAGAAGGTGCATGCTTAGATATAGAACTTAAAAGAACCCTCATGACAAGTGAAATATTAAAATGATTGTAGACTGATTTTAAGATGAGTTAACCAATTGCTGAAATACTCTGAGATTCTACCCTGAGAATCATTTCAGTGCCAGAACAGAAACATTTACCATATTCCCCGAAGCGAAGGGACTCCCACTGCTGCCATTCCACAATGCTGCTGACGGCACGGATCCCGATGTAGATTAGCAGCATTCCTAATGTGGCATCCAGCAAGAAGTTGATAAGGTACCTGAAAGGAAAAACAGAAAAGAAAATGAGTCAGAGTCCATTTTCTACAAGCTCAGGGTATTTTAGCACCGTGAATGATAAAAGATCTGTAAATATGTTGAGAAGCCAGAGTATTGAGAACAATCATTTACCCACTTATGTAATTACACAGCTAGCCTAGAATTTAGTTTTAGCAGTCTCAATATTTTGTTTCCGTCTTTAAAGATCCCAAAACTTACTAAGTATAGTTATTTTCTAACAATTGTCCACCAAATCTGAGTTTTAATTAACTTTGCATTAGCCAAACATTAAAATCAAGGCTGAGTGCTTGCAGAGGCAGCTCGGCAATTCCGAGCCTGCACGAGTCCCGCTGAGGCCACAAGAGGCTGCTGTAAGCCCGCAGCAGGAAGGCAGCAGCAGCAGCGGGGAAAGCAGGGAAAGCACCTATTCCACACGCAGTGAGAGCTCCCGGCACACCAGGGATGCTCGAGATTCCCAAGCACACGGGGCTCACCCCGGGATGTGTCCTTACCCTGCCCACCCGTACCCGGCACAAACAGGACTCACTGTGCAGCTGCCAGGCAAGTCTGCACCCAATTTCAAACTTAAGAAATATTTTTCCTAAGATAGGCTTTGGTTAATGCTATGTGATATTTTTTTTCTGCTATCAAGAACCTATATCATTGTCTGAGAAATTATCCAGCTCCACACTGTAATTTGTGTTCTCCTGAGAACACTGAATAACCTCACTCTCTTACTTGTTTTGTGTCATGTTACACTTAAAAGTGGGATTTGAAAATAAAAATATGTAGACTGCAGAAGAGAATGCACATGTCAGTAAAGCCTTTATTGTGAAAACACAGCACAAAGGTATTTTTAGTTTTAAAATACTCTAATACACTATTGTGCTTCAGTTTTAAACACTGACAATTTTTGTCATGGTTTTGTTACCTTACCTGAATATATACTTTGACTTATAAAAATGGAATGAAAGTAATTTGCACCTGCCAGTTTTTAAACCTATCAGGAAATTCTTAAATCTATAAGCAAGGAAAATCCTACAATGATGCCTGGTATTATTGAAACTGTCATAATTAAAACTCAAACTTTACAGTTTATGTGCTAAAATAAATGCATTTTGCCTAGGAAAATGCTTTGTGGTGGGAAGAGAAAAGCAGTGTTCTTGCACATTTATAGCATGTAGGAGCACAAAAGGAACCAAGGAGGAATAAGGGATATAAAATGGGCTTGTGCAGCAACACAAGCATGTTCCTTGAGCTGTGTGTCTCCTTTGTTTACCCAAGAACAACAAGTGAGCAGATGCCATTGAAAGGAACTGGATTGGTTCTAAAAGGCAAATTACTGGGCTTTTAAAAGTAATTTCACAGCTTCCATTACCAGCAATGTGTAAGCTACTTTGAGCATGAGCCTTATCAAGAACAAACCCAAACAATTACCATTTGCTTCAGGAGCTCCTGTAAAGAGCCTGTCGGGGTCTTAGTCATAAAATCTCCAGGTTTAATACACTACAGAGAAATGCTTATCTATTTAGTCACACTGCTCCAAGCGTGACATTGCAGAATTAATTTCTGTACTAACTGCCTGGCTACCGAGCCAGATTTCCCATTTTTAACAAAAGGAAAATAATACTGCAGCAGCCAATGTAGGTTTTAGAAGAAAATACAAACACAAACGATTTTTGCTAAATAACCCTGACAGCAACCTCACTTCGTATCAGAGCCTTGCTTTACTACAGTGAACACAGCTGGATGTTCATTTCCTTTGGTCCCAGCACCTTCAGTAAACAAACCTGAACTGCAATGTGCATCCCAAGCTCATTCATTCACTGGAGAGGGACAAGTAGCAAGGCTTTGCCCTTGGTTTAAAATACCTACATAGAGTCCAGACTCCTGCCAGCCATGAACTTAAAGAAGAGAATCCTGATCCTTGATTAACTAACTGTAAACCACAGGTTTTTTAAAGTGATTGATTTTTACTATGAAATCTGTCTTCTCAGCTCTGTCTTGCCTTACCATCCCCATAAACCATCAAACTCAGCTACAGAACTTCCATAAAGACCAGTTATTCCAAAATTAAACACTCACAGTGAACAAGGGTCTTCTTCTGTAAGGTCTGATAAATAGACATTTGCAAAGTGGATGAACAACATCCCTATGGCTTGCTTGGAAGTATCTAAAAACCTGTGTAGAGTAAAAAGAGTTTTTAAGACACAGAAAACTGTTTACAACACAGCCAGACATTGCAAATTTATATTAATTAAAACTCCATCTCTGTTATTGATTTTATTCTCCAAATGAGAACACCACAATGATAAAAGTATCATGGCATTTAGCTTTTATTTAACAATGTTCCATTTTAAATTCTGCCCTTTTTTTTCCTAACAATAACCCAAATCATATTAACTTGAAACCTACCACTGTAAACGTAACATCTACGGATATCCTCTTGGTATCATATGCATTATCCAAGAGCTAATCCTGACTAACTCTAGCTAAGTCTTTAATAACCCCCTGGAAACAATGAGTATCCCAGCCCTGAGAGGTATTTTGGACCTTTTATGTTTATGCATTTTTAGCAAGCTTATGGCACAGACAAAAATAAAATCCTCATCATGTGCTTGTGGGCGAACAACTTAATAGTGACTAATGAGTCCTTTATCTACAGTATTTCATTTAAAAGCCAGCATATTTTTCACCTGAAAGCATGAAGTGGTTTCACTGCATTATATCTACAGTGCAGAGCTTAGAACACACGGCAAAAGAATTCGAGCCTTGACAGTATTATCTTCAAAGCAGATGATAAAGTCAGAGGGAAAACAGTTTGTTACTCGAGGGGCAAATATAAACCCCCACTTAGACAGTGATTCAGTATTGACTCCAGCCCTTACCATCCTTTTATCATCATCCTCTGCACAAAACCAAAACTTTCAGTGGATGTTTTATTAAATGTAAAATGTAAGAATCATAACAAGAGTATTCTGCAGGCAAGAGTGTATTCTTTGTATTATACAGAAAAACAACCATTTTGCCTGTTGTTTCCACGTCTAAAAAGATCTAAACACCCCAACAGATCCAAATGACATTTTACCCCTGAATTCATCCACCCTCCCTGAAAACTGTCCTGAACTTCAATCTCTTCATTCACTGCATGACACAGAAAGCAGAGTGTTGGAGATGAGGCAGGAAGCCAGTGAGTTACTTATCTAATCAGTACACCATGCTATAAATAACAATACTTGAGTCCCCGAACAAGATTCTTTGCTTAAAAATTAAGGGCTATCAGTGCACTTGTCAGAATTTCAGGCTGAGGTAGACTGCAGTACACAAAGTTTTTGTACCTATTTTTTCAACAATATAAAGGTCAGTGTTAGTTTTGAGAAGCAGCATCATATGAGAGGAATTTAAATCACTGAAGTCATCAACAAGTGGAATGGCAGCCTAACATACCAGTCTCAAAACTTGTACAGCTTATGTTGGCATTGCTTCAATCCAATAATTTTTAAAATGTAATAAACACAAACGCACTTTTTATACCTTGTATTTTTTATGGTTGATGTACTTGTATCTTTTGTCATACTGTTTTCTATTTTATACACAGTAGGATACCTAAAAACCATGGAATTTTATTTGAGCCCAGCTGAGATCTTCTGATCAGCTTATGCAAGTTTGTAGATGTTCGGATGCACCTTTGGGCTACTCTAAGTTTCCATCTTCAGGAAGAAGCACAACTTTAAGCTTTATGTCTAAATGCACATCTCCACAGATTCCTGGAAGTGTTCAGTAAGAAATGTCTAGCCAGGAAACACACAGAAGGTAACCTGACTCATGTATTTTGGCAACTTTTTTGGTTCCTCACTGACAGCTCCCAATTTCTTGTCACAATTTTTCTTTCTTTTAATCATAATACGCAAACATCATCCCTTCAATTTCTAAAACATTCAAGAAAAAAAAAAAGAAGTTCAGAATAAAGCGTGCAGAAACTCACCATATCCTCCAGGGACGTCTTTCATGCTTTGGTTCTCTGAAGCGTTTTACTAGGGAGAAAAAAAAAGAAAATCATTGAAGACAATCAGCAACTTCCAAAGCAACAAAATATAGAAAAGTGAAAGCAAATAATCTTGCAGAAACGTGACATCCTTCAGTGAACTGGATCTTTCACTACTGCACTTCACTATATCAAACTATACTACATCCATTTTTAAAGAAACTGCCTCCCTTCTGTCATCTCTAATTCCTTGAGCTCCATCCTCTGACTGCCAATATCCCCCACATGAAACAATAATCCACATCTGGCCACCATTCCATTGGCCTGAGCTTTTACAACTGCCCATCCAGAAAATTTGATTTCCAATAGGAAAGCAGGTATTAGAGCTGTTTCTTTTCCCCACTGGAGACCCAAAGTCAATTTGAAAAGTATTCTCATAACATGGGGCAGTTTATAATATCAGAAAGAAATCAAGTGAATTAGAAGCAGGACAAATACATTCTCTGACAAAATGTCTCTGTTCTGTTGGCAAACTAAATTACTAGAGGAAAACAGGACAGATTTTTTTAGTCTGATAAGCCCTTCACAAAGAGGTTGACAATTGTTAACTTATAGAAAACTAAAAATTAAAATTAATGACAACTATACACAAAGTCAAAAAAGTAGGTAAGTTTGTCTGTTGCAGTTTTAATGCAGTTTATAATGCAAACTGTTTGGGCACCTGATAGAAAGCTCCTCTCATACCCTGCCCAGCTACTTCCATGTACTTCTAACCCATCCCAGGTCCATCTGGCAGGATCTAGATGACTCCTGAAGGAACAAGTGTGGGAAAATAGAGGGACAAGGGGAGAAAAGCAGTTGCCGATGTGTAAACAGTGGCTGGTCCATACATTTGTACTGTCTGGCCTGCACTTTGTCCCGTCTCCTTAGGAAATTCCATTTCTAACTCCTTCTGGGCAAGAAAACCTTTTTTCCTGCTGGGAACACACACTCAGCCCTGCTATGGGTCAGACTTGGGGGCAGGGGCTGTGGCAGCCTCGCCTCTGTCAGGTCTGGCCTAATATCCTAACACAGATTTAGTCTTTAATACAGCTGGCACAGTACTAATTCCTTACACATCCCAAAGACAGACCAGAGATAACAAGGTAATGCAAAACCTTTCTAGTAAGGATAAGTTTTACATATGGGTTTTACTTCCTTCTGCCCAAATTTCAGTACCACTCACCAGTTCCTTCAACGTAAGTCTCGAAAAATAATTATTTATACTCTTATCTCAGAAATGATCCCTTAAAAAATAAATAAACCTTGATTCCCCTCCACCCCTTCAAATTGCAGATTCTCATTTAAGAGGCACAAACCACAGCAGCCATAGTCAGGCAAAATATCAACAGGTATTTTAACCTGCTTCTCCAAGTATTGCTGATGAATTTCAGTTTAACGTACAATGCTCTCTGTACGTCATGCTCGCCCAGCTTAAAAGCCTTTAAACCACATTCTGGTTTCTGAACCAATCATAACTTTTTCACAAGTCAGGCAATTTCCCCCAAAGTCAACTGTCCTCCTAAAACAATTCAGCAAATCACCTCCCAGGTGGAGGGGCAGCACTTTCAGGGAACATCGAGCTGCCAACTGCCATCTCACTGTCTGTCACTGCTTCTGACAGCGGAGAGAAACTGAGTCACCCCCATGAGAAATTAAAAAGTGACAAGACAAAAAGACTGTACATTTACACCAAAGATAAAGTTGTAACAGCAACATTTGCCAGCAGTTTTCCCTGTGAACAGCATGACATAAATGTAAAACTTCTGTTAAAAATGAGCAACACTCAGCCAAGTTAACCAGTTTGTTATTTATGACAAGTCCTCCCCAGCCACATTATGGATTACTTTAATTAGTGGCACTTGTGTAACAACAGGAAGCCACAAAACATCACAAAACAAATGCAAGAAACAGAAGTTTCAACTTACTGTAGAGTTAGTGCAAGATGCTTTTCTGCAGACAAAATGGAATTAAACTGCTAAGGTGTGCCTGCTTTGGGCAGGGGTGAATTCCAAGCCTAGGCTGTTGTCTGTTATTGCTATGAAGTTGTATAATGCCTGTGGATTCATTAATTTCTTTTAAAAATTCACAAAAATTCATTTTGGAAAAGGCTATTCAAAAGCAATTCAACTAACACCATCTCAAATTTTATCTGTACTGAGAACAGCCTTGAGAAAGTTTGTGTTTCCCTGGCCAGTTCTAGAAACATAACATTTCATTTCAGATAACACTTAACAGGAGAGCAAGCTTGGAAAGCCTCACAGTTGTCTTTAGGGAATGTACTGACTGGCTGATCACACCACAAACACATATCCCCCCAAAATTAAGTGAGTAAAATCTTCAGGAGGTGCAACCTGATGAATCTGTACCTGTACACTTGAAAGCCTGGTAGATCCACATGAAAGTCCTGTTTTCCCAGCCCAGCTCCTTGCAGCAGTGCCTGTGAGCATCAGGTGTTTCAGCATGATGCAGACATTGCCAGGTACTTCCCAACACACCCCGATGCAGAATTTTAGCCTTCCCAGTAACTAAACTGAACAAAAGCCCAACAGGCTGTAGACAACCACACTGGTGAGCTGAGGGTCCTCAGCATGCTCACTGTTAATACGTTAATTCTGGAAACAAAAGCCAGCACACTTTTTACAGAATCGTTATTGGCACTTTTTAAACACCTATCAAACCGGGGAGGGGAAAGCAATTTTTCCCCTTGCCTTTCCCCAAAAGAAGCCAGGATTGCTGTTCCCAGCCCCACTCCCAGTTTCTCTTGGCAGTCTCAGCACAAACTCGGGCTCGTGCGTGTGTCAGCTGACAGATGGATCTCAATCTGCCGGCTCCTGCCTGCGAGGACGCGGTGCCGCTCCATATGCTCCAGCTCGGAGCGCCGCGCTCGCACCAGCAACAATTCGCCAGAGTTAATATTAATTAACTAATAATGTTCAGAATTTCATGCTGAATTATAAATGAAGAAAGAAGTGCTGCTTGTTTATACATCCAGTGCCAGAATTTTTCAGGAAAGGAAATAAAAGCACTTCTGCCAACAAGCGTGTGAGCTGCCAGATGGACAGATAATAGATAAGCATATAAGACACAGTATTGCTAATGCAAAATTCAAGTTCATTGAATTATCTTCCCACTTCATTGAAATTCTAGGAATAATTAGTGCCAGAGTACTGTGGAAGGGTTTCTAACACTTACTTTAACATAGCAGTTTTGCAATCAGAATTTCAGAAAACTCATAAGGAAGAATAAAGGCCAGAACAGAGACAAGAAATAAAATAAAACCTCTCCAAATTGTCAATATGCAAAGCAACACTTGAAATCCAGCCCTTCTCTCTCTCTCCTTCACCTCCTCAAGAAGTCCCACAGGAACTATTTTGCTGATGTGAAGTAACTTCAATATGGATTCAAGAACTCCAAGTTACCAGATGGCTGCTCTTGTAGCAGCACAAAACTGGCTCATCTCACACCTTCAAAATGTTTCTACATATCATGCACTACTGCATTTCTTAGATGCAGGTTCTGGCAGGTCACAGTAAGAATCTTTCTGACCCCAGTAAAGATCAAAGATTTCTCTAGCTCATTAATTTGAAATTAAAAGTAAAATCAACATGTTCAATGTCCTCTGAAGCTGCACTACGACAACACTGCTCTTCTGAGGAGAGAGCTGGGAATTTCCCCTGTGCTTCCAGTGCTTCCCAAAACTTTTTCAAAGATGGGTCACAGATGAAGCACGTGACTGAATGTTTCATTTCATAAATCTCCTACACATTTCTGCCATCAGACCTCAGCAAAACGACAGCTGAGCCGGCCAAAGAGAAAAGGAGGAAAGGTTGGTGAGGATCACATCTGCACATCATATTCCCACTTCCTCACGTGTGTGGGCAGTTTCAGCTGGGACAGAACTGGACTTCTCACAAGTGCACAGACCACAGGAAACAGCCACAAGTTGCAGCCAGAGAAATTACAGGGTGAAAGAAGTAAAAAATTTCCAGTGGAAGCAATTAATCTCTGCAACAAGTTGTCCAAAGAACGTGCAGTGACTTCAGTCTGACAAACCTTGAGAATTCCCCTGGACAATGCTCCAAGCAAGGGGACATAGGTTGGCCCTGCTCTGAGCAGGAGGTGGGAACAGGTGACATTTGGAGTCCCTTCCAAGAAAAACTGGTCTGTAAGTCTGAAACTCATTTTTTGGTGATCTGACACTTAAAAAGCTCCAAGATTTGAACCAATTATCAAAGGACTAAAGTATGGCTAAGTGAAAATCACACACACACTCTCACGTGGAGGGACAGAATTTAACAGTGAGAAATCTGCTGCAGTTTGAGCTTCCCAAATAAAGTGTTCGCAACCAGGCAGATCCTCCAACACAGCCCTCACAGTGCAAGACTGCTGGGACCTGCAGGCTACTTTGGTATTGATTCACATGATTTCCAGCATTCATGACAAGTATTCCAGGTTTCCTGTACAAGGCTGCTTTGCTCACTGTGTGTGGAGTAACAGCTGAAGTTACACCAAGCAGTAGCACCCGAGCTCGGAATCGGATGCAGATTTTCATACGGCCACTCTCAGAGAATGGCACTATTTTCAGAACATTTGGTTATCAGACCATATGCCTCACAAATTTGAACCTGCAATTTCTAACCCTGTAAAAAACTTGTAAAATCAACCACATATGTGGGCCAGATTTTTATTTTTTAAAATTCTATTTAGGAAGACTTTGAAAAACACTGTTCTACTTGTTAGTATCAACACTTTTCCCACAACAGTGAGAACCATGTCTGTTCTGAACAAGCATATGCACACTAATAATTCCTAAAAATTCACATGACTATGGAATGACAACTAGCAGTGAATTTCATGTTATCTGTGATCTTTATGATCATTAATTTGAACTTACCTCCCTTTACTGTTAAAGCAAAGCCTTTAAGAGGTTCTTCTTGCCATTTCACTTTTCCCCCTTCCCATTATTTTCTTGGTGGCAGCAAAGTGAGAATAAGTAACTACATGAAATTACACATAAGATTTCCCCAAAATAGAATTTTTCTTTTTAGAATTAACTGTCCAAGAAACAACATGCCCAATGAGAACAGGCTACAATGATGCCTTACAAAAGATACATAGATGTGTAAACCATTATCACTCAATTGCCAAAAGCTTTTGTGACACTTATGAGCTCAGCATCTCCCCACACTCAGTTAAAAAAAAAAGAATTCTGTGTGCATCTGTTTTAAGAGAGGTAATAAATGTGATTGCAAAAAAAGACCAAATGAACCAGGGTTTTTGGCGTGCTGCTCATTCCTTCAGTCCAAAAATGCACTATGCTCTTGGTAATTCAATTGTTGCCCTACTGCAAATTCTTCCTTCTATTCCCGTGTCCCACTAGCTACACGCTCAAATGCAGGACACCCTGAAAGGCTGCTGCTTATTTCCCTCCATAAGGGCACCAGAATTCTACATTATATTTTTGCTTAAGGACCCAGACTTCTCCACACCTGAGACATCCATCACACTGAAGTAGAAATTATACTGGACTAGAACTGATTTCCAGTGATATTGCTGCACTGCAGAAAGACACCAGGAACCATGGTTACTTCATGATAAAAAAGGTTATGGAAGAACTCACTCAAGGGAAAATTTTATTCTAGTCAATATTAGACTGACACACTACGAAGTGCATGAGCCCTCAGCTTTGCTGCCCAGCAAAAAGGATTTTTAAAACTTCCGTGAGACAGAAAACGGTATGAGCCACGCAAGTACCCAACCCCTTTCTTAATTCCACTGTGCCCTTGGCCTTAATGATTCTGTAGTGTAATTAAAAACTGGTCCATTAAAGATGGTCACCCAGGAAGAAACTTTATGGAAACACTGGACACAATAAAGTTTAATGACCCAGCCAGTTGGTTATCCAGGGACATGTCACACTAAAGATGCAGAGTCTGGACAGCCATGAGGTACCTGCAAACCACAGATCTTATCCCAGCCTCTCTGTTCCACTGGCAGCAGGGATGATAACATTGTGGTTAAGGCAACAAAACCTTTGTGGGCCTGACTGGCACTTTTGTCAGAGCAGAGAACAAGGGGCTCTGTTTTACTGCAAAGTTAAACACACCAGTGCCAAGCATCCATCAAGCCCAGCTATCTCATGACCTGAGCTCTTTTGTCTCAACACAGATGACATGAGAACACTGAAAACAAGGTGTCAGCACTGGCGTTCACATTATTTATCAAATGGGCAGAAGTGCTTGCTGAATAAACGCTGGTGAAATACAGTAACTGGAAGTTACATGTGTAAAAACATTTACTTCCTACCTGCTTCCACAGCCAGCTAAAAACCTACCCGTAAATTTTATCCCTACAAAGGTTTAGTGAGAGCTAAAACTTTATAGCCATTCTGTAGGGAACGGCTATCACAAAGTAAAGATCCCCTTCACAGTGCGGGGGAGGAGAGGACAAATCAGGATCAGGAAAAGAACCCTAAATACTGCTATCTGAGCTTTGGAATAAATCAGATGATTCTGCTGCTTCAGGAAAGGCAGCCAAATGCACTACATGAGGCTGGTGAGTTTTTTATTCCTAACATGTATGTACTTGAAGCTCCAAAAAATTTTGCTAAATCCTTAGCTTGTACAGGTTGGCTGTGGGAGAGACAAATAAATCATATTACCTGCATACAACTCAGCCTAAGACAATTTCAGCAAGACTGATCTCGTGCATCCTGGTAGCACATGACAGCGTGGCTCTGACAGATGCATTAACTTGGCTGTCAATAAAGGAAACAAACACGTCTTAGCAGAGCCAGCAGCCCAGACACACCACATCAATAGCCATTGGCATGGAGCTTTTTTCCTTTTTTTAAAGGTAAAGCTTACTTTTAAAACAGCTGAACTAACCTAGCAGAGGAAGAATTAGACACAACTTCTCACTTTTGATTGCTAGCCTATTTGCTGTCTCCCCAGAGAGAGCAGCACTTTAGAAGTCATAAAATGAATCTACACACACCCTGTAAACAGAAGCATCCAGCCCTCAGCTTCCCAAAAGCCGTGACAATGCCATGGCAATACTAAAAATAAAGGGCTGCAAGTAACTGCTTTAAGAACTCTAAGGTAAACAGCACAAGTAGCTTAGGAAATATTTATCCAAATAATAAAGTTAAAAGCCACAATTCAGTCCTAAGAGACAGGCATTTGCTTTCTTTGCATTTATCATACACAGCACTGCTGGGTCAAGGTGTGCTCTGTTTGAAAGTCATAATAAATCACAGTTTCCCAGCACTTTCAGAGACAGATGCATCTGCGATTCTGTTTCTTCAGCAGGTATGAGACAGTTAAAGCAAAGCCAATCTAAGCTTCCAGTGAAAATGCCCATGAGATTGGCTTTAGAAAGTTAATACAGATCCCTCCTGCAAACACTTCTACACTCTGAACCAGGTATCATTAAACAACTACCAAATGAAAAAGCAAGGCTGCTATAAAAACAGCTGTGCCATTCCTGTCATGCTATACAAGCACCCAGTGAAGACTGAAAAATACAGTCTGCTGCGTTCAAGTGGATTTTTTTCTCTGTTAGAAATCAGAACCATTTGGGAAACATGAATTATTTAGCACAAAACAAATAGAATCAATCCATATTAATGTGCACTAAGCAGCAATTTACGATTCACAACACCATTTTCACGTACAGCATTCACAAGATCACTCAATAATGCATGAAGCTTTCTGAACGTTATTAGTATGACAACAGTTATCAATGAACTTTGTCATTCAAGCTGCTTGTTTTAAACCAGCTCTTGGGAACAGGCAGAACTGCCAAAGCACAACTCCAAACTCAATCACCATTCATTAAAATACTAAGCAAGGCAGAAACTGTAGAAGTTTTAAAAGCAGAAAGCAAACCTGAAGTATAAGTTCAGATACAAAGAGGATGTAAAAGGAAAACTGTAGAAAACATTGTAAAAAATGATAAAACAGCAAATATGTTAAATCAAGGAGTCCAAAGGTAAATGTAAACTGTATGTTCAGAGGTTATTTAAATTCTAAAGAGCTTTGCTTACCAGATTCAGTCTTTCTAGGCAGGAACTATCAGAGCATTGAATTGCAAGACAGACATTTCATACAACACCAACTGTTCTAAAAAGAACAAAAGATATACAACCCACTTTCATACATTCTCTTCACATATGATCAAGTACCGTGAAAGGAGTCAGAGGCCAATTACATAGATGACTCTGATATAAAGTATCTAACAACTAGGTATACACTCCATAAATTAAATTATGAAATCAGGATGAAATCATGTAAAAATTTCCACCTGCAAAAGGCTTCTTACTCCTTAACACCACCAAAACCTAATGCCAGCACTGAAAATGGAGGAGGCTGGGGTTTTTCCTCCCCCCCAAAAAGAGCTCCTTAGACTAATTCATCTTCTAACACTACTATTACCTTCCAAGGAAAGCATTTCAGTCCTATGTATATAAAATAGCATAGGCTGCTAGTCACACCACCTGCCTCAAAGCCAGCAAGGTGTCCAGGAAGATACTGAATAGCAGCTTCTCCAGCACAAGGAAGAAACTAAAAACAATTTTTCTAAAAGGGAACTAAAATTTTAGAGCATAGTATCTTCAAAAATTATTAGAGAGAGAGGATATATGCTGGTAGTTGTGAGTAGTAATTTTAAAGTCACGTAATATTTAAGTCAGTAATTTTAAAGCCATGGAAAAATCCTGTATTTTTGAGAAACAGAAAAAAAATAACCAGAGTGAAACAAAGAAAAGCAAGCAAAGGTTGTTTCTGTAAGTAGGCAACTTAGTCAAGGGGACTGGCAAGTCTGTCCAAGATTGCTGTGGTGAACCCTGTTTGTAGGAGCTTCCATTGCTTCAACTCTTCCACAGTGTCAGTGGAGCAATGGAGAGACCTCTCAAACAGAAGCATCCAAATAAACTCCTTGTCACAAATTTTCACATCCTGAGCACTTTGCAGCTCCCAGAGCAGCTGCTCCCAAGCTTGTTACTGTCCCACCACCAGATAAAACAAGGAACTGCATCACTGTTTTCCTCTTCTCTCAGGAAACATATATTAATTGCCAAGAGAGGAGGAATGGTTGGTCTTAGAACCTGGAGCAGCCAAAAATGTGACAGAAGGTAAAATGACTGAAAAAGTATTAAAATGTATCAAATTACAAAATAATGTTTGATTACAATTAAAAAAAAAAAAAGGCAACATCTAGAGGAAAAAACATCATAAACCCCAGAAAAAAACCAAGTTTAGTAACTTCCTTGACATGACTTACCCCTGCTGTAGCTCTGCATGCCTGTGAACTAACTCACACCTGGAACTATGAATCTGAACCTTAAACACTGAGCTATGAGGAATTTGAACTGTAAATCCAGTTTAGCTTATTTTCATTCTCAACCTTCCTTACATATGACAACATATGTGTGAGGTTATGACAACAAATACATATAAAATGTGTGATTCAGGGTAAGTGGCAGAAAAACAGGTCTTCAGTACCACGACCATCACTGTGAACAGGTTTAGTTATTCCTGACTAAACCCTAAAACTTCATCCCCACACCACACCACCTGCAAAGGCAGACTTATGCAAGCTCTGAGCTTGTATTCATTTTGCCAGAGATTTAACAAACTGAGTTTCACAAGGAACAAATTTTGCTGAGATCAAGAAATCTTCAAGAATGCAAAGCATTTCCTACCAGTGGGCACGAGAAAGCAGACCTGATTTTTCACTTCATCAACAAAATCCACACAGATAAGACCTTGTTAAATACCACTTTAAGAATGCAAACTTCATTAACCATGAAATTAATATCACCACAGAATGCAAACCTGCACCCTGTGTGTCTGCACAAATCAGCTCCTTACAGATTTAATTATAAAACACCAGCCAAGAAGACATTCACTATGCACTTCAGAGTTAAACACCAGTCTAGCTAACAGTCCAGAAGTTCATCCTATTTAAACACAGCTTCAGAGTTTCTGGATAATTTATCATTTTAATAGTTTACAAATGTCAACATAACTTACCCTTTTTCCTAAGCATTTCATAATGTGAATGGCATGTGTAATTATACTTAGAACAATCTTATTATGGGGCCTACAACAACATCCAGCAATCAGCTGAGTAATAAGAAAATGTAACACTTTCTGAGCCAGCAAAACAGACAAAGTGGGGCATCAGACCTAATGAAAAGAGACTTAGAGATTGCAGATTATTTGTCTAAATTGGTACCTTGCTTTTATTGTCTTTTACTGGAATGGTGTTTCAAGGCTAGTTAGTGACATTAAAATATTAATGACCTGGACATGAGGGCCAATAAAGTGCTATTACAATCTATGGAAACTAAGAATTGGACATCTTGCAAGCAGTTTTAATAAAAAACCAGGTTATTTACTTCCCTTAAAAAGGATCAGCTAAGCAGTTCCCAACCCTACTATTACTTGCTTTTGTATAGCATGAAATTTGTCAGCAAGATTTGCCTTTTTTGGGAGAGTTCACAATGGACAGAATTTATTCCACGTAGATGTTCCATTTGTTAAAGAGTACTACAATATTAGCATGGTAAAAGAAAGTAATTTACTTCGCTAATTTAGTAAGGGTTGGATTTCTTTTTCCTGCTAGAGCTCGAAGTGCATGTCTCCTATTTGTCTCAAGCACAGCTCAGGATGTCACAGAGGCACTGGAAGGGCTGATGATTTATTTAAAGCAAACAAGCAGCAGCAATGCTACACGGCTGCAAGCGATACCTCACCATCTGGGGATAAGGAAACACTGGATCATTGTAAGGCACAATTTACTTGGCCGTGACCAAAGTGACCTCAGAGGGCTTTTCCAAGTCCTGCAGCTACAAGCAGACACTTAACCTACACAACAACAGCTACTGCAGTGCGCTGCGATACCGATCGTCGCTAATTGCCATGGAACGGGCCCGGAGGAGGAAGAGAGTAACACATACTTCTACCATCACCCCATCCTGTTTCCTCCCTGGCCCCCAGCCAGCCGGGAGGAGCTGCCTCAGCCCTTCACTGCCACCCCCGCGGACTGTGGGTCAGGTGAACGCGTCCCTCCCTCCTCGGCGCAGCGATGCCGAGCCCCCGGCTCTGTCCCGGGCGGGGGGCGGCTGGGACCCGGCCAGGGCTGCCCGCGGAGCTGTCCAGGGTCCTGCCCCGACCCCGCCACCCGCGAGTGCTGCTGCTCCCCGGGGAGCTTTTGTCACCTGCTGCTTTTTAAAAATGCTCTCCCAAACCTCGCCTTTTGTCACAGTTCAACAGCACATCTTACTAGGCTTCCTTTACCTGCAGAGGGATTCATCCCCGCTGCTGCGATAGCCAAGAGTGCTCCTTAAACTCGTTCCCAAGCGCACATTGGAACGCCCGTTCTGCATTTACCTGGCAAGTCACCAGCAGCTTGCACTTGTGAGAGTTCTGGGAAAATTAATAAAGTGCGTTTTGAACCCTGTGTTCTGGCGTGCAAGGACAATGCTGTTCATATTTTCATAACCAGGAAAGCTCCCATTTGTGATTTGAAACTTCTGTGCGAGACAAGTTTTAATATCAGACACACAAAGGACCCTGCTGAGGAGTCCTCACAAATTCACGTGAACATGCACTGCATCACTCAGAGCAAATACATTCAAGGATGCAGTATTATCAAGTCAGATTTATACAAAATCTTTTTAAGAAATGCTTTTATTAATAAAGCTAGCAGGCCACTGCCCAGCCTCTTAGGAAACACCATGCAGAATAAACTAGTTGCTGTTTCTCAGAGGTCTGTACTTCACTGCTGATGTTACAGACTATAAAATTTTCATATTTTCTAAGTCTGCTCAAGCAGAAAGAAAATTGCTACAGAAAACCACTAAATCATATGGTTTAGACCTTTTGTATCCAATAGCTTATTTTATGCTTTTTTGTTAAAGGCAGTTGGAATTACTTTTAATTCCTTCTCCCCAGAACATTATTCCCATAAAATTACTCCCTTACCTTTATGCAAATATGAAATAATTCTTCTGAAAAGCACATTTCAAATTCTACTAAATTACCTACTAAGGTAGCTTATTATGTGAAAAAGCATTTCTTCTCCTTGGACAGCTTTTTAAGTGGGAAAACCTTTCTGTAAAGTTAACTGGCATTAAGGATATCGTTTTTAAGGTATTTCCTTTAAGGTACTGTAAGCAAAGAGAGTATCTTACAATATATATAGTATCTTTTATTCGAATTGTTTCGTTTTGTTTTATCTGTGACTCTCAACAGGAAACTCACCTAGTCAATTATTCACTGCACCTGTACCCAATAATTCCACTTTTGTAAACCCTTCTCAGCCTGAGTACAGATGAACTGTAATGAAGCCATAAAAAGGGAACAGACTCCCCACTCTGGTCTCCTTTACAGCATATTTATATTTTCCTCACAGACATAAACCTTCTACCTAGAGAGAACCAACTGACTCTTCTATTTCAATAGTTCATCAATACAATCACATCTGATTTCTCAGCCATTCCTAAGCAGTCCAAAACAAGCACTGCCCCACCTGATAAGGTACCAGTCTTCTGACAAACAAGCTTAATAACTAAACTACTTAAAACAGTTTGTAACACAGGGTAAAGGGACGGGCAATGGTTTTTTCCCCCATGCCTTTCCCGGTTTGGGGTAATAAAAATGGAGTTATTTAAACCTACACCTGAGATCATACATGTGTGAGAATACCGTGCCAACACCCCTCTCTTATCATTCACTACCAATAAAAGTCCAACCACAGAATGCTCAGAAGGTGCTTGGAATTACAGACAGAACACATGGTATTATACCAAAGTATTTAAAACCAGCTTCGTGGGATCAGGAAATAAACACAAATACTACACCAAGGAACCTCAAACACCCAAGCAGCAAAGCCATCATTTTAAGTCAAGATCCCTATGAAATAAGAAACAAACATGATAGTAGCAAACTTTGAAAAAATATTATCTTTGGCTTAGTGACCTGCAGCATAAACACACATTTCTTCCATCGGAGGAAACTCGTTAAGACTTCCTGTTATGAAGTGGCTTGGCTTAAATAAACCAGGGTGAAAAACAAATGCGTATGTAAGGTCAGAGGGACAAGAACAAAACCAAGGAATACACTTAAAACCAGCAGGCTAACAGGCTTCAGAGTTAGTGACCAGAGTCCAAGCCAGTCCAAGCAGACTTGACAAATGAGGAATTTTTTCATTAGTTGGTTCCCCTGGAGAGGGAGTGAGAGCCTGCAGTCAGGAGAGACCCAACACAAGTTGCCTCACCCAACTTCAGTTCAGCTTTTCATGTACTGGAACTTCTGTAGCATCTGGGTGAAACTGTTTCACGCATCTTTAGCCTCACAGCCGAGCAGAAAAATTAATTCACAGTAATTAAAGACAACACACAGGCGTGCTCTGATAGTATTAAGTATATTCAATACTGATTCTGACATCAGAAAAGGACCTCCCTGCACATGCTTCTCATCAAGAACAGGAGGGTACAATTTGAAATCAGAGAGACTAAGGAGTGGATTTGTGAGGCCTTAACTTACAACAATAAAAACCACATGCAAACTTCTACTTTTTTTAAGGGAGATAGGGAAGCTCCCATATAAACTCAGGACAGATGATCACTAGCTAAAGCACCTTCTACAAGGAAAAGATTAGGGGGTTGTGGCAGGTTATATCTGAATCTGAACAAACCCAGAAGGAAGTCATTCATTTAAATGGTAAGGTGGGGTGAGTGAGTGCAACTGATCCTCATTCCCTGTGCCTCAGAACACCGAGGCAAGAGCTACAAAGAAAAGGAAACGTAGGAATTAATTTCAAATGAACATTTTCTCAGCTCAAAGCGAGAAATTCACTGTTCCTGTCACTTCTTGGTTGTGCCAATTCAGAAGGGAGGGAACACTGGTAGGCTGATAACATGCCTGGGGTAAAAGCCTTTCCTACAAGTACCAGAAGACAGACACAGCAGGGCAGTTCCCATGCTCCCTCTGGCAGAGAGCCACCACATCTTCCACAAACTAAAAACTTGATACTTAACATATTTTAGCCCTTAAAATATGAAGTTTGAATGATGTCACTGGCAGGTCAGCTGACAGCACAGCTTTACAGCACCTGAACAGGGGCATGAACAAAAACGTGGCACACTGGAGTGTCAGATCTTAAATCATTTTGCTTTAAGAACAGTCCTTCAGTTATTTGTTCATGAACATCCAGCAGCGAGGTACAGAAAAGGTCCTTCTATTACAGCTTATGTTTAGAAATATTTTCTTTTTCCCACTGAATGCAAGCATGGTAAAATTTGTCTAGAAAAGGGCACGTCTGGGTCAGCCTTTGATTTAGCCACTCACTGTAATTTCTTATTCTTTACATGTCAAATCGAATCTTTTTCAAAGAAAGACAGTTTCTGTGCATAAAGAGCAATTGTGCAATGTATCTCTGGTGCCATTACTTTAATTTCTTTTACTACAGAGGGTTCAGTACCATTAATCACAACTAAAGTATTAGAACATCTCCTTCTAATGTTTCCTTTCAAAAAAAAAAAAAAAGAAAAAAGACAAGCGACTTCCTCTTTATTAAATTTAAATACAGCCATGGGTCTTCAGTTCTTTTATGTCTTACAGACAAGAGCTGGAGAAATGAGACAGCTGCACACAGAGAATTACTGCTGTTCCAAAGGGACCTGACTGCAGTCACAAACCTCAAGCAGCCCCTGCCTACAGCCACTTGTTTCTCCCTTGGGACCAGAACCTCTCTTATGCCAGGCAGCTACAGGACCAGAGCTACCCCGGCCTAAAAGCAACCACGACTCCTCATTTATCCGTCCTGGGATCCAGCTCCAGCAGCTGTGTCATCCCTCCTGCCCCAGCAGCCCGGGGACAGGAACAGCTGTGTAGGTGCCCAGATGTTTGCTGGGGTCACGCTCTCCCTCTGTTCTCAGCCACGAGTTCCTGCTTCTCTGTCACATCAGAGTCCCATTTGTTGAGGAAACTGTCAAGGGTTTGGGACAACACACCAGGTGTTTTGCATATGACATAAAAAGGCTAGAAACATTCAGACAAAGCTATCAGACAAACAGAATTTTTGCACAAAACAGCCCCTAACAGAGAGAGAGCTGCTCTTGTACCAGTGTAACAGGCCCATGTGGTATCACCAGCTTCTCCTCCTGCTCAGGGAGAGGCACAAAATACTGTGGAAGAGAACGTGTCTGTCAAAGCTGGGACAAACATAACTATCCTCTGTTTTTGAATATATGCACTTTTAAGAATGGTAAATTGCTATGTTTTTGCTCTAATCTCCTTTGGACAAAGACTCCTTTTCTCACCAGTACACTGTGAGGACTGGCTGTCTTCCTTCCACTCCCTTCTGCCACAACTGCATCAACAGTCTCTTCACAGTTCAAGGTTTAACAGTACCTAACCCAAATCAGAAAGTGCAGCCAACAACGAGGTTTTCATTTTTCTTGTCTTCACTTAGTCCAGTGTTACTGTAAAATGCATAAAGACACTATTTCCAGAAAAAAAGATACCATCCTGACAACTAACATCTGTAGTTCTTTATCTTTTGATGCCCAATCCATAAGAATTACTTGTTTGTACCCCTTACATCTAAAACCAACACTGTGTACCCCATCACCTTCTTACACAGACGTACTTCTGTTTAGAAACTGCTAAAACTTCTAATTATAAGGCTGCTGTCACTGACCAAATGATACACCAGCGATTACTGTTACCCTTCAGCCACAGGATGACAGCTACACACATAGTTTTTGGAAGAGCAATATAATTGTTAACAGTGACTGAGACACTAAGGCATGCAAATATAACGTGCTAGCAAATGCCTGAGTTAACCATAATAGTGTGACAGCAGCATGAAAAGGCATCAGTGCAATTCTAATGTAAACAGGATCTTGGTCTTTAGATCAAACTAAAACGTGTCCCTGATGTTCTCTTTTCCCTCTCTCACTTTTTGCTACCAGCAAGGTCACAGTCAGCTGAGAAATGGCACTGGGTTCCTTTTCCACTCCTCAACCCAAAGGATACTAACTAGACCACGGGACAGAGACAAATCCACCAGAACTGTTTCACGTCCCTCACCACAGGGCTGGAGCCACCACAGACCTTCCTTGCCTTTCCACCACACTCAAAAAGCAGTGTAAGGAGCTGCTGCCCGTCAGCTGAGCTCTGTCAGCAGCCACACAGCTCTCGGGCTGCTCCAGCTCCCAGGAATGGCCCTCCAAGGAAGCGAGGCACGACTGAAACAAGTGCGACTTTGCTGCTGGTGACATGACAAGGTGCACCCGCAGTAAAACTGCTCAGCCAAACGCGTGACTCCTGTACATCCCAAACCCGGGCGGCTCCGCACACACCACCTCCTCCCGCTGGCAGTATTCCAAGCAGAACACACACCCACCCATAAATTCTGTCAGCACGGGTGCGAACATCAGGAAGGCAAGTTTGAGAAAGCGAAAGGACTTGAGCCACCGCCTCTGCGGCCTCCCCGCACGGCCCCGCTCCAGCTCACCCGGCACCCACAAAGCACCGGCGGCAGCTGCGCCCCCGAGGCCGCCGCGGCCCTTCCGAGCCCTCCCCGGCCCGGACAGCCCGGCCCTTCCCGGGACGGCCTCGGGGCAGCGCGGCCGCGGCACCGCCACC
>VZRR01000009.1:0-75564 GCA_013398015.1 Oreocharis arfaki | reverse complement strand
TGCCGGCCCCGCTGCCGCTCCGCTCCGCCCCGCTGCCTGCGCTCCCTGCCCGCCCCGCTCCCCGGCCTGCACCGCCCCTGCCCCGCCCCTGCGCGTCACCGTCCGCCCGCCCAGCCCTCACCGCGACAGGGACAGCGACCCCCCGGGAGAGGGCTCCGACCCCGGGTCCCCGGGAGCAGGTGGGTTCAGCCCCAGGACTGCCCGCTGCGCTTGGGCAGAGCCGGCTGAGGAGTGTCCGGTGCTGCGGGCAGCCGCCAAACGCTGCCTCCCTCCAGCATCCAAACACCGGCTCCAGCACCCAAACACCGGCTCCAGCACCCAAACGCTGTCCACTCCCCATTTCTAAAACGCGCCCCCAGCCCTGAGGAGTCCCTGGGTCAGAACCGCAGCACCCGAGGCTTTGCACAGCCCAGAGCGGACAGGGTCAGGCAAGGCTGCTGTCACCCTAGAACGAGAAAATTACGACCTGGGTTCTTTAGGAAAAATGTTTCATCCTTTATAACGGGCAACCCCCAGCCCAATGGATTAAACAAAGCATGTCAGCACTTTCCTTTGGAAAACTGTGAAACTGGGCCTGTTGGCCAGTGAGCCTTGACCGGCCCCATTGTGCCATACCCCTCTTCATCCTCACCAGCCAGAGCTGCATCAAGTTTAGGTTCTTATTTTTAGTGCGGGATCAACCCAGGTCATGTTGCATTGTATTGCTTTCTTACACAACTTCTTTAATTTCTTTAAATAATTTAAAATCGCCGTCTAAATATGAATTCATTCATAAGTATGACCCAGAAAGCACATGTTTAAGTCTATCAGAAAACAAAGCTGAGCACATGAAGCAGTAATTCTTCAAATAAGATTCGTTGTGTCTGCATCACAAACCTACCTATGTGACTGTCCTTCCTGGCAGGTGATGCCAAACAGTATTGGCACACTCTGCCATTTTTCTGATTTTTAGGCTGTGCCATAAATGCCTGGAAGTTGCAGTTATAAAAAGAAATGCTCAGTTCTCTGACTTAGGGAGCAGACTGCCAAAATGCTCTGTCCAATGCCTCTGGCCCCTGGTCAACACTCTTCTGCTCTGAGCTGCCAAAAGCAAGAGTTCAGGAAAGCAAATAGTTACCTAACAGGAAGGACAAGCACCAAAGCAGGTTGCTTTTTCTTCCCCTTGCACACAGTGGTAACAGCCACCAAACACTGCGTTTCCAACCTGGACTTGACCTATTTATTTGTGGCCCAGGGGTGGTTTTTAAGCTTTCACAGCTGCTGCTGAACATTAGACATCCCACACACGTACGTGACCTGGACCCCAATACTGGTTAAAGATCTAACTAATTCTATTTACACACAAAACTTATGTTTCAGACATGAATCTGGAAACATAACTCAAAAGGGCTTATGCCTCATGTTACTCCATATTCCATGCTTTAAACCAGATCATTCCCCCAAAATACCTCTTCAAGGGTTTCATCTCCTCACGACTCCTATAAGCCCTTCTGAAACCTGTGGCAGACAAATCACTGCCTCCTGCTATGTGCTATTCATAAGCCTTCAGATTTCTCTCAAGCAGACAGTGCTCTGTGAAGGCAAGTAGAAGATTTATGTTAAATCCTACATATTTATAGAGGTTTAAAGACAGCGTTAAGCAAGTCAGTTTCATCCCACTCCTATGCATTTTCTGCACCCAGTGTAAAATCAGCTCAAGGTAACTAAGTGCAGCCAAGAAACAAGTGCTGAGTAAAATCTGTTGGAATGCCAAGTAAGGAAACAAGAACTTTGGCAGGCAAAGTTGTTTCTGACACATCATGTGGACTCTCATGTTAGTCAGAGGAAGCAAAGCCAGCTCATTTTAAAATTTCATCTTGCTGGGGTAGTGCTAACCTCTACAAAAACATCCAGAAGGAGCAGCAGCACCTGCAAGGTTTGCACTGGATTGTATTGAGCAGCTTCCAAGGTTTAAACAAAGCAACACACTCTGATTACTCCAATTTCGTCCAATTTGTAGGTCCTGTCCTCAGCTCCTGTGTATTAACTGGCTTCGGCACCCTGTGAAACAAAACCTGTTGCCTCAGAAGAAGCTTTGATAAAGAGGATTCCTGAATTTGAGGGAACTGAATAAACCAAATCAAGCTCTTTAACATGAAGCCTCTGCAAATGGTATTTATGTGGCTTGCATTTACCTTTTACGCAAGTAAAGGAACATGCCAGACAGCTTTCCACAGTTTTCCAAGATGGAAAATTGCTCAGGGTACACAGCAGTATTTATGATGATATTAATACCAAAGCCACCAGAAACAGTTTAAGTATCTTTTTTAATTTTCTTACAACCACTTAAAACTGTCATATAACACAAACTTTTGTACACTATGTACAGACAAAACAAGTAAAATATCCATCCAAAATATTTTTTAAAAAAATCCTCTGATTAAATTGTTACACCTGCTCAAACAATGGTGGGACTTAATAGGCATATTTTCTTGTGCATGTTTCTCTTCCATGTAGTACTTCAGTCTCACTGCATATATATATTTTCTTTTAAAAGTTAAAGAAAGATAAAACAACAAGCAGAAGGGACACAACACAATTTGCATTTAAATCTTTGTTTAAGAACAAGCAGCTAATTAAAAAAGGCAAAATACAGGAAAAGTGCATCAGTTCCAATGAGTTAGTATAAGAAAGAGGCCCACAGATGTGGAGCTGGCACCCTTTTGGGTCGAGTCTCCTAGAAGACCTCTGATTGTCTATAGAGATTATTTTAAATTTATTTTAAACTGAAATTACAATTACAAAAAAAAAAAAATTAAAAAGGAGAGGAGAAACATGACACCTCCAGATTTTTTCTTTTTTTGTTTTGCCATGAGGTTTCTCAGAAACTGGTGCTCAACAACTTTCAGAGTGGGTGAGAACCCCTTTGTGCCCAGAGCTCAGCGTTGACTCTGTGCTGTGAGCGAGCCGTGCCCGAGCCCCAGGGCTGCTCCCCTCGGTCTGTGCCAGGCCAGGGGTCCCACTGTTTGTGCCAAGTCACTCAGACCCACTGCCTTGGAACTTTGTCAGCACAAGGCCTGCTTGCTTCCACAGCTTAAAGCTGAGCCAAACGCTGCTGGCTGGGCACCTGAACAGAGAAACTTTGTCTTCTTATCAAAAGTCCACTTGCATGCCTGGTGCACTGCAGAACAGATGCCACGCTGAGGAAGCTACAAAAGGCCATGGAGACAAAGCATCACTAACCTCAGCTCATTTTTGTTGTGTTTCATACAGATTGGCATTTTGGTTGTACAACAGTAAAACGGGCTTGTTGTCTCTGGTGTTGCCCAGTCCCACTGTAATCCTTCACCCAAAAGGCTGCCTTTGAAAATGAGGCTACATGCATGTTTGGGGAAGGGTGGCAGCACTCTGAAACAAGGGGTCAGCACACAATCCCTTTGAAGGGGAGCCTTCATCCTACATCTGAAGTCTCCTGGCCGAGCCTATGTCTTTGTGCTTAGTTACTTTTAGGTAATCTGAGCTCACAGTAGGCAGTAACCAGGCTGCCACTTAGTGACAGGACCGGTCAAGGAGTAGCTTTGTACAGGATCATATTTTTGGCTTTCTGGTAAGGCTACTTCATCTAGTAACAACAGATTTGGTCCAAAGGTATCCAGTCTCCACTTTGAGCTCAATAGTTTCGAAGCCTGTTCCATTACATTCAAAAATCTCACAAGCCACTGGGCTTTTTGCTAATGAAGTACCAAGGCTTTGTCCTTTATACAGAAGAATGGAGTGCTCAGTCCAATCAACTGTGAATATATTTACACTTCTGTGGACCTAGCAGCTAAATACTCCTTCCCTCCTTTAAAGCATCACTGGAACAAAGAACAAACACTAGCAAATCCTAAAACAACAACAAAATACTGCTAAAACTTGTGACAGAGAAAGTAATCTTAAAAACTACTCCCGAACTCTGTATGTACTGTTTCCATTAATCCCAGGAGAGACTGCAAACACTCCTGGAGTTCTATACAACACAGAAATTAAACTGCCTTCTATTTCATTCCTCAAAGAGGAACTTTCAGAAATGTCAGAGTTAGGAAAAAAGTAGTCTTCATTCACCAAGATCAGTGCTGTACCTCTCCTCTCCTGGAAGGACTGCTTTGAGTTTAGGATGGACAAGCTGCTTGTGCTTTGGGGATAATTCTACCACATTCAACCTCCATGGCATTTTTGGAGGTCAAATACTTCTCTATTACAGAATCCTTGAGTTGGTGCAGAAAGCACACAACAGTAACCCAACAAAATCTTTCTGACAAACAAGGCTAAGCCTAGCACAGCCAAAGTGGCACCACCAGGTTTCTAAAGCTATGATGTGCAAACCCAAGATTGCACAATGCACATGAAAATATGCCAAGCAAGAACACAAACCCTCAGTGGGTCAAGCCAAGGGTAAACTCCTGTTACCAGCCACATAAACAGTACACAAGGCTCAGTGCAGAGTTCATTTTCTTGTACTGGAGACATCCGTAGGACATCAGTGCCTTTCTCCTCGACTCCAGCTTTGGTGTACTGTCCGGTGAACGATGTGCTAGAGGACAGCACAAATCCCTGAACCCTGAATTACTGCAGTCCCAGCAATTTCTGATGGTGGAACATTGCTATCACCCAAATCCAAGATTCAGCCACCAGCTATGCAAAATCCAGTTTTTAAGAAACAGAGCGACTAAAGCAGAGCGTGAGCTCATTTCAAGTCATACTGGACTAAGATGAACAAGTAAGTGCAGTTGTGTCATCTGCCACGCATAAAGAGGAACTTGAAACAGAGTCAAGTAGAAACACCATCCATCAAGATAAAGCCCCAATTATCCCTTTTAAATCCAGCAATAAAACAGAGTGCATTTTTTTTCCCAGGAAACAGAGTGTACAGTACCCGTGTGCAGCATAAAAACATTTCACAAATAATGAAAACATCCCTTTTGAAAATCTCAACAAAAATAGATCCCATTGGGACCAGACTGCCAGTGCCTCCCAAAACAAGGCAGAAAAATCCAGCCTACAAAACATGTCAAAGGTGACCAGTAAGTATCCCACTAATGGCTGAAACTGCTGACTGCTTTATTTACTGAGAAAAGGAAGTATGACATTTGTATTTAAAACCCCAGGCACCACGTTAACAGGTCCACTAAATTACACTTTCAGCTCTCTTCTCTCCTGACAACTACTTAAAAAGACATCTATCTGTCCATGGGGAAAGGTGGAAGCAACATCTCTTGGCTATGCAGGTCAATTCTGCCAGGCATCAGGACAACAGAACTCTGGGAATTCTACTGTACTGACCCAAAAGCATCATCTTCCAGCCCAGAAGTTCTCTACTGGTCAAATTTCTCAAGACAAGATGCTGACAGCAAAGCAGGAGTGTTTCTTTTAGAATTTTTTCAAGCCTAATGGCTTATGACTGAGCTCGTCCTAAGGGACTGGAGTACAGGCAAATGATCTATGAAGAGCCAAAACATCCATTTATTGGCCACATATCTGGTGTTAGGAGGAAAAAGGGACACTTTGATTTCAATTTAATTGTGTCTTCAGACTCTGCTTACAATGTGGGAGAAAAAATTGTCCTAGCTACACACTGCCCTCCCTCCCTCAGGAATATTCAGCTAATAGTCTGACATTTACATTTTGATTCTGGAACGAAAAAGAAAAAAATCTGATTTTAACACTTGTGTGAATAGTTCTGCCTTGACCAGGCAGTTATTCTAAGGGGCAAAAGCAACAAACTCCAGTTACTGAGCTCTGCTTAGTCCCAGCAGTTTTCACTGGAGGTGGCTCCCCCTCAACACCACCGTGGCAGGTACAGTCACAGGCTGTGCCAACTCAGCTCTCAGCCTACACATCCCACCCTTGCTGAATCCTACAGCTCACAGCTTTGGAATGGCCAATCACACTGGGCCTATAAGACATTTGAATCATCCCATTTGACCAGAGTAACCCCTGTTCATCAGAACCCAACACCTGTATCTTTCCTAAGTGGATTCCTGCAGCGGGCACCTTCCTAACTCAAATGCAATCGTAGGCCAGGGGCTTCCTGCAAAGATGGATCTGAACAGGACATAAAGGACCAGGGCTGCACACATCCAGCTCCTGCCTGTGCTCCTCCTAACACTCTGAGAACAGGCAGAGTGAATGAATGCAAACCAGCTGAAACTCAATGCTTACTTGATGCAGATCTTGAGCCTGATGCAAGTTTCCCCACACCTTTAATGGAAAGTAATGTAAGCCCTGTTACTCAAAGAGTAAAGCACAGGTCCCCAGCAAGTGGCTGATTGGGTTTTATTACCCTGGAAAATTAAAATCAGCAGTTCATCCTACTGTGAGTCTACTGATGGAACGAAGATGTCTCACTGGTCCTTTTCCTTTTCTCTAATAAAAGCACACAGATCCCTTTCCAACCCACCACGGTTTCACCAAGTCTGATCCTGAGCATCTGTAGATAGTTAAAAATACAAAGTCAATACAAGCTCATAAGAGTTTCCAGAATGCAAACACTGGCAGAGCTATGTTGCAGTCCCCTGTTGATTGCAGTTTCCTTAGTGTATTCTCTAAAAAGATGTTCAGGTAGCAAAGCAAAAGTCTGCTGACAGGCTCTATGTACATGGCCCAATTGTTTGTTAGAAGAAAAAGGAAATAACTTCACGCAATTAAAAAAAAAAAAAAATCTGACAACCCAAATATAGAAAATGCAGAGGCACTTTCTCTTTCCTTCCTCATGTCCTACAGCCTGCCTGTAAGAGAAGTGCAAAATAATTAAGTTTTCTGACATCTCAAAAAAGGAAACATCCAGGTTATGCCTACAGAAGTTTCAGCTAAAGCTTTGGAACAGAATCTCTGTGTGCTGACATTGGTTTGCACTCCGGACATGCCCACAGAAGCGAGACTGCTGTGCAGCCACAGACCACTTGTCCAGAAAGAGCAGTTCCCTCCCTTTTTAGTTCATCGCTTCTACTGTTCAGGCTACAGAGGTAGTAAAAACAAAACCAATGAAACAAACCAAAATAAACAAAAAAAAACTTCGAAAGGAACCACACTCTTGCTATACTGTACATTCAGAACCCTGTGGCCACATTGTTGTCCTAACAATGAACAAATTCATTTAAAAATCTCAACATTAACACACGAATGTGCAAAGAACACATTCCAAAGTCAGTGCTGTGGTAAAGCAAGTGTTCGCCCACAGGGAGGGAAGGGGATTCTGTGAAACATCAGGAACAGAAAGGTTATTTCTGGCAGCCTACATGCGAACGTAAACAGGATCCGTTTCTCCTTTTAAAGTTCCGTGCCGACAGAACTATTGAAATGTCATTTCCCACAAGAGGAGACTTTTCTGTAATCATTAAAAAATATATTAAAAAAAGGGAACCATAGAGCAAGAGACTATTGTGTTCCCAAGCTGGCAGCTGGTAGAGTAGCCCCTGTGTTTGCATTGGCATTTTGCTCCAGATGTTGTCTTCCTTCTGTTGAAATAGAAAAATTGAGGCTGACACACACTTTTAGGTCACCAGGGCCTCAGTTTAAGTTCATTTGGCTTTACTTGCTAGAGAGGAGGGAGCATGTTTTTGTAGTTGTGCTTCAAAGGTCCACTTCAACTTGGCTGCTCCTCAGTTTGCAAACTGCTGGTAGAAGGCAAGTTTGACCCTCTCAATGTGATGGCAGAGTTTAATAGCTGGTCCAAGCTTCAAGTCCATGCACTCCTGAACAGTGGGCAGGGTCAGCAGCAGCAGTGCCTGGCCATCGATTTCCTGTCAGAAGACAAAAGTTCCACAGTGACTTTGTCATTATTCCCCCTGCTCCTTCAGGCTTTGACTTGCTGAAATTTCAGATTTGTGACCGCTTGTGAATTAGATGTTTCTTTCATGCTCCCCCAGGCAGCTTAAAAATCTCTCTCACATATAACAAATTAATTCTTTTCTTAAAATGCCAGCTCAAATTCACTGGCTGAGGCATGGACTCTCAGGAGATTCTATTGTAATAAATACAACCCAACAAAAGAAACCAAGGGAATTTCATGCAGAAAGTCATTTTAACCAACCACTGCATCTTTCTATAGAAACAGAGGTTCTACAAGGTGAAATATATATCTGGAACATCCACCACCACAAACCACCCTAACCATCAGTTCTAGTAGTACAGTTTTAATGGACACTGGTTTTTATGGCAAATTTGAACCAAGATGCAAATAAAATGTTGACTCTTGTCATGGTGCCTGGTTGTAGGCATTATTTATAGTTTTAGGATTCAGATGCTCCGCAGACCAAAACATCTTCCACCCAGTACTGAGAAATCTGAAAAATTCTGGTCATTCCCTGAACTCTCCTCTCCCAAACCACTGCAGCTTGCACAAGTGTTTATTACCTCAGAACTGTATTAAAAAAATTCTTTTTCTGACTCCTTAGAGGATAAGAAGCCAAGTGACAGATTCAACATTTAACAGACAGAAAATGATACCTGATCAAGGAAAATCCTTGCCAGTGGAGCGCAGTCGGTGGACTTGAGGAATCGTACCACATCAGCCACGCTCCATTCCAGAGGGTTACTGTCCAGCTGCAGCTTTTCAGCAACGTCCATCTTTATGTCCTAGACAAGCCAAAAGAATTCCCAAAATATCACATATGCTTGGTCTTTATTACAGTTCTATGATACAGCCATAATAAACATTGTGGATTTTAACTATTCTGTAGAGTTTTCACAATGCCCTTCATGGGGTAACAGAGAACACACAGTATGGTGCTTCATACTCCCAAGATACCGGTGCTTGCCTAACAGGGAGAAAGTCAGGACAGAAACCTGTTTTCCAAGGGAATTCCAAGTTACCTTTGGCGAAGGAGGTTTATTTTCATCATCAGAAAAGGAAAAGGTCCTGAGCTTCCTCTTCCGCTTGTCTCGGTCCTGAGCCAGGGAATGGGACAGTTCACTCTGCGTGGGAGACGACGACAGGGATTTCTTCTCTGACACCTCTGATTCTTCAAGCAATTCGTCTTGGTGCTCTGAGGTGCTGTCCTCAGTCAGAGACTCGTCATCCACCTCGTCCTGGTCATCCTCCTCTTCTGCCCCGCTGCCCTGAAGAGTTGGGAAAAAAGAAAAACAGGAATCTGTAACCCCAAAGTTACAAGGAACTGATGTCTGCTGTTTCAAATGAAGCGGTCAAAGATCACATCCCAGATCTACGAGCGCTGCTGGCAGTGTCCTACCTGGGGAGAGCCAGCTGGAGTGTTATCCACGGACGTGGAAGGACGTTTCTTCTTATGAACAAAGAAATGTTTTCGCCTCTTCCGCCTTTTATTTGGTTTCTTCATGGCTACCTCCAGGTTGCTGTGGCCACCCGGGGGCCGGCCTATCCGCTTGTTTTTCCGCTTTCCGTAATAGTGTGCTACCAGGGCAGGAGAAAGGAGCACAGTGTTGAAATGCACCTTCAGCGTCACTAGTTAGGTTTGTCCCTCATCAGGACTGGAAAATCAGTAGAAGGACATTTCCCAAGAGGGATCCCAATTCTGCAAAACTTCAAAATCAGTCTGTCTGTATTTTCCTCTTCTGTTTGGTTTAAGGAACAAGAATTACTGATCAGTTTTGTTTGCCCTGTAAAGATTTACTTCCTCCATCTCTGGGAAGGCCCCAAGTGATCCTATTTTATACAAAAATAATCAGAGTTTTGGTCCAATTTAATGGCACTTTTTATGATGTTTTATAGTTTTTAAACATGGCCTCAACGCACTGCTTGTTCTCACAGTGTCAAACAGTTAAAGCCAGTTTACAAAACCCCTAAGAACTAACACAGCAACAAAGCTGTTGCACTTTTTTTACCCCCACAACAAATTGGTAAAAGTAATCATAACACCACTTAAATTACAATATTAGTCAGTTCTTGTCCCAAAAGTTGTTTTAAAAAGATAAAGTTTTAAGTGCATAACAGAAGCTAAGCCATGGTTCTACCACTTAATACAGAATTAATTTTTTTCTCCCCTACACACGGGCACATGAATATTTTGTAGGCCTCTGTATGCCGTGCTCGATCTGCTCCTTCCGTGAGCAAAGCAATGTATTTTGGATTTCTTCTGGAGTCAAAGCTAAAAGAAGCTGAAATGTAACACTCCAAGCTCCACCTTGGTACAGATCAGGGAACTACTCACTGTATTTTGTCTTTGTCAGGACAGAGCAGTTCTCTGAACACTTATCCAGCACCATCTGAGGGCCGAAGAGGTTTGGACAACACTCCAGCTTGATGCACGTTTTCCTGCAGAAATCTGCCACCCGATCTGCCGTCCTCACAACTTCCACGGTCGCACGGTAGCTCTTGCCTTTGTATCTAGCATTGAAAATATGGGCATAATTAGGAATCTTCTCATTACCAGGATAAAAGGGTGTAAGGGGTGTGCAAGAATATTGAGATGAAACTGAGAAAAAGTATGAGCAGTGATGAACTTTATGGACTGCCCAGTCCAGGAAACAGGAGCTCCTGTCTCTTATGTCAGATCCCCAAACACAGAAAAGCCATCACAGAGGTGGCTGCGGTACCAAACACAGCAACACTGCCCCATCAGCTACTACAAACCACCATCTGAGAGGACTGTCCCAGAATTCAGATACTCTGTTTTCTTTGTTCACAGATGGTTTGTTGTCTCTTTGCTTTCATGGGACTGCACAAGTGCCCACTGTGACATGGACAGCTGGTCCCTCAAACCAAGGCTGAGAGCACCCACTGAGCTCATACAGGTAACAGCAAACAGCTTTTGGTGAGCTTTTCTGTGCTTATCCTATGGAGACAGGGGGACCACTGCCACATTTCCAACCGGCTTTTGTCTAACTGCTGAACAATTCCCCAGGACAGTTACTTGCCATGACTCCATGTACTACTGCTCCTGTTTGATTTAAATGAAGAAAAGATTTCTTTTTGTTCCCCGACCTTGCCATTACCCTGAAAGAGCTGCACTGTGCAATATCTGCCAGAGCTGCTCAGCATTTCTGCTTTGCTCTCCCAGCACAGCCACAGGCATGTGCTGGTATCTACCAGAGATGTTTCAGGCCTGCAAGCACCTAGTTAATGCCTTGAAAAAAAGAGCTGTATCATCACAGTCCAGGTACTCCTGGTGTCACTACTGTGGCAAAAGAAAGCAAACAGCAACTTCAGTGAGACTAAACAAATATTTTTTTACTTTATTCCTCAGCTACACCTTCCATTTACACTAACCTTTGTCATCTTCCTATTGCCCAATTCAGAGCAATCCTTCAATATATGGAAAGATGTCTTTCTATAAATGAAACTGATCCAACAAAAGAATTACTGACATGTTCAAAATTATGTAGAGAAGTGTGCAGTGGCACACTGGGAGAATCTAATCTCTAATATGCAAACACAGTGACCTAATTACAAAACCATCCCTTGACTATAAAGGAATATCTGGACTTATCAAGTATATGCAAATATGTTCACTGCTTTTTTCCTAGCTGTAAAAGCAATCTTGCAAAGAAGCTTCAACCCAAAAAGCTCAGCAAGAAAACTGTGAGTGCTTTAGAGTAGACTGCTGTAGAAAGACTTCCATGCTAGGCCATTTCAAAGCTTCTAACTTTATTTCTGAAGAATCTTTTTCCATTAAGACATGTGTGGAAATGCCTGAGAAGCTTCCTAAGGAGTACATGCTTCTACTTTAAAACACTGACAATCATCTTCAGGTGAATTAAATTATCTTAAATCTCACCCACAGGTCTGTCAGTACAATGTTGTACCAGTCTCTAGCTGCTCACACGCCTGTAGCAGAGTCCAGTGCCACATTATGGAGCATTAAAATCACATGCACTCCACCAGAATCCATAAAGAAATTTATAAAGAATTTAACATTTAATGGCTGTTGGCATCTTGATATGCTTTAAGTGATTTTTCTTTCCCTGACATAAAAGTTTAAGCACAGAGTGCAGAGAACAGCGACTGGGATTGACCAGACAGGGAAGAGGACAAGAATTTACTTGGCTTTTAGGGTCTCTCCATGGCCATGCCACGCAGCCTCCTCATCCAGCTGCAGCTCTCGCAGGACACGGCTGGGTTTGTAGGCGGCATTGATCAATAAAGTGAGAACCTGCAGCGCGTGAGGGAAGAGCAGAAAACACGTGTAAGTTATTTGTACAATAAATCTGTTTTAAAGTGCCAGGGCAGAATAGGAAATTACTCCTATTCATCCAAATTATCTAGCATCAAAGCACTCATTCACAGCAGGATTACAGACACCTCCTGACAGTGCCAAAACGAACACTGAGAGCAGCCGACACTTTGGGCCTTCCCAGCCCTCAGAATTTGTCTGCAGAGTCACGAGTGTATCCAGCCATTTCCAAGTCACTGCCCTTGAATTACACATCACTAAATTAATGCCTGGGGCTGAGTACTCCCAAACTTGCATAACCTTGGTCAAATCTGAGCGATTATCCTAAAGATTCTATGTCATGTGAAGATGCGCCAAAAAATGCTGCAGGATTTTGCTGCCTGCCAACCCTCTACTTACAACAAAATTCTAGTGCAGAATCCTAAGCTCTCATCTGTTTTGCTTCCATGAACCATGACAAGGCCGGTACTTTAATGAAATTGTAATTTCTTGGGTACTGTAAAGTAACTTGGAAGTTGTGAATAACCTGAAGTTAGTGGGGGATAGTACAAAACGTGCACTCTAATTTTACTTTTTATGTTCACTATGTGCTTATTCCAAATCCTTCCCAAGTAGGTGCACAGCAGCCTTGACATCACAAATTCGCAGTTTTATTGCTACTAATGCAGCAGTCCAGAAATCAAAGAAAAGTATTAAATATAATACAAGTACCAAACTCTCTCTAGCATTCATACAGTGAGCAAGACTCACAACTGAAATGAATACACCTGAGCATGTTGGCTGAACTTTCAGCAACACTCAGCACCTGCACATCTGCAGGATTTCTGCACACTTTCTGCTCAGAAAGTGCTTTTCTTCAGGCAATGAAGCAGAGTAAACCTTCAAGGTTAAACAAAGGTGCCACAGAATTTCACATTTGCTCTTCTGCAGTTCTTACATTAGAGTACTGAAACTGGCAGAAAGGACAGGGTACTTCTCTGCATGCAAAAAATGGACCTTTTCCAATAATCTGCTTGATTCTTGACAACCAGACTCTTGTTTTACAGCATGTCTACCAGAAAGTCCTTCTTAAGGTCTCTCCCAGTTAAGATACTTGGTAGGGAAGGTGAAAATTCCAGGTATGTTGGGCCAATTCCTATATATAAAGTGATCATTTCATGACAGCTCAAGTGTGCATATACAGTTAGTTACGTCTTGGGAGATTTCCAGCCTCTCAGGTCAGATAAGCACCTCATGACCTTTTTTAAATTTCAGAAAAATAATTATTGCATTAAAGTATCTGTAAATTTGCTGGGCAACACCTTCTGGAGAAGAAGTTCTTTGGCATTAAAGAATGGCCTCTTCCTCCCTCAATTACCTTAAGAAGCCAAACTGAAATTTCACCTGATCCATGCAAATTGTATCCAACTTAATAAAACACAGAAAACTCTTTTTATTTCCCAATTACTGAATGTAGTTTGCCATTTTGACTAAGAAAATCTGGATTTCCTCTGTTTTACCATCAACAGTGCAGACCATAAAGGAATTTTGGGATTATCTCCAGCTAAATTCTGTTAATTAAAATGGAAACATTTATTATGGCTATAAAAAGATACTAACTCCTTTGATTGTGGTAATTATAGGTTATACTGTTTTAACAGAGAATAAGATTTACCAGTAGAAGGCTGGGTGTTACTTAGATAAATGAGAGGCTTTTACTCTTATCAGCCATTCATAAAACCACTCATGATTTATACTTCATTATATGCAAAAAGATACACTTTACTCATCATCAGCTTCAATTTCTGAATTACCCATCTGTAATTAGAGAGGTACTGTGGTGTTTATGATACACTGCTTTTTGCAGGCCCACCCTGTCCATCCAGCTCACCTCCTTCAGCACCAGAACACAGTTCCCAGGTCCCACGGACTGGGGAAGCTCTGCAATCCTGCCTTTGTTCAGGTAAGGCCCCGAGAAGCACCGGTGGTTAAAGTAGATCTTTGGGCAGCAGTACTTGCCATTAATTACCACTGAGAGGTGAGAAAGGAGAGAACAAATGTTTAAATCACACACTGCAAATGCCCCAGGAAAGAATCTCGCAGTACGTAACAGTCTGCCTGCTGTAAAAAAAGGAGGGGAAAAAGCCTTGAATGACAGGGATTTGAGGTAGCTTCTGTGTCACGTTTGCCATGGCAGCATTAGTTATTCCATGTTGCCAAAACATCTTTCATACTTCACACCCATGCTTGCAAACTGTCAAACTGCAGTAAATAAAGATGGTCATGTATCAGGAAAGAAACATTCCTTCCTGGCTAGTCTGGTGCTTCATGCTATTACACCAGTGAGAACAGCACAGACAAAGACAATCCCAAATTTTTTCGTAGCAGAAGCAGTTCCTCCATAGCAATCACAGATAAATTTTCCAGTCAATTTTCTCTCCCCTAAACTTCTGCCACCAGAGAAACTGGCAGTTATTCTCCACTGTTTATCCTAAAGTGCAGTATTACGTTGTTTTGCATTTTTAGATTCTTTTCCTTTGATTAGCAAACAAAAGATGCAGCAACTGATAAACTGACCTTTGATGAAGTGACATCAAGCTCTCTAAACCTATTTAATGGTTCAGCATTGCTCAAAATTCAAGTACTAATATATATTGCAATACATTTACGTACAAAACCAATATTGTATTACCCAGCAGTGCTGTAGTTTTTCTTGATTGAGCAACACTATCACTTAAAGAACTTCAGTTCAGCAGTTGAAAACTGGCAGATAAATAAATGAAGTCAAATTTACATTATGACTCTATTAAAAGCCAATTAAAATGCTAAATAAGCACACATCATTTTTATCACACTTGCTTTTGGTGAAGCTTCAGATGTGCACTTCACTGTACAGAAAACAGCAGAGGAGGCACTCTGTTGCCAAATGGATGGATCTGTGTGACTTTCACCAGCAGATGTACTTATTCATCACATTCCTTCTTGCAACAGTTTAGAAAATTATTAGATTTTGCCATCTGGCACACAAAGCAGTTTACTGTTTGAATTGCTTTTGTTTATCACCATGATGAAGTTAACATAAAAACCAGAGATTTCTCTGCTTCCCAAAGCCAGAATCCAACAACTCCAGAGCACTGATACAGCACACCTGCTTCTCCCACATTATCAAACATAACAGGTGACAATAAAAAAGGTCACCTGCATGGGTCATACCACACATTCAGCTCCACATATCCTCTGCTGGAGGGGCAATGTTCTGGTGTAAAAATCTGATTTCCAGGTTTAATGCACATACGAATTGCAGAACACAAGTAATTGCATGTTTTTGTTTGTTTCAGTTATATTTGAAGTTCAATAAATCATCAGGGGATGAAAATCTCCAAACCCTTTCCTCCTCTTCCCCCTCTCCTAACAGGGTTGAGCAGGTGAACTCTTACAGGATTTTGCCTTTGTCAGCCCGACCTCTGTGATCAATACCTGAGTCAGAAGAGTTCAGTTCCTGGTTCTTTAGTCCATCATGAACTGTCCTTGAAGACAAAATTCTGAAATGAAAAAAAGGAGGTTGGGAAAACAGACAGATAGTAAAGACAGTCACCTCTCGACTACTAAAACACCACTATATATTTTTTTTCCTCAGCTCCAGCCTCATGATTCCGCTTTTTAAACCTCCCCTGTTTCACAATAATAACACGCAGAAACTACCAAATTCCATTTGGAAAGGACTTCTGTCCTGCTACAGCCAGCAGCAATCCTTCCTTGCTTGAAGTCCATGGGCCACTGTGGTGACAGACACCTCCCAAAGCTACCCACAGGAGTTTACCCTCCCTGAGTCCTTCTGACTTCACATTTCATGGCACAAGGCAGTGTAGCCTCACCTTATGCACGCTGAAAAAGCTGGATTTTAAACAAAGTACAACCAAAATGACTCCAGTACTCTGGTAAAAATCCCAATTGCAAAACATGGGAGAACAGTCTGCTCAGTATTTTCGGAGCAATGCAAACCCTGGCAGGACTAGTGACAGCTCTGGTGTTTGTAAAGCTATAAGAGTCAATAAAGCCAACTGTGAGCATTCCATGGAGCGTTTCTGAGCAGGCTCACAAGAATGAGTTCCACATGCATGACACAGAGTTTCTAGACTAATTGTAGATATTAGTAGAACTCTTCTTTTTGCCTGCTTTGGGCCAAATTTAATCTGGGAAGAAACAATTACAAAGAAACATATTCCAAGCTTTCTGTGTCCTCCTACTGTAGTCCAAGAGGTCTTTTTGAACATCAGCAGAATCAACCAGCATTAACACAAATGGACTGTGGAATCTCTCAATGCTCACCACAGCACATTTGCAAAGCTAAATCTTCCCTAACACAACATATTGTCCAATTAAAAAAAAAAAAAGAGAAAAAACTCAAGCCAAACCCCAACAAAAAATAGAAGCAAAAACCCTGTTACTTACTGTTTCTCTGGTTGCACTACTGCAATTTTCTTCTGCTTGTTTACTGAAAGAAAAAAAAAACCCAACAAAATATAAGAGGCAAGCAAATGAAACATCTAGTACAATATACAGAGTGGACTCATTTCTTTTAATTTATACAGCAAAAAAGATCTATGTTCCCAGTCACTGCAGGGTCAGACAGCTGACCCAGCTGCACTAGAGGCACAGTGGCGCAAGTAATTCGAAGAAAACCAAAAGGTTTACTTCAACCTCCACTAAAAATTCATCAAATCAAGCATGCATATGCCCAGTTTTCTAGGAAATCTAACCTTTTGTGCCCCTTTGTTTGCATCAGAGCCTCTAAACCACCCTACCAGCCACAAAGGAATGACATGCTTTCTTTTGCAGCACCCAAATGTTACGTTCTTCGGCCCAACTTGCCACCTTATTGGCACAGTAACTGCAACATCTTAACTTGAAAATGGAATTAAATCAGCTGGTTAGAAACACAAATGCCTTAAGAAAATTGCCATGCAGGAAAACACTGTTGCAACCAAGCCAGTCATTTAGGTGATGGGTCCACTTGCTAATTATGGCTTTCACGATCAGGTAGTAAAATAAAACAAGGTAATGCAACATTATGCCCCTTCAGCAATCTCAGGCTTTGGCCCCAAAAACTTCTGGATTTTTAAAAAAATCATCCTTTATCTAAATAGGATCCCCCCTTCTTCCTCGTCTGTCCTTGGCAGTGCAAGCAGATTAGTTTCTCTTACTTTGAAATGCAGAAAAATGACAGCTCATTTCAATCTAAAAATGTTCTTATCTTACTTAATGAACACTCAAGAAATTCTTCAGTTTCTCGAACCCCATTAAACTTTAATAAACATGCCTCACTAACCAGTTGAGAGATGACACTGTCTTATCCTTCTTACTAGTGTAGTTAAAAAGGTTTACTATTCAGCACTTTGTCATTAAGGGATCACCACCACTTAGCCCATTGAGAACATCAGTCCCCTTTATTTTGACTCCAAAATGTGCACACACTCCACACTGTTTTGTTGTGGCATCAACTTCACTTTGCACAAGTGCAAGTGTAAAATCAGTACCAGGGTCAGACACATGGCAAGAACAGCTCAGACAGAAGTAAATGCAGGGCATGGGGGTGTGTACATACACGGATAGGATTTCTTTGTTGTGGCCAATGGATTCTCCCCACAGGCTCCTATGGTGTTGCAGGGGCCTCAAGCCAATGCTGTGGGGTTTGGCATTGTTGTAGGGCTTCCAACTGGCCCCAAGAGCCAGGGGGACATTTGTGCAACACACAGATTCTCTGTGCATGATGAATGTTTCCAAATTCAGCGATGCCAGCAATAATTCTGCAGTAATCTGCTCTGGCAGGTCTCACCAGCTCTGCCAACCCAACACTGCAAACAGAAGAGAACTGGTACCTATTGCTTTGCGAGGAGGCCTGAGCTGATATCCATTCGTCTCACACCAACCCACTGGAAATATATTCATTGATTCCACACTCACGATGCACTCAGGGACGGGTTTCTTGGAGCCTGTTCAGTTTAGAAAAGGAAAAATTGAAACAAGTCATAAAACCCCTAATTTGGTTAACACTTGCTGTACGTTTGCTAGCGAAGCTGCTTTTACTTATGGTGTATCTGGTACACAATAACAATCATTTATTCATCCCCTTTTACTGACTAGATTCTTTCCTGACCTCATTCACTTCCTCCTAAAGGCTGGAGATGGGAATTTTCCTTCCGCAGTTTAGCAGAGACGCACAGCGCATAGTAAGTGCAAGCTGATGTACTTCCCATCAACAAATGGGATTATAATGGAGAACAGCTGACACAGGCTTACTCTATCTTAATGAAGAACCTCTGCAAAACTTTCCTTCCCAGGTCTGGCCAAAGCTTGCTCAGAATGTAAGTCACTCATCTGTGAAACTGCCACAAGGCCCCTGCTTTCCACGCGGCCCCGCTCAGCACTTTGCACGGTGCATGAGCCCAGCACTGACACTGCAACGCACAAATGCCATTTTTGGCTTAAATAAGCAGTGCCAGCCAAGGCAAACTGGAAACAGACAATGCAAGTGGATTTTGACAGTGATTTCATTGAGGAAACTGCGACTTGCTGCCCATACTCTGCACACAGTGAGTTTGCTCCAGACGCTCCTCAGCTTTGGGGATGGCACTACAGCAGAACCAATGCAAACACTCCTCTCTTCCCCCAAATCAGGCTTACCCTCCAGCTGAAGCCAGAGGTAAGAATCTTTTAACTTGGTGACTGTAGCAATGCAAACTTCTTCAGGATCAACTGGGTTCACAGCCTCGAGTTTCATGTTCTCTTTAAATCCATGGTCAGAAGTTAGCTAGGAAAAAGCCAGAATACTTCAGTAAGACACCAGCTGTGTATCCAGGATAGCATGTGAATATCCATGAGCAGGAGCAACACATAAAACCCCCAGTGTTTGAGTAACACAGACAGAGGAGATTTCAGATAATTAGCACACTGAATACAAGTGAGATATATTAGGAACTACAAAGAATTTAAGTTAAAAAAGGCTCTACAGACAGACCTAGCAAAGAACGTATTTGTCTTCAAAAAATAAGGATGCTGAGGCTCACTGAAGGGATTGAGTGCATTCTCAGCAATCAGAAATTCTCTGCTGCTTGCCACCTGAGTGATAAGTCTGACAAACAGTCTGACCAGGTTCTCTATTCTATCATGTTAACTTGGAAATCCACTTTACGTATGCAAATAACATTCCTGCCTCATCTGA
Source organism: Oreocharis arfaki (assembly GCA_013398015.1). Classification (NCBI taxonomy): domain Eukaryota; kingdom Metazoa; phylum Chordata; class Aves; order Passeriformes; family Paramythiidae; genus Oreocharis; species Oreocharis arfaki. The sequence continues at coordinate 56,256 of VZRR01000009.1, read as the reverse complement.
GTTCTGGCAGGCAGAATAGGAAGCTTTCTTTTCATTTTACATTTTTTGGATAAGTAGGGTCTTACTTTATTCACCAGTATAGTTTGCATTTATATAAGAAAAAAAAAATCCCTAAAACATTAGAATAGGTATTTATCCAGCTCTGGAGCTCCTGAATTAAAGATAAGAAGTACCAGCCAGACAGAGGACTCTTCCTCCCAGAGCCACTCTGCAATGTAATTACAGGATCAATACATTATGAATTCTGGAACTAGCCTACAGTGATCAACTCTTCTCAGAAAGTGGATAATAAATTCAATGACCTGCTCTAAGATGCCACAGTTTACAAGACAGAACAAGGGCAACAAGAATTCATAGCCAGCAACACTCTCTTCAAAAACTGGTAATTATTCATTTTAATTTCTCCCCCTAAGCACTGCAGTAGTCCAAGTATGGTAAATGGAACTGGAAGGCAGGTGTTAATAGTACCCTTTTCTGCTCGACAAGGTATTGGGCTTTGGGGGACAGCAATACTGTCACTGAACCAAAAAAAGCCCAAAATCTTGCATGTCCTTCAGGCACTGGTTAATGTAAAATGATTATTTGGTACTAATTTAAGATGACTTTGTATTGATTAATACAATGGAATTAATTTTTCAAGCTGAAAGGATGGAAGATTGAAAGAGCACCCTAAGTAAATGAAAATAAGGTCTATTAAAAGGCCCTGTTTCCACAGTTAGAGGAGTGCCAACGATTGATGCTGTTCTATGTCTCTTCCACAGACTCTTACACATCTCAGTTTCCCAAAACAAACATTTATTTTCAGTCTGCTTTATCACAACTAAAACATTTGGTCCACTGCTTCCTTATCGAGGAAGCTGGCATGCAGCTACTTCAGTTCACACTCATTTATACTCTCTTATCTCTTCTGCTTCCTGAGTTATCACAGGTGAGGTGTTAAGGTACTCAAATGTGTCCAGAGGAGGGCAACAAAGCTGGTGGAAGGGCTGAAGGAATGCCCTGTGAGGAACAGCTCAGGACTCCGGGTTTGTCCAGTTTGGAGAAAAGGAGGATGAGGAGTGACCTCACTGCTCCCTGCAGCTTCCAGAGGAGGGGAAGTGGAGAGCGAGGTGCTGATCTCCAATGACACGATGGGTGGGAATGGTTCCAAGCTGTGTCAGGGCAGACTTGGCACTGGGCAGCATTTCTTTACTGAGATGGTGGTCAAACACTGGAACAGGCTTCCCAGAGAGGTGCTCAAAGCTCCATCCCTGTCAGTGTTTGGACAACACCCCTAACAACACGCTTTGACTTTTGGCCAGCCCTGAAGACTGTCAGGCATTGGACTGGAAAATTAATATTGCAGGTTCCTTCCAACTGAAATATTCTATTCTACTTGGAAAGGCAATTAAAGAACATGGAAAAGGTTCCTCTCCCTGGAATCAGGAGTGTCACTGAGGCAGCAGAGGAAATTCTCCTGCAGGAGAAGCTTACCGAAGGGAAGCAGCTCTGGGGAGCCGCCTCAGCACCGCACTGTTTGAGGTAGTCAGCCCAGTCAAAGTCCTGCCCAGGGTAACCTAGGGGAGCAAAGAGCCAAGGGTTAGAGTTTAACAGCTGAGACTCATTTCAAACCCACCTGACACAGAGCACTGAGATCTGTTTGGGTCACTCGGGTCTGTGAGCTGACTCAGGGCTTCAGGGAGCCATGAGAGGTCAGACCACTCCAACGTGAATCATGAATCTGCCAAGCAGAGAAGGGCAGCAACTGAAACATGGGAAAGCAGTTCCACCCTTTTCACAGAGTACAGATGAAATTCAGGAAAAATGTCTGCAACTGCTGTTGTGTCGGCTCTGAAACTATTTTTTTACAACAGAGCACTCAAAATGTGCACAATATCAACATGCTATTCTCTCAAAGACATGTTAAATACTAAGTCATTAAAGAGAGCAGTTAGACGTGCCAAGAGCCTCATCAAGTTTGATAACAGCTGTAGATATGCACACGTTTGAAGGGAAGTGTCTTAACAAGGAGTCCATCAGGAGACAGAGCATCCTTCCAAGAAAAATTATATTCTTCTTGGGGGAAATACTTGGCTTCCCTGTGAGCTAACAAAAACCACATAACTGAAGGAAAAGGGGCACAGAAGTGTGCTGCCATGTCAGTTTGAGGCTGGCAGTAAATTAGCAAGCACAGAAGTGCTGCACTTACTCCACTCTCCTTAAAGGAGTGGACTGTGACAACAGTTTAAGAAATCAAAATTTTGAACTCAGTCTAAGAACATAGTATTAACATGACAAATCTAAAATTGTAGAGAGCCATAAAGTTTCCCCTGAGTCTCCTTTTCTCCAAGTTGATCCCCCACAGTTCCCTCAGCTGCTCCTCACAGGACTTGTGCTCCAGACCCTTCCCCAGCTCCATTCCCTTCTCTGCACATGCTCCAGTCTCTCAATGTCTGTCTTGTAGTGAGAGGTACAAAACAGAAGCCAGGGTTTGAGGAGTGACCTCACCAGTCCAACCTAAATTATTCTGTGACTCTTCTCCTCAGAAAGGGCTGAACCACAGAAGGACTTAATTATTGATTTTTCTCAGTTTTACCAGTGCCAACAGGGCTCTTGAGACCTCACATAATTCAGAATGCCCAACCATGTCGAGGGGGATGAGAACACAAAATCTTTGTCAGCTCCAGTAACATGCTTTTAAAGCGAGATTTCACTTTTCACATGCAAAATTCTAGGCAATGCTGGTCAGGCAGAGCCCCTTTTTATACCTTATCCAAGGAAAGGCAGGAGACAAACATCCTACAGTCTCTGCTCCTCTGATGTAAGGAGCAGCTAAAACAAAACATTCTGAATTGTGAGGTGGCGAGTAAGAGAACAGAGGCCCAGGTTTTACAATACCATTGACATTTCCAGTTTGAGAAAATGAATAAATATTTTAGCAGTGCAGGAACACTGCTCTATTCCCTTATGTCCTGAAGCAATGTTTCAGCAATCTGCAACAGTGCCTGATAGGTCCTTGGTAAAAAAAATAGTTCATTAACTTCTGAGTGATAAGATAGCCTAAAAATATTATAAAATGTTGGATAACAATGTTCCATTCTAACCAGAAGCAAAAATCCAATGCAAAGACTACTGGCTTCTGATATCATGTTAATTAAGGCTGAAATCAACATTTCTTTCAGCCCTGGAACACTCACTCCATTCATTCCAGTGTCCAGCTTTTTATGCATGACCAGCTCTCTCGCCTTCCCAAATCCAGCCTCGTGCCTGGGAAACTTCAGCTCCCCTAACTCAAACCTCCTGATCTGCAGAACTGGCTCCTTCTCGTGCTGCTACGTGCAACTGTTCTGCCCAAGCGCTGTCCTGAGCAGAGGGGTGAGCAGGGGGAGGCTGCCCAGCCGTACCTGGGGGAGGGCTGAGGTGCAGCCCGTTCTTCAGGCTCCACTGCACCGGGAAGATGCCGGCGCTGTCGACGTGACAAACGTAGCGCTGGCCGGTCGCACGCTCGGGCCTCAGGTCATCAATTTCTATCATGAAATATTTGTCATTGTACACCTGGAGTCGGCCAAAAGAGAACCACAAGCTCTTATGAGAGGCAGATTCTGATCCACTGCTCCCTCTCCCCCATTTTGGTAACTTTGTTAAACAGCAACACCGCCTGATGGGAACCCTTTACCTTGAAATACTGTGAGGTGACAAAAAAATAAAATTAAAAGAGAATCTCTAGGATTCATAAACCATTGGACTCATCTACATTATCCAGAAGCTTAACAAATATAAATAATAAAACCTGATGTCTGAGCACTTAGAAAATAAGGTGATCAAGTGCTTTATGGAATTTTGTTAGGAAAAATGCAAAGAAATTAGCATTTGTGGGCTTCCTACTGTTCTATAACAAACTTCTTATTTCCACAAGGCAGAACTGTGTCCCAGGATGGACTGCCACAAGTAAACCCACTACAGTCCTGAAGTAAATAGAAGCAGGACAAGCAAATAGCAAGAACAGTAACACCTGATCATGCTGGAGAGTTTTCACTTCAACTTTGAAACCCCTTGTTTGGAAATCAGGCCATCTAAATGTCATGTGTACACAGTAATGATGTAACCTTTGTAAAATTAAAACCCCAAAAATCTATCTTCAGATGGATACTCAGATTATGGGGGATTATTTCCAATTTTAAAAATCTGAGTTTGACAATTTTAGTCATTTGATCTTTTGAACTTGTATCTTTACGAAACTTTTCCCCTCCATTCAAATCCAATGGCTTCACCATCAGCAGTTGTTTTATCAGGCAGCCTGTCCCCTGAGGGAGACACACAAAATACTTTATTTGAAAATCAGAGCAAGATTTTAAGATAACCAGTTAATGAGCATTCCCTGAGCATTTAAGAACAGAAGTAGCAGTAGAATTGAATCTTAGCAGGACTAGTTTAAGAACCCTGGTACCTTGAGAACTGTAGCAGGACAGATAACAAAGGGAGCCATTGGGTCCACAGCTTCCAGCTTCATGCCCTCAGAGAACGAATGCACTCCGATCACAGGTTTATCCTGAAAAATTATGTGTTGCTGTGATTACCTGCCCTCCTCCATCAAAAAAGAGATGTACCTCCCATAAATCAGCTGAAGAGGATAAGTTTTTTAAGAGTTCATATTAGTTCATTCCAAAAAATCAGCAAGTCTGAGTACCAGCAACTTCTCCAAATGAAAGGGCCAACAATGCCCCCTGAGACTGACAGCTGTTGATGAGTTTTAGGAAATTGAGTCCCTGTGTCCTCTGACATTCTCCACACAGAAGCAAGATTTGATAATACAGAGTGGTCTTGTAAGTCAATAGAAACGTTTTGAGGTTTTTCCCTGTAACCTTCAGCACTCATCATGAACTACACTAAATGAGAACTACACAGGCCTCCATTTCCAGTCTAACAAAACCTTACAGAACAGGGCTCCTGCTCCACAATTATCTGTATCCTGCTCTGTGCATGACCCAACACATTCAAGAGCAACAGCAACTCTGCTTCTATTTATGGGTCCAAACAAAGCTGAGAAAAATTAACTAAGAACCTGAAGGACTAAAACATGTGAACTATGACAGCTAAGGACTCACATAACTGTGATGGGCGCATTTTCTAACTTACCAAGAATTGATACCAGTATGATTATTTTTTATTATAATTACATTTTTTAACTAGAGTGAGAAAGGAAATAAATTTTTAAAACCAACAAAACAAAACAGGGAAAAAATTTCGGGTGACTGACTTCCCTGAATCATTTCTCAGAAAAACAGCATCTTCATGGTATCATCCACAGCACTGAACTACCTTAAAAAGATCTGTAGGAACAGATGACTCCTCCTCCTCCTCTTTCACCTTCTTCAGGATCTCTTGCCAATCTGCTTCGCTCCTCAAGGACCTAATGGCTTGAGGAAAAAGAGAGGGAAAGAGTGAATAAAGTAATTTTTCTTCCTCTTTTCCCTCAGAATACACAGCAATAAAGCTTGATTTGTGCCCCTCTAACTGCCAAATTCTTTATCCCCAGGTTTCCCCTCATCAGGAAACATGTTACATCACTACTAAGCTCATAAGCCATCCCTTTGTGTTTCTGCCACTTTCTGCCCCACTCCTCTGATGACCTGCTCTGACATGGACATGCCTGAAAGATACATCCCCTTATCCCAGCCTCTGCCTCCACTTCCATGCACTTGTTCCTTCTTTCAAGGGACATTTTCACATCTTCAAACAGTATCTAAATTAGTCCAGTAGGCTTGAAGGGTCTCAACTGAAAAAGCTCCTGCTGAGCAGCACTCCAAAACTATACAACTTTTTCCACCCCAGGAATACAAACCCACCAAAAATCACCACATAATGAAGGCAATTCCTTCCTCACACCTTTCCTTTGCACAAACAGATGGAAAGCTGTGACAGGCAAAATCACTGAGCGGCTTTTGAGCGAGTGGGTGGAAAGTCTTGAAGGACTATTTGTACCTTCACCTGCATTTTATCAGGTACAGGACTTGTCAGATCACACTGATTACGTGACCACCACGTGCAGCCAGAAGGACAATCCAGAGCACCAAAGCAGCAGCCTCGACCCTCTGATCACCACATACAAAATCTGTGTTTTCAAGTACCTAAAGGTGGCTGCAGGCTGTATCCATGTTGAGCTGCCCAACCCACTTGGTGAAGGAAAGGGTCCAAGTAGAACAGCCACTGGTCAAATTTGTCTGAATCCTCCAGGCCTTCATATCGCAGCTTGAGCCTCCCACCAACATTTTCTACCACGTTGACTATCCAGGCTTCCAGGGAGTCCCGGATGTTTTGCAGTTCCAATCGAGAGCCAGGCGCGATGAGATCCAATGGATTTTTCCCTCTGTGAAGCTACAAAAAGAATACAAATTATTCTGTACAACAGAGCAAAACAAATGCCATACTTCCACCTCTTTACACACATTCTGTCGGCATAAATAAAGTATGAACACAGAAGCACAGAAATCCATGTCCCTTTTTAACACAAGTCAGAAGTGACAATGTTCAGAACTGCTGGTGTTTGTGTCAGAGCTTCTGCACTGCCTGTAGATACAGTCACACATTTCACTTAAGTCCTCATTATCATTTTCAGAGACATTATCATTTCTGTATTCCAGGTTTGAAGGAAACATGAATAACCTCCTTCTAAAACTGAGTCATGCAGCATACAAAGATGACTAGACAGAAACATAGACAGAAATGTTAGCTGTAATGAAGATGTCAAAGGCATTTTCCAAAAACCATTACGTTCTGTACTTTACAACCAGAGACTGATATAAGGTGCAAATATTGTTTTAAGTGCAGAGGAAGGGATAAAAATTTGGTCCTTCACTAGCAAAGATGCAATATTTAAGTGAAACAGTAATGTGCTCATTAGTAAAAAACGCCAAAACAAAACAATGCAAAGTGAAAGGAATCAACTGAGAAAGGAGACAACATTAAAGCCAGATAAATAAAGCATTATTTTCTTAGAGCTGTATGGAGGAGGAGCAGAATAGGAGGAAGGCTGAAACCTCAGGGAGTTGAAAAAGGTCTTTCTTTTGACAGGATTAATGAACAACCCAAACCTGCAGCAAGAGATATGTTTCAGAACAACACTATAAAAATTAAATACTGTAAATAGGAAACATCAGAGAGTGGAACTCTAAGGTCAACAGCATATTACAATGCTCCCTAAACTTAAAAAGGGCATTGAAATGACAATTCAAATAAGGGCTCCCCTAATGATGAAGGGCAAGGCCAAGACAAAAGCCAAGATGCAGCCCCTCACAGCACTTACCCCCTCCAGCAGGTTAGCAGGAGCACTGCATGCTCCCTTCAGCACCCGCCGAAGGAACTCCTCCTGGTCAGGTATCTTGTCCTTGATACCTAAGCAAAGAGTGAAAAAGAAGGACTGTGATTTTTTCCTGCCAGATAAGGATTATTCAGACACAAGATGTTACCACGTCCTTGTGCAGTCTAATTCGTGAGAATCTGCCACGCACTGGTAACAACTTAAAACGTAGAAAAAAGCAAAACAAAACAAATTTAAAGGAAATGTCAAAGCAGTAGATTTTGGTGGGTGATGATTAAGATAACCACAAGCCTCTGTCATGGGATTTCAGGAAAACACAGCAGATAACCTCAGCTTGTCCCCACAGCAACAGCACCTGCACACCACAGCAGCTATGCAGGCTGCCTGCCCGGCTAACACACAACAACAGCTCCCTTTGGGGTGTGCCCCTGTTTCTGCACACAGAGCTGGTACCTTCAGGCACTTTGAGAATCTTCTTGTTCTGCTCACACCAGCCGATGGGGTGCAGGTCAGCTGTCAGGATGTCACACCAGAAGTCGGCCTTGCGGTCCTCGCCGTAGCCGTCGTAGCGCAGCAGCAGCAGCTGCCCGCACGTGGTGATGATGGTGGCCACCCAGTAGGTGTTCTGGTCAGACTTGACAGCGACTTCCAGCTTCATACCAGGGGCAAAACCATTCTGCAAACTTGTATCCACCTGAAGAGGAAGAAGATCATCACATCTGAGCACGTCTCAAAGTTTGGTGAATAACAGGGGGAGCAATTTGGACAAGTTCATTAGTGAAAAACCTCAAGCCAAATGCCATCCAGTCTCTTCAGAGAAACAGCTTTATCACATTATGGGACCCAAATTGGAATGCACACAGAATCATCATTAATGAAATCTTTGCATTTCAGAGTATCTTTTCAAGCTTAAAGCAATACTGTGCTATTCATCTTTCTGCCCTGGACAATACCTCCCCCCATTACTGAAAGGCTTTCCCACTCACAGCTGGGCTGCCAACCTGAGCAAAACTAAAGGCCAAACTCTGCATCACAACTTTGATTTGTGTTAAACTGTGCCATTCAAGGTCTTTGGACAAAAAGCCTGTTTAAAGTACACACACATGCCTCAGGTAACAATATCTGTCTCTTCCACCAAGAAGTCACAAACCTGCACAAACTGCAGAATAAGGATTTTTAACCTCTCTGTCCAAGAACCTAAATAATTCTATATGCAGCACAGTTACATAAACTGCATGGAACACAACCAGTCTGTGCCCTTCATGCCTTGACAACAATAAAGCACCAAGCACTAGGAGTGCTCTGTGGGCACGTGGGTGTGCTGGGTGCAGGTACCAATCTGACTGCACAGGACTCAGACACTGAAATGGGAGACCTAAAAGAGAAGGCAAAACCTTAAGTTTTTCATATCCCTAACTTCTCCTATCTCAAACAATCCCAAAAGAGCAGATGGACCCTGTTCTGCTCTTACTACAGAATGTTCTGATCTACGCTTAATTCCAGAACCTCAGTCCTAATTACAACTCTGACATGTCAATTCCCCATTCTCAGATGACTGTAAATGGTGTTTTCTTTCTCTTTTAAGAGGTCCCAAGTTCCATTTCCTCTTTGAATCAACTACAAGAAAGGCTTTCAGTACGATGCAGATGGAGCAGATATTTTCTGGGGTATTTATTCCCAGTTCTGTGCTGACAGTTCAGTAACTGCCATAGCTATTATAGTCTCATCAGCCAGCACACACCGGTTTGCTAAAAATAAAACCAGGAGAACTACACCAGAAAGAAAAGCATATACCTGTGTTAACTGCTCATATCCTTCAAGTTAATACCCTTCATAGAGAGAATTCTCTTCTGAAAAACATAATCAGGACCCAATACCTGCGGGCATTTTGAAGTGGTATTACAGAGGCTGTCTCTTAAAAAAGACAGTTGTCTTGCTCAAGAGATATTCCCAAAAACTTCATGTTCTGATTCCTGAGAGGAAAGCCTCGAGCTCGACACAGAGTTTGAAGAACCGGGAAATCTGTGCCGCTCCCTATTACCCGACCTTTCAACAAAGCCTCACGGCAGGGAGAGCAGCTTTCAGCAAAGCCCAGAGCAGCAGCAGGAGCGTTCCCTGCAGCCAGGCGCCTTTCCTAACCTCTCCCGGCCGTGTCCCGGGAACACCGCGCAGACCGAGCCGCTGCCCGCGCCCTCTCCCGGCAGCGCCGCCGGGCCGCTGACAGCACAACAAACCGCGGGTTTCTCCAGGCTCCCGCGCCGGCACGGCAGGCTGGGCACCCTCCAGAGCATCTCCTCTGGAGCTCGGGGTCCGAGAGGGCAGCTTGGTGCTGCACACATGGCAAGCTGAGCTGGCCAGGAGCTGTGAGTGACTCCAACCCTCTTCTCCCCTTTCCCATCAGGTGCTGTCGCCCCATTTGTGCCGCGGCACAAGCCGGACCCAGGGATGCGACTCAGTTCAGTGGGAGATAATGATAAGGAAAAGGTAAAAAGTATTAAGAGCACACAAGAACCACAGCAAATAAGTGTGTTCAGATTATGCTGAACACCAACTTGCTCCTAATGCTCACACACTTGTAGCAAGAGGCAGAAAGGACTTAAAAAAGAGCATTCAACAGCTCTAGAGAAGGTGCATTTAGACTTGGTGGGGAATAACGCTGCATTCATTACAGCTCCAGGTTTTTGCTAAGTTCTTTTTCCTGCTGTATTTTATGCCAAACAGTCACTTTGATCTCGATATTGTTTAATTTTTAAAGTGCTAACAAATTAAACATTAGAACACGCTTAATTTGAGAAGTAGCTTAAATTTTCCAAAGCATCTTACTCATAGCAAGGCAAAACTTTAAGAACTCATATAAGCATACAAATAGAAAAAGTCAACTCTCCCATCAGCAAGTCTAGTGCTTTGCTGACACAGGCTGTGTAACCGTGGGTTACATTTTCTTAACCTGACCATGTATTCTCCTACAATATGAGTTGGGTATTTCTCACCCACAACTCATAATGGGAGCTCACAGTCTCACTACTTCAGTTTTTAAAAAGAAGCAAACAAAACCCATACGGTTCCATTTAGAAATGCATTTATATTAATTAATTTATCATACGTGTTCATTTGCTCTTGTGCCAATGCTATTCTTCGCGTTAGATTTTTCCAGTCTGTTTTTTGGGAGTAAAGCTTGTTAGCATTCCTGATGTTGGATTACAAAAATAAGTCATTCTTAAAGTCAAGCAACTGGGACCACGGATTTGAGCTGGAAGGACCACGATCAGGAGCACAGCCCCATCAGTGCCTGCAGGCTCTCCACTGAAAATCACTCACCTGATGGATCCTGGAATCACACTAACCTCTTCTCAGTGCTCTGTCACGAAGACAGGCTGTCACTCTCCACTGGGAGGCAGTGAGGCTCTCTACTCCACCTTTTCCAACACATTACCTTCTGATGGACTGCAGAAACCCGAGCAGGTGACCTTGCACTCCTGCATTTCTCTAACCGCAAGACTGATATAAATACGCTCCGCCCTCTGCCTGTCAATTCAGTGTCAGCAATAACTTCCCACAATTCTATGCCAAGCTTTTTACAGAGCAGTCTCCAGATAAATTCTAAGGAACTCTGCTAGAAAATGCCCAATTGTTCCATTCTGAACATGCAGGCATCTATCTCCATGCTCACTGATAACCCCCCCACAGAGGTCCAGGCCCCCCGAGCAGCAGGACACGGCTGGGCAAAGGGTTGGGCCTTGCTCACACCTCTTCACCAAACCCCTCTCCACCACAATGTCACCTCCCAGCAAAACTGCACCGTGCTCCTCACAGGTAGGGATTAACAACAATACAAAATGTGGAGGTTTTTTAAACCTAATTGTATTTTTCCCAACCATGGCCACAGCTACCACACCTTTGACTTGACACAGCTGAGCTGGTGCAGGTGCAGTGAGCCTTTCAAAGTGTGCCTCCTGCTAATTAACAAATTGCACTTATAATATGAATTCAGTTGGCCACTGCTGTAAAGCTGGCATTACAAATAGCTGTATAGTGTCCAAGCTATGATAGCAAGCCTCTTTAACAGAGATCCAGTGAGGTAAACCACACCAGAAGAGACAGACCATTCCTTCTACTACTGTAAAACGCCACTGCTCTGGTTCCATGCTGTGCCCTCAGTGTGGGCTGCATGGACACCACCACTTTAAGCTGGCTCTTGCTACAGCCTTAGTACACCCTGGAAAAATAAAGCCAAGCACAGCCTCCTCCCCTTCAGAAATGAGATACCAGAATTTTTACTTTGAACAAAAAGCTTACAATTCCATCCCAGTGTTCTAAGAGCCTCTGTGAGGTCTGTATTTTCTGTGCATCTTTCCTACTAACACAACTGACGTATTTTAACAGATTATTTAACAGTCTTCATTTCTCCAGGTTACTCTTGGATTCAAAATGCTTCATGATCCATCACAAACAGACCTCAGTCTGTTTTCCTGCTGATTTCAGTCTCCCCATACTGAAAGTCATGGTATTGGACCCAAAAGCCTGAGCACCACAGGGTGTCTTCCAAGCAATGTGTCACACACAGTCACCAGTCTGGCAGTCTGGAAGGTGCTTTAATGGCTGGAAGAGAACCAACAGGTTTGGGCACCAGCTCTGTACAGCTCACCTTCACTGAGAACCCTGTACAAGAAGGCAGAACTCACATTCAGATCTCCCCCAAAGGGACAGTGCTCTCCAAGACTTTACCAACAAACATTTAAGATGTGCAAGGGCAAAGACAAGGGCTTATCAAGACTTTATCCTACTCACTAAGCCTGTGATCAACAATTATCCTAATCAGGTTTCTAACTATTACAGTCAGGTGTTTGGCAGAGTTGTTATTTTCTCCTTGCCTCTTTGAGATCTGCCATTTAAGCCTTCTTTGAGAGCACATTCGAATTCTGCTGTTCAAGAACTATTCTGCCACCAGCTTGCTAAAGCTACTCCTCCATAGCAGTTGTCCAGTAGCAACCACCAAAAGAAGAAAGAGACTGGATATTCTGAGCTTCTTGAGAAAAATCAAGCTTATCTTCTGGTGCAGAAAGGACTTTAACTCCTTAGATTTCAGCACTTGTGGGTGGGGTTGCCCTATGCTATGCAGAGAGAAGAAGACCAGAAACAATAATAAAAAGGTTAAATTCCGCATTTCTCTATAAAAAACATGATTCTAGATAGTCTTCCAAATTTGAGAGCAGCAATTCATTCAAAGAAACCCTAAACATTTAGTGCATCAAAGAAACAATGTAGGAGACAGTAAGCACACACACACTCCCTTACTCACATGCTTAAAAGATCCATGGGGGGCTGCAGTTGCTCCTGTGTCTTCTAGATACTCATCCCAGTTGAATTCCATTTCTTCTACACTGGAACCAGCATCTGGAAGAGAAGCCAAACACTTCTAATTCAGCAACCTGTTGGCTTAAGCTTTAGGCTACTACAAACCACAGCAAAACCCACTTCAATTCCAAATGACTGAGTACACAACAGTGCAGTGAACACACTTCAAGAAATGGACAATACTATTTAGCCTTTCTTTGCATGTGAACAACACTTTCAAGTTGGACTTGGTCTGAAAAACAGTGAAATCCTGAGGATTTTGGTTTAGCACAAATTTGCTTAGAATTTGTGAGAGAACACAGGCAGAAGAGCTCTACATTTGTATCACCAAATATAAGACACTCAGAACTCTTGGCACAGAACTGGACTGCTGGTGTTTTAAATTAAAAACCACCCAGGAAAGAGCAATGCCACTAGTAAGAGATTTGAAAAGAAAGTCTAAAAAAACCTTTGAAATATGGCTCTTTTAAAAGTTAGATAGAATGCATTTAGCTGTTCTAAAATGCCAAAAGCAAACAGAGGGATTCAGGGTAGTTCTAAAGAAAACAACTTGAGACATAATTGAAATAAAGATCGCTCAACTTGGTCACTCAAAAAGCCCAGCTCATAAAGTGCAACTTCTTTAGACCAAGAAAACCTCATTATGGGATGCATTTAAAGCATAAATGTGCTAAAACCACTCAAACCACAGCTCAAAACTCACTCAGGCTGTTAGGGAAGCAAGCACCTGTAATAAGCCACACTACAGATTAGTCAGATTTTCTATTATTATTGCCAAGCCTGTCCCCCAGCCCTGGTCTCCCATTCAGTTCTGTCTTGTCCCACTTCCCTGCTCCTTTCCTATTCCCATTTTATCCAACATGCACCCACTTTGCTAAACAGACACCAAACCAGCACAGGGTGGATTTCAGGTCCCCTATTTAGTTCAGCAAGCAGCCATGTGACATTTTTCCTGCAGGCACACAGTGGGATGGCCAGGGAGGGTCCCAGCCCACGGAAGCAGCATTTTTAACCTCGACACACGAGGTTCAGGTTCAGCAGCAAAACGGGGTGGCAATGACAGGACACAAGAGCAGAGCTTTCATTTTCATTTTCAGGCTTGATTCCACCATCTGCACCAGAGCTGTCTTTATGAATGAACAAGGGAGCTTTCCCCCTCTCAGGACCAGGAAACCAGATACCTTGTTTATATCTGAAAACAGAGAAATCCTCTGTGTATCACAAGCCCAAGGAGAGCTCAGCAAAGGTTAGGGGACACCAGCATTTCCTACACCCCGTGCCTTTCCTAGGACAGGCAGTAACTGATCTTTCAAGCAGCAGTAGTTTGAGTAGGAAACATTACACATAAAAAAAAAAATGAATGAAGTACCACCACATGCCCTTATCAGACCCCTGGACAGGCTGACAACCTGCTAAGTAAGCTCTGGGACAGTTCCCAGTCCTCCAACAGAAAGGAGAAAATATTTGTGCAAAAGTCTGAGATACGTTAAATAGACTGAAATCTTACAAGTTTCGCGTTAAATAAGTTTGTTTTATCTTCAGACTGATGGTTAAGCTCATCTTTGACTTTTCACTGTGACTCCAGGAGTTATCACTTCCCAAAACTTAAAAACGTCTATTCAGTTAGCTGTTGTTTGCTGATGACATTATCTATTTTAAAACAGGCTCTTATCTCTCCAGAACCCAACTTTGCCTGTTTTTAACCAACCACAGCTGGTTATTTTGGCCTTTCATAAGCCTAAGAGCTCAAAAGATTCAGAGCTTGAACATCACCATCACTTTTAAGGGATAGTTTTTAACTTACTGAAGAAATGACCTGGAGAAATAAATAAGGAGTTTTATTTAGAAATTTTTTGATGGAATAAAAGGTTAAGACACAGGCTACAGCTGTTTGCAAATGAGGGTGGAGCTGATCAAAGCTTTGGCTGCAAGTCATTCTAAGAAAAACAATCTAATTGCAAAACGTTGTTAAAATAGATTAAGATTTCTCAACTCATTTAAACAGAATTTTATTTTTATATGACCACAAAAATGCTTGAGTTCACAGCTCCAGAACTAAAGTGGGAACAAACATCAGCTCTGGTCAGTCAGACCCAGGAACGAATTCTAATTTTCCCCCCACCCAACCAAAACCATCTCACCCTTCCCACCAAAAATCACCCTGGCAGCAACAACCCCACTCCCCTCCAGCCCCAAAAAGCAGGTCCTGCATGGTCTAAACACGTTCCTGTTGGAAGGGAAGCAAAGCAGTGTGGCTGCTCTGTGCTTCCCAGGCACTCTGAAAGCCAGCAGCTCCTCCGAGAATGGCTCAGGGACCTGGGGCTGTCCCCAGCCCCGCAGCACCGAGTCCTCAATCCCCGTTATCATCAGATAACTGCCGGAGGGGCAGTAAAGCTCCTTAAATGAGGCACAGGTCACTTCACACACTGAAAGGGTCAATTAGTAACTTATGTTGCCACTTAATTGCTACAAGGAGCTCCCAGGAAAGCCGGTTTGCTGCTGCTCCAGCGACCCCTTCGCCTTTTACTGCGGCTAAAACCATTCCCAACTGGATCGGCCACCGCAGGTCCTTTGTCACACATCCACGGGCTCCGCAGCCTGTCCCATACCCAGGAGAGCTCTTTCCTTGCAGGTCTGTGCGGCGGTGAGAAGGGCTCAGGTTGCTCTGTACTGCACAGCACCCCGGGCTCAGCAGCACAGCCAAAAGCTCACGACAAACCCGTTTCTCATAGGAACGACAAATAAAACCTCCCACCAAACCAAACCCAACAGAACCAAACCGAACAGAACCAAACCAATCATAAATCCCTGCCCAACACTCTCTGCAAATTTAATACTGTTCCCGTTTTATTTCAGGGAGTTTCCTTCAGTCAGAGGGATTTTTAAAAAACTTTTGCAAAAAGCACCCACAACCTTTTCTGTTCATTCATTCGTAAAAGTTGAACTCAGCTTGTGTTTACACTTTGCCAAGGTTTTACAATTGAGGTGATCAGCCTCTAACTCCAACCACTGAGCACAGAGCTGGGGAATTTTCCTCCCCTTCAGAGGCTGACACAGCCGAGGGCTGTGCTTAGCTATGGTTTGAACCAGCCCGTTTGCTGCTTCTCACACCTGCCACAGCACTCCAGGTTATTTAGCACAGCTCCTACTGGAGCCATGTGGAACAGGAAAAGCTCACAGAATAAAGCTCCAAGCAAAAATGCTGTATGAGGATTCATAGTGAGAGCAGTAAATTAGCTTTTTAATCTGGCATGCGGCAGGACTACATAAACAATGGAAAAAACCCTGAAATAAATCTGTTTCAACATCCGAATGCAGAAGCACTCCAAGAGTGCAGCAAAGGACCATCTCTGGTAAGGCTTTCAGAGTCAGAATCCAACCACTTTTCTGGTTTTATTGGCAGGACAGTGGCAGCAGAGCAGGCCCTGCTTAAATCAAGCCTTTGAACTGTTCTGTCAGCATTCTGCAAGACCCTATTGCACAGCTCCATCCTCACAGGTTAGCAGATCCCTGGAGACACGGGACCAGTTTAATGAAGCCACATTCCTGAGGGGCCATAAGTGTGCATTAAATACCCTGATCAGTCTGAGTTCAGACTGCTCAATAAAACCTCAGACATTCACAGCAGAGATTTTTGCTACTGTGAGAAAACTTGCAAATCAGTGTGACAGATGACAACAAGCAAAACTGGATTTAATGCATTTGATTCTAAAGCACAATTTATTCATCTAATGCTGCATGTACATATTCTTGCTCTCTCTTTCTCCCTATATCCTTAATTACTACAAGCCTTAAATGAATTCAGCTTGGAGACTTATTTCTCTGTATTAGACAGGATGACTGAGCAGCACATCAGCTCAGAGGCAAAGCACAACTTTGGCAAAGGCAGGGGAAGAAACCCAATGCAATTCCCACCTCTCTGGCCTTGCCATGCAACCACTTTGTGTCAGAAGAACTTTCAAATCAAGCTAACATTTTCTTAATGAAAATCTGAGAAGTGTCCTACAGAGGTTCTATAGAGAATGTTCATCCACACTGCAGGTGAGCAAATTCTCTGTAAGAATATCAGCAGTTTCCCAGGCAGGTGCATCACTTCCCATTTGTCACTATTTCTACTGGCATTATTGGGAACGCTCACTCTCTCTGAATTTTATCACAAATTACATCCTGCTGCTCTCTGATACATACAGGCAGAGAAAGAATATGGAATTACACCATTTGGACTGGAGAATGTAGTGAAATAAAAGGAGGTTAGCCCTTAAAAATATCTGAAATGGAAACAGCCTACACTAGACTGTTCTGATTTTTGGATTCGGGCTAAATTCTCACTGCAAATAACTTACATGAATCTTTAATGTCATTTAGTTGAAGACTGTCACATTGGACACTTAAGTACATCACAACTGAAGGTCTTGCAGACTTCAGTAAAGTTAACCCAAAGGTTTCTCACCCTGAAATGTAGATATAGTTCAATCTGATTTTAATAACAGTTAATCTTTTTCATCTACACCAGCTGCGAGGCCATGAATAAATAAAGACAGTTTGGAATTTCAGGAGTTGAGAAAGACTGTGACAAGAATAAAAGTTGTCTTTTCCCCTCATAGTGCAGGAGAGCATCACAACCAACAACCCTGAGCTCTGTCTGGGTTCTTGGAGGCAGAGAGCCTGGATGCAAAACCAGAAAAACAGAGGAGAATCTCCATAAACTGCTGCAAATTATTAAGCGGAAAGAAGGACACCAGTCAAAGATTACAAAGGGAATGTTCCAGCAGTGGTTTGGACTGGTGTAACTCAAAAGCACTTCAGAAAACAATATCAGAGGGCACAACAAAACCAATGTGCTTACGCTTCCACAGGCAGCATTTGCTGGGAACTATCTCTGAATGCAAGTAAAGCTCTCATCATTTATTGTTTGCTCTTCACAGCCTCCTGTACTCAAACCTGGCACAAAAGGATGCTCAGGGAAATAGCTGCTGAGTAATTTCAAGCCAGTATCAAACCTTTCCTTAGCTATTCAAAAGCACATAGTGAGAGAGGACTCTGTGACCTGGTACTTTTTGAAGAAGAAGGAAAAATGTCAATAAAGGTTTTAAGATGAGGGATGTGCTAACACAGCCTGTGGACCCCCCCACTGCTGACCATATGAACAACTCCTCCCTGTTCCTCTTCCTTCCTTACACTCTGTGACAGAAGCCAGCAGTTTCCACTAGCCAAGGAAAAAGCATTTGCACGTGCCAGGAGACATTCTACATCCACATCCATGATGCCTTTTCTTGATTATCTGAGGATGTAACATTGACAACAACTTGACTGACTTGCTGCAATTAATAATCAAAAAGCATATTTCAGCATCATAAAGCAGATGGCAGCATTCTCCAAAAAGCACTATAGATTAAAACTACGTTTAACATTTCTACAGCAACACTGACAACAATCAGATTTCCATAAAGTAAAGGTACAAAAATTACCAACAGTGAACTGTCCTATGAGAAGATCAGCTTGTTGGACAAGCACCAAAGGAAAGTAATACTCAGATAAAATCTTGATCCAGTTGTCTACACTGGTAACTACAAATTAAAAGTTGCTTTATATAAACTGTAATAGGCAGAGACCTCCTCAAAGACAAGGGACAAGCCACGACAGACAAGACAGAAAAAATGGCTGATCCCTACCCCACATGAGGGTACAACTCCAGAACTGTTTCAGAAAGCTGTTAGTATTCCCACCTATCCCACAGTAACATTCTTCCTGGCCTGGTGTTCCAAGGTGATCCAAAACTGGAGCTGATTTATCATAACACATCACTGCACTCGGTTAGGTATTGATATCACAAGCCTATCAAAGAGGACACACCAAGGCACTTCAGAAAAACAGGACAGATTACAATGGCAGCAAACAGCTTCAGTTATCTGACTTTTTAAACCAGCAGCACAAGCTTGCCAAAATACTAAGAACAAGATGAACACAAGGACAGAACTAGATATTAACCACTCTGACAGACAAACGCCTTAAAATAATAAGTGTTAACACCACCAAGCTTGTCATAAACCCATCTCATAGTGGTACCACAAAAAGGGAAGTCACAGCTTCCCAAAAACACAACCACCAATGTGGGTCAATTTTGCTCTCCTTTAAGCCAGTGATACACCCTGCTTTGATACAGAGCAGTAACAAACACAACCATGACAGCCCCACAGCCAGAACCTAACCCAGAATCCATGAAACTGGAGTTTCTCCCAGTGTACAGCACCAGGCACGTGGACTATGAGACATTCACTTCCTCATCTTTCTTCCACATTGTCTGCTAATATTTTTAGAATTGTTGGCCAGGGAGCTGGGCTGGACTGTTACCTGCATCATACTGCTGTTCTCCATTCATCTCCACAGGAGCCCAGTGGTTGTTCCCAGCAGCCAGAAGCAGGGGAAGCCAAGGCTGTCACTGTTTGGTGGTCATGAGTCACCTCCTGCCTTCCACAGCAGCCGGGACATTCAAGAAGGGATCCTGGAAAACACCTGAAAGGAACAACTGGTAAGAAAATCTTCATGGGATTTTTAGCTACTCTTAAGATAGAATCCTAGAACGGTTTGGGTTGGAGGGGAAATCAAAGATCACCTCCTTCCAAGCCCCTGCCATGGGCAGGACCCCTTCCACTATCCCAGGCTGGTCAGGGCCCATCCAATCTGGCCCTGGACATTTTCAGGGACGGGGCAGCCACAGTTTCTCTGGGCATCCTGTGCCAGGGCCTCCTCACCCTCACAGGGAAGCATTTCTTCCTGATATCCAATTTGCAAACCTATTCCCATGAGCAATTAAATTATTTCATTATGAATGGTAGAAAATAAGCAAAACCAGAGCTAAAGCAAGCCCACCAGTTCACTGGCAGTGAACCACAAGTTTAGTTTCCTTTCAAAGTTCTCCACAAAAGCAAAGTTGTATAGTAAATAAAAGTCTAGGTAACATGCTTCTTTACTAATAACACACTCTGACTGACAACTTTATAAAAATCAATGAGATCAGTGACCACAAACCCAAGATTGTTGGCTTAAAAATTCTTGTAAAAAAAAAAAATTTAAAATACCCTTTGCCTTCCTGTTGAATGTCTGTGAAGCACCTGGCTTCTCTGTTTTAAGTGAGATACCTGAAATAATAGAGAGGACTAAAAATTAGGTTCTAAAAAACATAGGCTGTACACCTGAAACACATTTTGAATAACAATGGTTTATAAAAAAGAACCTCTATACATTTGAAAATTCTCTGATTCTGAGTTTTGTACAGCTAGAGTGTCTATGCAGACTACCTGATAATCCTTAGAGGTACACAACACTGGTAGCTTCATTCACACACGAATAAATCAACAAACTTGAATAGAATAAAACATCCAGCAGCAGTGCTCAGTCATGAAGGAAGTTCAAGTACAATCAAAACTACAGCCAACTTCAAAAATTTTCATTACACGTGAAAATAAAAATTTCGTGAGAGTAGCAAGAGTTATCATTAAGAGCTCCTGTTGAATGGCAGCTTAATGCCACAAAAATCTACTGTATGGAAGATATTAATAACTTTTATTCATTATAGCTTCACAGGAATGTGTCTGGAATGGGACCCAGCTGCCAATTTCTGCTATATGATTCTAACCTGCTCCGCTCCAGCTCAGAAAGTCTGTGCTCAGCATGTACCTACAAGGTCACACGTTAACTCCCAATTCAGCTCTGCCTCTGTGACAGTTACTGAGAAATTAAGCCCAGGTTCCACTCTCACTCTTCACTGGTTCCCCACACACTTTTTCCAGGCTCTCAGGACAAAGCAGTGCAGGATAAGAGAACTCAAGCACATGTTCCCAGACTATCCTCTCCCAAGACCTTCCTCCTACACAGACTGAGCTTCCACCTATTCTATCTTTCATAAAGCGATGCTGGAAGATGATGTCACTGGCAGGACGCTCAGCACACAGAGAAGAACTAACCAACAAAACACTTTTTAATCATTAATCAAAATATGCCTTGGAAATGGCCTATCCCAAGTCTATCAGCTGCCACAGTGCTAAGCCAAAACAAAGGCAATGCTGTGAGCAAAGCACGTATTCCAACAAATCTGGGGATATGCCACTGCTTTAGAATAGTGTAGCCCTGGCAAAGCATCCTCAGAATTAACTGCAATTAAGCTATTTTCAGTTTATGGGACACAGCTCTCAATTAGCTTCTGTAACTAAACTACGTGATGTAACTAAATTCCGGGTTTTTTTTGCAACACGAAAATATTTAAGACACCACCCTTCCCCCCAAAAAACCCCAAAACAAACCCACAAAACCAAACCCCAAGCACTAAAGAGCCTGTTGATTAAGAAGATGCCAAGCACTGGCAGCTCCTGTTGAAGTTGACTGATATTCTGCCCAAGTCAAGTTGGGTTGTTATTCAGGATTTCATAAGCAGTTGTGGTGTTTTATGTACACAAAATCGAGAGTACTTGTAATTAGCACCCACCATGGCTGCTGCTTACAGTCTGGCACCCCAAAGATTATCTTTTGATAAATCTCGAGGGAAGCGGAGCACAAGTGCTGCTGGAACAGAGCTGATTTGGAAATACTTTGGACTCTTCAGTCTCACTTCTGCATTTCAAATCTCCTTTCAGCACATGAAATATTCAGATGTTAGCAACTGGAGGCAGCATTAAAAACAGTTACAGTTCATTAAAGCCAGATGGCTCACTTGAATATGAAAAGAAATCAAACGTAAGTTGGACGTTGAATTAAAGTAAATCAGCTGGTGTCTGAGGCTTAATATTATTTTAAAACAAGGGCGCATGAGACAATGGGGACAGGAGACACCCCCAAGGATCAGGTTTCAGCGAATTCCTTCATGCCAAGGCATCCAGTAAAATCAAACCCGTGTCCACCACAGAGCTGCACTCACACAGGCAGGCAGGAAACCTGTTGCAGCTCTGCCAGGGCAGGGCAGGGATCCGTCAGCACCTGAAAACCACAGCTCTGCCCCCGAAAATCCACTGCTAAGGCAGCAAGGGAGGTGAGGATCCCATCCTTTTGTTACTCTTGGAGGTGGGAGGAGAGGGGCTGACTGCCCTCCTGGTCCCTGTGCCCATGCACACACATACCTGTTCTTTTTCACTTCCAGAAATAGCAACTGTGCGTTTCCTAGGAGGGGAGCTGGCATGTGCACTTCTTCCAAAGACTTTTTCTAAGAAATTTTTTATTCCAGGACTCACAGTGGGCCCAATCCTGACGCTGCACTGGACAGGGCTCCAAACCAGAGGGCACAGACCCCATCACAATCCTTATTCCTGATGCTGCCGTGCACAACTGCAACTACAACCTACACTTCATTTGCCTCTGCTTCTATCATTGCTGCAGAAATCAGCAATTTCCACAGCCTACAAAAAAACCCCCAAAACAACTCCAAGCTTTTTCTTTTAACCTTTTTCCTAATCTAACACCACTACAGTCAATCATGAATATAGGTCTCAGCTGGCCCTTTTGCTACACCAAGATGAGATAGTGGCTCCAGGAGAAAAGGGGAGCATGCTGGAATCAAGATTTGTACGCGACTGGGTACTTGCAGGCCACACACCTTATCAATGTATGAGCAGATCTGAGGTAGAAATGCAGTCGCATGGGGTCCTCTGCCCTGGGAGATAAGCCAGGCAGAAAACATCAGCCCTTTGGAAAACACATTTGCACCTGCTCAGAGGATAAGGAGACTCCACCCAGCCTGAGACTCTGCCGACTCCTCACTGATAGAACAAAGTCAAAAATGGAAAGGACTTTCTCGGATGACAACTTAAGTTGAGGTGATTTATTAAAAAAAAATTAAATTCTACAGCACAAAAAGAACCCAACGCAGTGAATTATTCGGGTAGGAGCCAACTTAATTTGAGGTTCAACTTACAACGTGTAGTACTTGATTCATAAACATTTCTGTGAAATGCATTCCAGGTATACTGGCAAGTTTCATATCACTCTTAGTTAAGTGTTTTCAGCACAAAACAAGGTATGTTGTGCAATTTCCTCTACCAGAACCAAAATCAACAGTGCTGGAGAAAATTAGCTTTCAAGCTATTCACGGTGAGTTTCATTCACTCTTTTGTAGCAATACACTCGCAGTTACAGAAATACCCAAGCTCCCACACTGGGGTCAGTACATTTCCTTAAAACAGCCCCATCCTTTTGGGGGGAAATGTCAGAGACTCTGGCTAAACACTGCTGCCAGCTCGGTGGAAGGATCCAGCTGACTACCCGCCACAGCAGGTCAGCAACCACCTCCATCAGGCACAACAGCAGATTTCTGCCTCCTTTGAACAAAAATCTCACCCTGGAAATCAGGGCTGAGAGAGGCAAAAGCAAACAAATACTCAGAAGAGCATCTGGTGCAAGAAATCTCTAATACTTGTGATGGAACTGTTCAAGATTTACAGATCAGCAAGTCTGCATGATCCCTGCTGCTGCACTGGGACGAGGAGCTCACCAAACCCCACAAAGCTGCAGGAGCTGTGAGACACCAGCACAGGGGTGTTTAAAGCCACCAAAGCTTTGCCCATCACCTCTCCCCCACCTGAGGGATTTTTAACTCCAGTGACTGGTGCAGGAGCAAGGTGGGCACAAACCCAGCCTCTGTCCCAGCTGCCACATGGAACACAACTCTCATGTTCTGTCATTCAACAGCTACATTGATGCTTCTGTCAGACAGGACATTAAAATCATTTTCTTGGGAAGCACAGTGTTATTGTACACACTTGCATCTATGCCCTTCCCTCCTGCTCCATCCCCCTGCCATTCTCCCTGCTGGAGCCCTTGGCAGAGGTCCCACTTCTCCAAGAAAGGCTCTCCAGAGTCCCATACTTCATGCAAGCTCCTAGTTCTCCAAGCCTTTTAGAGTCAAAATAGGGTTTAAGGACTTCCTTATAATTTTGTCTTCTCTATTTTAGTCCCTACCAGCTGGAAGCCTGGATAATGCTGCAGGTATTCTCTAACTTTCAGCTGTATAAACAAAATAAGTATTTTGCAAGCCTTCCTAGTACCTGACCTCCCACAAACAAAAGACAAAGCAGAAGACTTCTTACAGTCTCCAATTTATGTTGAAATTCCAATTTTTCAAGCCATCTTAATTGCTGTTCCGTGACAAGGAAAAAAAAAATCCACTTCAGCTGCTTGTGTGGGAAAGAAAACTACCTGTCACAGAAGCCTTGGCTCAGCATTGTTAGCACACTCCAAATCTCTCCAAGACCTGCAAGGCCCAGAAAGCAGACTACAGACAGGCAAAATAAAGTTTGATGCCTCTACAACAAAGTAATAAAAATACTACCATTCAGTATAAATTCAGTAAATAAAAGTAGTAAAAATACTATTCATTAGTCACAGCTGCTGAAGGAATTATCCCATCCAACGTGGAGAACAGAAACCTTTGGCTGACTTGCAGTTCTTTAAAGCATTATTTTTACACACACAAATGAAACAGCCGATCTGTAAAAAGCAACTTATTTGCTTGCTTCTATAAGGATCTATCAAAGACAAACAACTGAATCACCTTTTATGCAGGTAGGACCACCAAAATTTCCTTTAGGTTGTCTTGATCTCATACTGGGTGCTCCAAGACAGAAGCAAAACCTTCCTGTACTAAAAAAAAATCCAAATAACAGGGGCAACTCTCGTTTCCACACTTCTGCAGTTGATAGTCCAACTGTAACAAAGGAGTTCATCCCCTTCTCTTCTTGCCCCTCTAACCTGTCTTAGTCAATGGTACCATCTTGTGCTTTTGTAAGAGGCCACGGGAGCTCTGTGCCAGTGACCAACCCTTCCCCAGCAGCTCTGGCTCTGCCTTCCACAGCTACATCCTGTCCAAGGGCCACAGCAGCAACACCAACCAACCGCCCTCCACAAGAAATATTTCCTTCACCAAAAGCAGTCAACCTTTCTGACATTTCCACCCCTCTCATCTCTCTCTACCAAGTCTCTTCTTGTCGGCTTATTTGGGCTTTGTCCCTGCAAGGGCAGAAATTGTGCTGGTCTTTAACATTCGACCCCTGCTCCTTGCAAAGTGCTCCTGAAGACAGGGCACAGGATTCCTGCAACCCCTTTCGTCTCTTTGCCTGCCAAAAGCATGCTTCAGTTTTCTTATCTGAGCAGCTTCTGTGTGGCCTCTGAGAACAAAACCCAATGAACATGAAGATTATATATGTATATAAATGCAAACAGGAACTACCAACACCAGAGTTATATAGATTCATTATTAAAACTTACTGTAATTTCTCTCACACCTGCCCCAAAATCTCTGCTCACAGAGCAGTAGTTCTAACAGTTCCATCCTTCCAAGTCCCTGCTGCTCCCATGGAATCTGGTTTAGCAGAAGAGAACTCCAGGTTCATTCCTTCCATTGCAACAGCAACGCTGAGACTCCTCAAAGAGAAGTGCATTTAAAGAACACACCTTCTGTTTTTACACTTCCAAAGAAATTCTTGCAAGATGTAAAAGGGGCAAAGAATCTGCTGTGGAGGATCCAGGCCATTGCCAACAACACCAGGCCGGGCTTACAGAGAGCTGTGTGGCTCTGGAACACGCTTCACACCTTCCACACGGAAGTAACTACAAGCAAGCACTCCTGCAGAGGATGCTAAGCCAGCCTGCACCACTGCACTGCAAGGCAACAAGAAATGTACTATTTCTATTCCACGGGTTTATCCAAAACAAAAAGCCTGTGCTTGTGACAGCTTCCCTGTGTTGACCCAATGCCCACCATCAAGGCGGCAGAACACCAGCACAGACTGCTTTGTCCACACCGAACCGGCAAACCCCACGGGTATTTACAGGATTTAACATCACTGTTCTTTGTGTCCTTCACCTCCAGGACTCAGACAGGCGTCCGAGTAATGCACTCCCACAGCAGCATCCCAGCTGTGCTCTGGGTCCCTCCTTGCCTGCAGCAAGGGGAAGGCACCTGCAGCAGCCAGGGACAGCGGTGGCTGTGCCACCAGGACAGCAGCAGGACAGGGCAGGGGCACCAGGGAACCGGTGTCAGAGCCCCTCACGTCAGGTTAAATACAGCAAGTGCTGGCACTACACAGTGCCAGTCAAATACACAGGAACCTCGCAGCAGACTGAAAGGTTACAGCAGTCCTTCCTGCCTTGAAAACGTGGAAATGTCTGTGAACGCGCATTTTATTAGCATAAAAATATTTACCAGAGAAAAGGAGAATCTATTTGGTCACAAAATTGAACCAGTGCTCTTACCTTTTAACTCCATCTTTTATTAGAGCTATCGTACATGACAGAAAAAACAACAAACAATAACCTATTTAGCAAAACTCTGCTGATACCAGATGTGATGTTTATCTTTTCCATTTAGATTAGGTCAATTTACGTCTGTTTTCCAATCCTGACCCCTGTCTGAAGTCCAGTGGCTTCCAGGATTTGACTCAGTGCCTGGATCTGCCTGTCCATCCAGGTAACACACCTAGAACAGGGAAGCCTGGTTAATGAATCTTGAAACACTCAGGTCCAGCTCAACAAATACAGGATCTGACTTTACAACCCGTGCTGTGCTACCCAGCCGCTAAAGCAATTTCCATGGGACTGCAATGTTAAGTGCAGGAGAGAATGTAAAAGTCACAGCTCTATTTCCAGCTAATTCAAATGCCACTGGACAGACAGAGCATTGACTTGACAGGGGAATAACACACAATAGGGTGTCCCAAAAAGTTCCCTTACGTTTGTAAGTGGTTGCAAATAGGAGCTGTTAAGCACTGATCAGTTTGCCTCTAACGTTTAAGATAGCGGGGAGTTCTGTCAAGTCCTTAAGGCTTGTTTTTCTTTTTTAAATGCAAAATCTCCAGCATTATTCTGCTCCCTTCATCTACTTTCATGGCATGCAGACTTCAAGCACATTGGGGGTTATGGGCCAAATAAAGAAACCAGACAGAACACGCTGCTCTCTTCATCGTTGATTTTTTAAATTCACATCCTATTGCACGAATACAACTGCCTGAAGTTACAAGCTGGAAAAGAAGATGAAGGAAAAATGCGAAGTTCCTGCTGCTCCCAAGTCCCAGACAACAGCCTGGCAGCTTCTTATCCTCTGTACAAAGACAGGCAGCGTGAACAAGCAAATATTCTACCAGTAAAATGTAGTTTGATTCATGGTGAGATGAAATAGAGCACTCAGATGGAAAGAAACTGACTTCTACCTGTGGATCTGAAGCCCTGGTGCATGTAAGTATGGAATCCCACGGGACACAGTGATGGGGAAGGGGATGCTGCCCATGAGGAAGTGATAGGCAAGAGCTCATCTGCCGACACAGGAAGGGACCCTCTACACTCCACCTGAGGAGCCTCCCAGCAAAATGTTCCCCAACACACAGCACTACCCAACACCCGCTTTCCCAGCTTCCCCAGAGTAACTACAGGACAGAAATGCGTACAGCATTGTGGTTCAGACTTTTAGTGAAATGACTGAACTTTTTGCCAAAGTCACCAACAGTCTCACTCTTCTGGCTTGAAACAAAAATGCCCAGAACTCACTCAGATGCTGTTCAGGAGCCAACTCTGAGCCAATGCCAAGATTTGAGATCTGCAGCATAGAGCCCGAGAGGGCAACTTGTGAGGAGCTATGGGTGGCAAAGCACCTGCATTAGCTCTTAACAACTGTTTGCTCCAAAACAAAAGAAAATCACACCCTTTCCATGGTGTCAAGGAAGAGCAGTGGAATTGCTACAGGAGAGGACAAAGTACCAATGGATGAACATAATTGAGAATACAATACTCAGCTATCCACTGTGTGAGAGAAAAGTGTTTTAAATCAAAAGCACATTCATTGCACATACATCGAGGCAATTAACAAAGATACAAATTAATCTGTAAGTGCCCAAAACATGAGAATTACTGGAGAAACCAGAGAAAAAATTCATCTGTTAGAACACCAGATGAGGAAACTAATCTCGATCTATCAGGGATGTCAGGCTTACAGACAACACAGGAAGGTCAATGCAGCCTTCACAAAGTTACAATAAATAGTTCCCTCATACTGCCACAAGGCTCAATTTATTTAAACAAGTCCTCGCTGCCGACTCCTATTCTGTGCATATGTTATAGGAAAGTCTTTGAATAAAATCTGAGCAGGACACTCAAGTTGGCTCAGCACTCAAGTCATACAAAGGGAAAAAACTCTGCACTACCTTCCAAATCCTTTGAAAATTAACTCCTGTTTCAGAGAACCACCTAATGGATGTCACCTCTGCAGACAATTCAGCAATTAAAGGAGAAGACTGGCAGGGGAAGGAAGGTATCTTGCAAATAAAGACATTTTTTAAAAAGTCCATCATATAAAACTCCTTTTATATGTAAAAGCACACTCTTATTTGTTTCCTTCCTTTGTCATGGTACTGAAATGGTACACAATACCGAAAAAAGTAATATATTATACTCATTTCTCACCCACAAGCTACACACAGAAAGGGCAACTCTCCCTTGAATGCCACCACAACCATGGGACAACTCAGATCCCGTCAGCCAGTGAGGGCTCACACCAGTTCCAGACATGTGAAATCCATAAGAAAGCCCAACTTAACATCTCTTCCCAACAAGAACATTCTCCACCCCACCAAAAAGAAGTTTAAAGATGAGGAGCTAAAGCTATTTATCAACACATTGACCTCCTGTTCTAGATCCCATTTTCCTAGGGCAAGCAGGAACTCCAACATAGCCCCACAGTTCAACTGAAGCTGAGTTCAACTCCAGCTGAAAACAGGTTTAACTCCTTGGTGCACATCACTCGTGAAACCAAATCTCCTAGATTTGGGTTTAAAAATCGACTCAGTGGTTGAACTTTAGCTTCTGTTTTTAAAGTATTGGCACTGATACTAGGGGAAAACAAAGGGAGTGGCATTTCATTTATATTTCTTTGCATACATGGATCATCAGGTCTTCTTCCCTGAACAAACAATCCGTTAGTCAAATCGTCACTGGCAGGGCTAGAGTGAAAATTAAGATGGAAAATAACTTATTTCAAAGTTTGCAGTTTTGGTATCAAATAATTTCAATCTAAGTAATTTAGTATTAAATAAATCCAATTAAAAAAACCCTTAATCACAGGATCTTTATCTGTTTTTATGCCCACTAATGACATTTGAACATAAGGTCTGTACAGACAGATGCAACCACAAATCAAACTGTCCAACAGACAGAAAACCTATTTTATCAAGCAGTGGCACTAAAGAAACCCCCTCCATGACTGCAAATAAAAGCTGCAGAAGCAAATAGGACATTGTTTTAGCAAAAGCAGTCGTCATAACAAATCAAGCTGGATCAAAACAGACTCGGAACTCACAATTTTCCTTACAAAGAAATTAGCTTATTCCTGAATGGCCAGCACAGGTCACAGAACAGGCAAACAAGCAGGGAAGGACTCTCTGCTACCTACTAGCAAGAAGTAAGCCTCAACCTACTAAATGATTTCAAGTGCTGAAGGTAATAAATTTGGAAAGGATTAACAGGAAAGAGGACTCTAAGAGGTGACAACACACACTGACCAGACTCTTCAAAGCCACCTCATCATCAAGGATCCATCAGTGCTCAGTCTGTGCTTTCAGAAACACTTATAATCAGTTCTTCATTTCAGATGAAACCAAGACAAATGAGGCTACAAACTTGGAAGAGTCAGGACTTGGGGCTTGCCGTGCCATTTTCTTCACAAATCCATGTCTCAAAGTCCAGCATCACTTCAGGACTTGTGTGCCTCAGGTTTTTATTGTCATAGCTTAATCTCGCTGTTTCATTACCGTGCAAGGCAAGCCTGATTGCCAGAGCAGTCCTGGAACACTCCCAAATAGCTCTGCAGGCAGCAGGTGCCAGCACCAGCACAGCATCTGCAGAGAGACAGAGCCCTGCTCCACCAGCCTGGGGACAAGGAGCAGTGAGGACACCCCTTCTTCCTCCTCCTCGCAGCTCCTGCAACCTGGGACTGACCCATTCTTCCCAAAGTCCTTCACCAGCACAGCACAGAAAGACCAGCAGCAGAGAAAATTAAACAGCAGCAGTTTTCACTTCTTCCATAAGGATATGTCCTCTTCTCCTCCCCCCCAGCAGATCAGCTCAATTCAATGCATGTTACCTATATACCATCCAAACGTTAATCCTTGCCAGGACTACAGGGATTTCCTGCTCACAGGCACTTGCCAGTTTTAAAGTCAAAACAAGACTGTCAATTATCACCTTAAAATCGAGGGGCAACCAAAAACAAAACCATGGCTCTACCATGCATGGGCGCCACTGGGGAATGTATTTTGAAGCCTGTGTCCCTTCGCTTGAGTCTCCAAATGTGAATCTAAGAACTTCTAATTCCACTTTTATTAAATAAAATCACTTTCCACCTCAACCACTGAGTAAAAATTATCACCTCAAGCCAGAAATCCTAGATGAGGCAAAATTCAGCTTCCTACAAGGCATATTTAAAGACCCCTTAACAAAGTAAGTGCTGAGGGCAGGTTTTCCTACATCCTAACCTCTACCAGCTGTTCAAGAAAAAGCCCTCTGCAGTCTGGGTTCAACAGTCAGATCTTTACTTTGATCCCCAACCTGTTTCATAGCTCTCCTGTGCACTCTTGAACACCTACTGTGCTGTTACCATGAGATGCATTCTGACCTGAGCTGCTCCACATCTTCCAAAGATAGTGTCGCTGATGAGGAAGTCTGGAGTATAATCACCTTGAACTAATCTAATCTGAGTTACTTTAGGACTGATTCGACAAGATTCACCATCCCAGTGCAGGATCTATCACTCCCATGTGAGACATGATAAAACTGCAGAGGAGGTGACGTGATTTCCCTGCCGGTGCAGGAAAGCCCAGGGCAGAAGCAGCATCAGGAGCAGCTCAGCAGCCCGGGGTGTGCCTGTGTGAGCTGCCCAAGTGGAGCATCTGTCAGACACTGCTGGGGCTTCAGAGTGTAACAGCAAAAATAAGTGTATTTTCCCTGATGGGGACAAATACGAGTTTACTGACACTGCTCAAACGCTAAAAGCAAAGCCAGTGATACTGAATAACTAGACAGAAATATCTGAATTATTTAGTAGACACTGCAGAAGCACCAAACAAGCCAAAGCATGATCTGACCAAGAAAAGAACTAGGAATAAAAAAAAAAGAACGAACAGCTATTAGTTTCCCGCTGGAGAGAAGAAACAGCTGACTGCAGGATTAAGACAGCAGCCATGGCAGAGAGGAGGGCGAGACTGCACGGCCAGGGATGGTGACAAGCAGCACTGCTGCTTTTTGATTGCCAATTACTACACTGACTGAGCTGCAACATGAGATAACATCCCCAGACTTTTTTTTTTTTCTTTTGGACAATCTTTCTGAAACACTACCCGAAACCCTGAAGTATTCCGTGGCTAGTAACAGAGAAGGGGAATGGAAAATCCACATTTCAACCACTCCTTTTAATAATCCTGTAGAGAAAACCCTGACCAACTGATCACAGCAAATATTTCTTCCTCATTTAACTTCCAAAACTCTGTCTCCTGCAAATGACATTTTATTTATAGCAGTGGTATTTGCTGTATAACTGATTGGGGAAGGCTGTAAATGAGCATCATTGCATATATATGGAAAACAATGATAAAGCAGTCATCAAAAAGCTACAGAACATTTAAATATTCAAATAAGGCAATCTGCATAACCCCCCACCTGAATTTTAATTTTACAGAACTTATTTCATAGCTTTGTGCTGTAGATGATCTGTGCAAGCCACTTCTTTTCCACAGAAAAATGGCATCTTTCACTTTTAGATGTGTCCAAGCGATACCAATTTTAATTCTTGGAGTGAAGGGTAAAGGAGGCTTTGCCATAGGAGGGCAGGTTATTTCTAAAGTCTAAGTGCTCAAGGCAAGAAGGTAAAGGTGAAGATGCTGATGAGCCACAATAAGGTTGCAGTGGCAGTGAACTGCATCCAGGCTCCTCACCCGCTAAGCAAAACAAGGTTATAACTTGCAGCTCTGTAAAATGGGAGCTATCAAAATAGGAAGGAGAGGAAAACAGTGCTGTGGAGGTAAGGGAGACACATCACAGCAAACCAGCCTTCACAGTGAAGCAAGGACTTCCAAGGGAAAAATAAAATCAACTTGTAGGAGACCCCATAAAGAAGTAGCTTTTACCAAGCAAGTCAAGAAGATGTAATCAGGAACTGGAAGGTAAAATTAACACCTGGCAGCTCTGGAGCTGGGATCACTCCGAAAGCACTTTAGTTAAAAAACCCAGAGCAAAGCCCAACACAATGCTCTTGCAGCCCTGCAGTACTGAAGTTAGAACATGCAAAAACTCTACCTTTGCCCTTCAGATGCTGCAAATGGAATGGGTAAGGGAGATCAGGAGCTTTCCTCGTTTAAACCTTACTCTGAAATATTGAGCGAGGCAGATTTTAAACACTTTTTCTTTCCACAGGCTTTTAAACATTATCTTACATATGTGCTCACTCAGTGGTACCAGTTACTTTTTAAACATTTTTGGCTGTGGAGATTCATTACTGCCTTAGAGCCAGCACTGTTCCATCCTTAGTGCTGCTTGGATTCAAAAGAGCAAACACCAGAATATTCCTCAGACAACAAAATCACTTTTAGCACCACTCAATTCCCTGACCACAGACACATTATACCACACATATTTAAAGAAGTATCATGCCTGAAAAACTTAAATTTGATAAGAAAAGCCTCAAGAAGGAAAAGGTGTTAGGCTTTTCCTCCTGATACAGACACAGCTGGGGAGAGGGGGAGCAAGAAAAAGAAGAGGGAAAACAATAAAAGCAATCAGTGCAGTTCTGCCCTCAGGATCAGAGAAACTAAGAGCAAAAGAAAGAGTAAACACCTAAAAAACATCCAGTTGCTCCAGAAACAAAGTTTCCTTCTTTAAACATTAACCAGTTAGTCCAGAGATTTCCATGAAGAAGTTGGGGACCAAGCACACCAAATGCTCCAGCAAAAGACCTGGTAATTTATTTTACTGACTTATACTGGACTTGTGCAGCAAATCTCTTCTATATTTAAAATTCCTGCCCTACAAGTCCAACTTATTGATACCTCAGGGTTACACTGATTATTTCCTAGATCTAAAGAATATAGGGAAAAAATAAAATCAAATTAAGATAGTTAGATAAGTTATAGATAAGATAGTTATAGATAAGTTATCTATACAGGTCTCATTCTGCAAAACTCTTCGCAAAAACAAAGAGCTAAGAAAAAACTCTTGCTCTTCCTCACACAGTAGCCACCCCAGGTCCACATACACAGTTTCTCTCATGACTAGAAGCTTTTCTTCCCTTCAGCCAAACAAATTCATCTCATCGTCCTCTCTGATGTGAGAAAAGGCTCCGAGAACAACGTCCCAAAGAGCTTATTCATTTTCTGCATCCACGAACTCTACAGCATTCATTACTACAATGAACACTGTAAATACTTCTCACAGCCTCCTAAGTTGCCAGCGTTCAATGATTTTTACTCTTTTACCTTCTACTTTCCACACTCTGTCTTCACTACATGACGGTACAAAACCCCACAAACGCTGCTACCAAGATTACTGCATTATTTAAATAACAACTGAGTTAAATTTCATTGACATTAATTACAAGTTGGTTCATTAGAATGTCAGTTACTGTGACAAAACTCAGTTACTGAGAAGACAAAAAACCTACTGCCTGTTTCTAGCCCAAATTTGTTGTATGCATCATGGCTTTATGCTGGCTTAGGGCAACGCAGGAGGCTGGGGACGTGCTCAGTGCCATTCCTGCTTCCAGCTCAGGCACCAGCACACAAAAAGGACAACTTCTGGAGGGGAGAGAGGGGGAAAGAGACTTGGCCTCTTAGAATTCAGCATGAGAGAGAAAAATGGAACAAATGTAAATTTTTTAGAGCTGTCTTTCTCCTCTCCTAAATTTTATTTCAGCCCAGTACTCACAGACAGTTTAGCTTTTCGGTGAGTTATGGGAAGTCAGCAGGCAGAGCTGTCTCAGGCTTCTGATTCCAACTACCCCGACACAAACAGGGGCCTTGTGCAATTGCTTTGTTCACCTCCATACCTGGATTCAGTGAAGAAATGGTGGAAATCACACTGACCCTGGGTCTGCACCACAAAAATCTTCCACAAGCACCATGCCTCCACAAACAAGTGAGTAACAATAAAGAGAGCAAAAATCAAAGCACTAACAGTAAATGTCCAAATAAGTTCTTGCCTCAACATGTGCTATGAGAACCTTTGATGTTAAAGAAAGAGGAGGAACCTGAAAGAAGAGGTCAGGCTTTTCTTGAGAATAACAGCTCCTCAGGGCTCAGCCTCAGCATGCAACAAGGAAACGTATCTCAAAAGTTTGTTTCCAGACTCCACCACTTACATGTTTTTAAAAAATTTGTGAACATTCTTTATGTCTTGGCTATAGTTTCACTCATAACTTAAGCAAAATAAGGCTGCACTACTCTGAAGAAGGTAGTTCCACACCCACTCATCCATCCCTACCTCACTCTAAACTTT
This sequence comes from Oreocharis arfaki, assembly GCA_013398015.1. Lineage (NCBI taxonomy): Eukaryota > Metazoa > Chordata > Aves > Passeriformes > Paramythiidae > Oreocharis > Oreocharis arfaki. The sequence continues at coordinate 22,094 of VZRR01000009.1, read as the reverse complement.
CCACTGGCACAAAATCATGCAGCAAAGCCTAAGAGGAGACCATATCTAGGCCAAACCTCCCCTTTATTTATAAGATTTATCAACAGCTACTGCCCCCTTCATCTTCCTGATCAGATACAGTATTCAATTCTAGCAGCAGAGATGAATGAAACTTCCAATCTTCAGTTATTTATAAGCCTGTCAGTGTCCCATCATCCTGGCTGTCACACAGTGTGCTTTGACTCTACAGGATGATGGAGCAGCGGCTCCGTTCCGATGGAGCTCAGGAAATATCCCAGCACAGACCAGAAACTGTGGAGCTCGAGTAAGAAGATGTTTGCTTTTTAGATTTACATGAACTCCCCGAAGTTCTCAAGCAGGCATTAACTGGCAACATCAGCACCTGCAGCATTCAGCACGTAGGTCAGTGACTGTTTTGGCTGAGAAGGGATGTGCAGCAGAGGCTCAAATACAAGCTTGTCCTGCAGCCACGGAGCAGGGCTCACTCAGGTGGCTGCCACTGAGCAGCACAGCAGACTGGCACTGTTCTCTGTGGCTCTCATATTTTGGAAATCTCCCCAGGCATCACGCCAGGAGAAGCCATGGGAAGACAGCTCTGTCATTTAGGACTTGGCTGATCAATGCAACCTGAGTTTGGAGCTACACAGCAGCTTTCAGTGAGTTTTGAGGTGTAAAACAGGACTTAGGATCATACTTTTAGGTTAACTGCACTTACAGCAACAACTAATTTCTTTAGGTATCAGTCCCAAATAATGTTTGGGAAGCCTTGAGACCCGTTCCCCCCTTCTAGCTGTTTGCTCTTAATGCTTTCCACCCACCAGAGCATCACCCACTCACTCCAGAGGTTCCATGCTGCGAACAGAAGAGCAGTGCTGTTACAGCTCAAAGAGATTTACACACCACAGTCCTCGAAAAACCCAATTCACAAGCAGCAAAAGGGAATTCAGCCTTATATAATAAGTTAAATGTTGATATTTAACAAGCTCCACATATTTGGCCATTGGATGTTGCACAGACAGAGTTGACCTGTTTTACTTAAATTGTATTTTAGTTACCCTAAGGACAAAATTCCATGGTGCACTTTCACTTTTTTAATCCAAGAACTTGCAGAACTGAGACACATCTATGGGATCAGTCTCCTTAAAGCTGGTTCTGATGAGAGAACAGTTATGCCCAGACTGTCTGAAATAAGCACAGCCATGCAGAGATTCTCATTTATCAGATAAGTTGTATCACTATGACATTTCATTATGCATTAGATAAGCTGTCCTTCATAAGCTAAAAACCAAAAATAATAAAACCCCACCTTTTCTAATTAGGAAAAGAGCCATGGGAAACACAAGCATACAGTGACCAGAAAAATAAAATCAGAATTTTTCTACAGAGGGTGGTTACTTCTGCTTCCCTGATACCAGCAGTATTGCCAAGGACTTGGAGAGGCCATGTCCTATCAGCATCCACCAGTACCTGATCAATTGCTCCTGACCAGCTTCCCATTCAGTGCTGAACATGAGATGACCTTATCTATGCTGATATTTGAAATACACACAACAGTGCCCGACATTCAGGCATGTTATATAAACTAACTTAACCAGCATAAATAACATGGTTTGCACCTCATTGCATGGATTCTTCCCATACCACAATCTGAGGAAGGAACCCTTCATGCACATCCTTTATCAGTTAATTGAAGGCCAAGCACATGGTGAACTTCATCGTTTTAGTCTCTCAAAGAAGTCTACAGGCAGACTAACAGTTAATAAAATAAGCATCTATTATTGCACTAACACTGAACTTGTATACTTTAGAGAAGACTGAAGCTATTTTACTCAATAGCAGCTGTGTTTACACTATAGCAGTCTGGTACCTCTGAAACTCAAGTGAACTTATATCCGACAGTAACTGGGCTGGTTCCAAGGAAAAAAACATGTTAAGAGGAGAAACACGCTTCATCTTCTTGTGTCAAATGAAAACCTTTACTTTAGCAGCTGCTTTTAAAGGTACAACTTCATTTACCATAGATCAGGAATACAAACTGAACCCCAAATATAGGGAAATCAGTTGTTTCATTTATACATTTCTATACATTTACTAAAGTGTGAAAATTCATCTTTGCTCACCAGATCAAACGTTTAAGGTACACAAATACATTTTAATCAATATGAAAGCCAGCTTACAGTTCAGACTCTGAGCTGCATCCATCAGTCACTGTCAAGAACAAAGCACCTGTACTCTAGCTTTCTTCAGACGAAAAAAATGTCCATTGTCACGATAATTCAGTGTTACTTATTAATGATTTAGGCGAGTGGATATCTTCCTTTCTCCTCTTAGCACTCACTGAACAGAATGGGAAATAACACTTTTATCTAAAACTATCAAAAGCCTCAGACACCTATCCTGCAAGACACAGTCAGCTGGACCAGATGTGTGAAACACATTGCTCAGAAAAGGAAACATCTACTTGCTTTTACCTGAAAACCACAGTTTATGTTATGGTGCTGATGCCAGATCCATCACCAGAGTACCACCCCAGAGCTAAGTCCCCAAGTGGGGAATGCCATCAGCCTTCGAGCACCATCTGTGAGGCTTCTGCTCTGGGTAAGCAGAAAAACCATTTGGTCATTGACAGAACTGGTGCAGCCACAGCCACCAGTGCTCTGAACCTGCCTCCTGGCACAAGCAGCACCAGTTGTTCAAACTTAAAAAACTGACCCTTCAGCCTGGTCACTTCACTCCCTGCTCAGGATAATATAAAGTCATTTTGTGGGTTTTGCTTAATATTTCTTCTTGGGCAATCACTCTTTAATTTTAATTGAGGCTTACCCAATTTGCCTCTGGTTTATGGTGCCAGATCTTTTTTGGACTGGTGAACAAAGACAATTTCCCCTGAGCTTAGAGTAACATAGGTAGAACAGATCTAAAGAGCAGCAAATTCTAAGTTCAGAGGTCTCTATGGCCCAGCACATCACGTTACCCTGCTGCCTCTAGAGTGCAGCAAGAGGATGGCTGCCTGCTACTGCAGCCAAGCTCTGGAGAAGGGAATGCTGTAGTCCAACTTTCCTGCAGTGCAGTGCATCCCCTAGCACTCTTCTCCTCTAAAAGATAAAAGCAATGAAGCCCAGTGCACCTTGTCTTGGCTTTCTTCTAAGCCAGCAGAGAAGACAAAATAACAGAAATTAAAAATGTCTGAGAGAAAGTGCTACATCTAAATACAGAGGGATGCAACCCTCCCGCCCAAATAGGGGAAAACACAGAGAGAAAAATGAGGAAATACGGAATTTATGGCTGGCTTATTGCTCAGGCTGGCTGTTTCCAGCTACCTCCACTGCTGTAAGGCTGATCAGAAAAGCTTTCCCAAAAGGCCACTGCCTTCCTAGGAGGCAGCTGGGGATTAAAGATGCTAAAGCCAAATGCTGCTCAGGAGCTGAAGATAAAATTCTTAAGTTTCCTGCCCTCCCTGCTCCAGAGCCACTTCCTCATGGTCACCACAAGCACAAATAAAACCGAGCAAGTGGTGGCAATGCCACCTGTCTGTAATGCCATCAACACCGACCTGTGAGCAGCTTCCACTGAGCTGATCCACGAGCCAGAGACAACGAACAGCAGGCAGGTGGTGAAACCCAGCACTGCCACACAACTGCTCAGGCAACACATAGCCTTATTCTTTTAATCAAAATTACTAGGAGTGTAATGGGTTCTGGTTTTAGTTGTCACCAAACACAGACAACGTGGATTAGCTCAGCAATGCTGTGTGACATTGGGCGTGCTCTGGATTTGAGTGAACCCACGCTGGCTCACAGCCTCTGCTCTCAGTGCCTTTTCATTTAATGCAAAACCCCAAGTTAATTTTTTCATAGCTGATGCATTTATAATCAGTTCAGACAGAGATCACATCATAAACATCTATTACCAAGAATTCATAGCTACCCAAAAGGCACATAAATGACAGCATCTTTAGAAACATCCTGATCGTAAACAGATGCCTACCAAAAAGATAAAACCAAAACCAAACCAATTCTGTTACAGTGTTTCTTAGTCATCACTGTAGCACAGCCTATAGCACTTCGCTATCAAGAGATTGTGGGTAGAGGACACTCAAAATTAGCTTCCAAAATCTATAGCAACACTGTCGTTAAAGACAATAAATGCAACAGGAATAAATAAAGTAGGAGTTAAGCCAAATGCCAAGAGGGCTTATTAATTTATAATATAACCAAATTAATCCACTATCAGTATCTAAAGAAAAACTACTGAAATCAAGTGCTCTTGGGGAGTTGTTATGAGGAAATGAGAAATTTGGTTTAGTCTTCACTGCCACTTCACTGTTTCAGCAATATGGGATTCCAGGCTCACACTCCACATCTTGTTTTAAACAGTAAAGCAGAAAATAACCTCCTACTTTACCAGCATGTGCTTTTTGTTCTCTGATGCACCAAGCTAAAGACTTAATATGGGAGTGTTGTCTGCAGACAGCAAAACAACATCTGGCAGCTTTCCGAGGATCCTGTTTGAAGTGACTCCTCACTCTGCAAACAGCACAAGAAATCATCTGGTGGCAGAGCTGGGGAATGCCCCAGGTACGATCCAAGCCTTCACATCAAATTTCTACTTACTAGAGATTCAGACTCCCATTGTCAATTGCTGAACTACTGTATCAGGTGTCCCAAGAGGGGACAGGTGCCTCCCCCTGGTTTGTATTGTACTTGTACTTCACAACAGCTTCTCCTTGTAACACAAACAGAACCGGAGAATTCAGCTCAGGTGTGCCAGGGCACGTGGGACTGGTGTGATAATACCTGAAGTGATACTGCTGTACAAACACTGCTGTGCTTTGCAGTGCCAACCTCTTAGTAAAAAAAAAAGGCATTCTTGCAAAGAGACAGCAATAAGGGTGATTTTTAAAAGGGAAAACTAACAAACATTAAAGTAATTTTGAAAGCATCTCCATCTACAGAGCAGACCCCACAGCCAAAGCTAAACCGTAGAGGTCACTTCTGCCACTGAGTGAATGAGATTGTGCAGGAGAAGCCCAGTAGCATGACATCATGATGATGTGATGTCACACAGGAAATCAAAATTTAATCAAAACTTGGAGGAATTGCAGATCTTGGGTTGGTCAAAACAACCACATTTCAGCACAGCTTAAAACATGTGGAACATGTCAGCACTTCCTAGAAATCCACTATAGTTATTCATATCACACCTTCCTTATTCAAAATTTCTACCCAATTTTTCTACAGAAGCTACAGGGAGCACTTATTCCAACAGCAAGCTCAGACTGCCACCTCAGTTATTCAAAAGTATTAAGTTATAAACCTTAAAATGTTTACTAAATTATTAAAACATATTTATCAACAGCTTCGCCTTAGATGTCAGATTAAACAAGACCTAATATCTAGCTTTTCACCTGCTCAGGGAAATACCTTTCAGCTTTATAATAAAATGACAACACCAGAGAAACAGACGATGTCAATTTAGGAGGAGAACCAGACATCACCAAAAGAACAGGAAAATTCACAGTTAAGGAGAAACTGCAATCAAGTAAAGGAGAGACAGAAATTTTGCACAGCATACAAGTTTACCCACACTCATCATCGGTCACGGTCAAGCAGCTGAAAAGGCTACCTGACACATTTATGTGGAGAGAGCTGGATGGCTCAGGGGATTTGCAAGACATTAAAGCTCACCTAGAACTGTTCCACAGTTCGATCAGTGCAAGTTTCTCACTCAGGCACTCAGTGCAGGTTGGGAGTGCTCCCTGCTGCTCTGGCTGAGCTGCAGCATGAGCCGGGGTGAGCACAGATCAAGTGTGAGAGGAAACCTGGTACTAAACCATTCTGATAGAGGCAGAGGAAGCCCTGCACGTGAGGCAGCCCCAGGCTGGCAGCACGAGGGCAGCTCAAGCTGGGAGGTCAAAAGCCACTGATGGGGTGTCTGTACAACAACACAAAGCAAGGCAGGCACCACAGGGCAGTGACAACAGCCCATGTGCTCCCTGCATCCTTCATCCTGGCCAGAAATGGGCTGAACAGACAGGAGAAACAACTCCTTTCTGCTCTAACTAGAAGAGACAAATGGGTTTGCTGCAGTTACACAGAGCAATGACTGAAAGGCTGCAATGGCCAAACCAAGGAATTTTTTAAAACATCTTTTCTGGTCTCTCAAAGAAAAGATTGTTATGGAAGCTCTACAAGCAACAAAGAGCAGGCAGGTAACAAAAATGGATGATTACATTTTGTGTATTACATGCACATTGCACATTAAACCAAGGCCATCCCATTCCAGGCTTTCTCACTCTGGCAGCCTGTCATTTCTGGGGCACACTGTAAACTCCAGTCCTTCCACGCACTGGTACCTCCCCTTCCCCTAAGACTCAAACTCTCCTCCAGCCACAGTATTCACTCTAACACCCTTCATCGTGTGCCCAAGATCATACTGATAGCATGAACGAGCAAACATGAATTCTCTACTTTCCTCATGTCACTCTGTATAATTTTTAAGGGTTTCCTGTATTTGGGTAGACACAGTCTTGCTTCTATTCTAACACAATATTCAATTTCAGTTCTTAAAACCCGATGGGCAACCCACAAAAATCCAGAAGGCACATTACACCTCTTATCTGCTGCAACTCTGAACTAACGTTACGGCAAACTTTGTGTTATTTTCACGACAGGACAAATGGTTTCAGCTTTTTTATATAAATAAAGTCTGCAAAGGCTTTGTCATTTGCAGGGGAGAGTGTGGTAAAAGAGGTAAATTAGCAAAGGCTTGGTTTTCCAGTGTTAATCTATCTAGCATGATTACAGTGTCCACATTGATGAGAAGAGTTTTAGTCTAAGCTCAGTCTTTTCAAATGACAGTTAAATATAGAATGAAAAATTATCAGTAAACATTAGTTATCACTGTAGCTTCCTACAGAGGACTGTCAAAACTATCTTTTTAGGCTTAAAACAATTTATAAAACTGATTATTGTGATAAAATCAGGATAATGAGCATCCACATATGAAATCTTACTGATCAATATAACGGAATAACAACACATAAAAGTTTAAATAAAGTTCAAGTTAAAATAGTCTGGCTAGAAGTTCTTGGTTTACAGCTGACTGGTTGTTGGAAGACGCAGGGTAACAAATCATGAAGATCAACCCTGTATTAGCATATCTGCAGCACAATTAAGGTTATATCTTTGCCATTTATACTTTTTTTTGATTTTCCAATTCGCCCTTTCTCAAGTTTTTCAGGGGGATGAACTAATGCTAGGTTCACTTTCCATTAACTTCCACTTGCTTCCCTGAAGCAAACTTCAGGCAACAGAGAAAGAAAAATATCCCACACATTTGGGGACCCTCGTAACTTTGAATTCATAGCGTGGAAATGATTCAGCCTGTTGGCAGAGAAGGTGTTTTATGACCAAGTCAGAGAAGGCAGTCCTCATCTGCAAGAGCATCTACAGCCTGCAAACACATGTGAATGCCTCGTGCATCTCCTTGTACATGCCTTGTGATGAATAAGAGAACAAAACAAAACAACTGCTGGAAGTGAGTGTTGGCAGAAGTGTATCCCCAGCACAGCAGTGGCAATAATAATCAGACTTCAGAATTAAAAACCCACCATCAAAAGTGGGAAGATACAAACGTGTGAAAGGTATGACGGTGTTGCTGACTCATTATAAAAATAATAAACCAAAAATACCCTACTCGAATAAAAGTGGCAATGGTAAAAAGACAAATTCCTGTTGTTGGGGAAGGGAGCCACCTGTGGGCAGGTGTCACTGCCCTGTATTTAATCTGTTCTGTAAGTCACCCTCTGTGCTTCTTTGGCACCTACAGCAGGTGAAAACTGCTGAGCCCTGTAACTCTGTATGAGGAAGCACCAGAAATATCTAGAATACGTTTGCACAACGTGACCGTATGCTATAGCAACTCTGAAAATAATCCACAAAGACTTTCAACATTCAGATTACACAGACCTCCTAAAAGTGGCAAAGTTTGTTATATAATTTATTTTTAGAAGTCTCTACCTCTGCCTTGATGTGGTTTTCTACCCATACTCAAATTTCTCCCCAAGATATTTCATGAAATACACAAAAGTCACTGTTACTGTCTCCAAGACCCAAACATTTACACTACAGTTGCACCATTGATTCAATCCATCCCAAAAGTGGGTTTAGACATCATAAAGACCTTCCCTGCAATCCCAGCTCCACTCTCCAGCAACACCATCCCACTGCCAGCAGCTAATTATCAAACCCATCATAGATGAGGCTCCTCAAAGGACTACAGCCACTTAAAGGCATTTAAAAGCTGCTGTGAAACTTCTAATGCAAGACACGTTTGGGAAAGGCCAGTTTCAGATTGAAGCCCAGAACTTCTCAGTCTGACACAGCTGCCAGGAAACACGTCCTCAGGGAAGGATCCGAGTCACACGCAGTGTTTCAATTCATGAAAAACACTACGAACATGTTTAGGTTCCTCCATTTCTATCTCCCAGCACATCAGGAGGAAACAAGCAAGCTCATCTCTTGCAGACACATGTTTTCCAGTGAGTTTTTCTGAAAGGATTGTGCCTTTTTTTATAGATTAAAATGCAAACGCACTGGTTGCAGCCTGAATTCAGGAACCTGTTTCTCTGAGCAGTGATTACACACTCGCTCTCTTCCAGCTGAAAAACATAGCTGCTTTTAGTTTCTGATTGCATATCTTCTAATTATTGGTTTTATCAAAGGAACTAAATTGATGGCACAAGCTATTTTTACAAAAGCAGACAAACAGGACATAAGGCATTCCAGGTAAAAGATGAATAGAGGCAGGAATGTTTTTTGACTAAGAAACCTCACAATAAAACTTACATTGCTTTTTTTCTTATATTAAGTTTACTCAAGCAATTTTTCTTTAAGCTTGCACACAATATTTAAGCAGAGAATAAGACATGCACATCAACTGCTATAAGAAATGCATACTTTCTTTACAATTATTCAAAGTATTTCTTTAACAGAGAAATTTTTTGCACAGAATAATTTATGAAATAATGCTACTAATATTTTATCAAGCTATCAGCCTAAAGTATCAAATAATCCAAGGAAACTGTAATACTTAACTCCAGAGTACTGGGAAAGAGATGGGTTTCTGAATGGGTATTAAGAGTATAAGGGATGAGCATTCAGAAGACCTTCTGAAACCTCTTGACTGTCAAGTTCATGTTGAATCCTGATCTCTATACCCATCTTCATTTTTCTTTTGCCTGCTCCCTCCCACCTTTCCTTCCTCACAGCTTCTTCCTCTCCATCAAATCAGACATCATGCCTGTTTGTGAAATCAAACCAGCTGCAGCTCCTGAAGGAATGAGGTCTGAAGAGGGACAGCCTGTCAACTTCAATTACTCATGAACACCCACAGGTTCTCATTTCTGACCCAGCTGCAGAGCAGGTCAGTGTGTGCAAGTACCTCACCCTGCTATAGACAGAATTAGAATATTGCTACCATAAAAGCCAGTCCTCATAAAGAAATGCTTTATATCCAGCCAGGGAATGCCTCACTACCAAGAAGAGAGGTGGTCTAACCCAACTCCTGCCATTAGCATAAGACTAAGCTGCTAATTAGCAGAGAAACAGCGCAGCAGAGCAGATGTGTATTTACTACAACACCGCATTAGCACTTGGCACAGAACTCCAGAGAGGTTTCTCAAGTTCCCAGACTAATGTGGACCTCGGGCTGTACATCCTATCAAAGGTCTTAGGCACCAGCGTGGATCGCTTCAGTGGGAGATGGACTCCAAATGCTCTGAAAACCCAGGTCTGAACTACTCAACTTTGGGACTCAAGCGCCGCATGAGATGTCAGAGGAGAGATCAAGCTGTGCCCGAGCTGCCCCTGGCTCCTCCTGCTGCCCGAAGCACTCGGGCTGACAGGACAACTGCTGCTAGCGTGAGAAAAAAGGAGAAGCATCACTTCATCTCAGCCCTTTTTTTTTCTTTTTTCCCCCCCCAAAGAAAGATCAGCAAGCAGCGAAGGAAAACTCTCCAGCAAGCTGCCTTAAGTAGAATGCTCGTGTGAAATCACACTGCCAGTCACACCAAGAGACGTCATCCTTTTCGCATCCTCTCAAAAGTGTTTCCCCCAGGAAACTAAATCAATAATCTTAAGCAATAGCAACAGCACACACAAAGCAGACTGCTTTAAGTACAACATGAAAAAGCACTGTTCATGTTGTTTTTAGGATTATGTGTTTTAATTACACCCCTTCGCCCTCCTTCTCGCTTTGTAATTGAATTTTCTTTTATCTTTAGAAGGCTAAACTTTATTCATAAGAGGCTGTGGATGGCAGAGTTCAATCCTTTCACTGTAGAGTCCCGAGGTCTGCCACTGCTTTCCAAGATTTTATTCACACTTCGTTTTAAAAGGATTCCAGCTCAGACTAGCAAATGGGTTTTTAATGGAAATACATGCATATCTAGAGGAGGTGCATTATAAGGATAACATACAAAAAACTTCCCTTTTTATCTGAAGGTGACCCAAAAATATCGATGTCTCAAGTTCCATCACAAGGGACTTAGCAGAAGTCTGTTCAACCAGCAGATATTTACAGGACACACTATTCTATGTGAAATTACAGATCTGGGTACCGTAACATGTTTTTCATTCTACCTGTGAGCTCCAACAAATCTTACAAAGACAAGCTGGCTTGAATGCACTGCCATTGTGTCAGCAACACACACTCCTGGCTGCCTGATGCCCTGACACGACTTCTTGTGTGTGAAAAGAAAACCTCTCTCCAGCTATCATTACTGACTGAGCAGAACCTGGCCACTATTTCACTTCCACTGCCAGCACATCTCTTAACGTTATGTCCAAGCAGAAATAATAAGAGGCCAAAAGCACAGAAATATGGTTCCTTCTCACCTTACAGCCTGGATTACTTCATACACTTTAGGTGTTAAAGCAGTTCCCGAGCCTTTCAAGTGAAGTAAGTGAAGTTTCATAACAGGCTGAGAAAGCATCGCAGAGTAACAAGGCTTTAAATGTGGCATTTTAAGTCTAGAAAACTGAGAAAAACATACACGCTAGGCTGGCTATAATGCCAGTATAGGTCTTCCTGGATTGATTAATTCCAAGAGACTTCAGGCATCAACATAAATAATCATCATGAGTCCCCGCATATGATCTTGGAACATCTTCAACCAAACATGATCTTCAAACCCTCTGACAGGGAGCCAAACAGGCACCTATTTTCACTGTAGCTCGTGAGCTGTGCCTGCACTATCCACTGAAATGCTGTTTTAACATGCTAAAGCTCCCTTGGAGTCATCTACCACTCTTTGCACATGCAAACCCTGATGGCAAAACACAGCTTTCCCCTGGATCTCTTCCCCCTAAATGGAATTACCGTATTACGAGCTGTGCTAAATCATGGAATTCTCTCTCTCTAGGCAATGCCACAAAAATAATGGCCCTGCCTTTTTTTATTGCTCATTAACTGATGTGCTCCCTTCTCATTCCTCCCTTTAAAAAGTACTGAAAGCTTAGAAAGAGAGGAGGGGGGGGAAAAAAAGAAAGAATAAGAAAAGAAAGACAACAGCTTTCAACAACAAATTTCAAATCACAAGAACATCAACAGGCCTAAAGGCCTAAATAGAGTTAGAGCACAGGGTTTTAGTAAAGAGCTCACAGTAAGGGATGATGCTCTTATTACTCCAACATCACAAATGGTAAAATTACAAGAAAATTTGTTCTCATTTCAAGATTTTTTTTCTTCATGTCTGTTCACACAGAGAGAAAAACAAGACTTGAGCCTAAGGGCTCAAAAGACAGAGTGCAAGTGAAGAAGATTTCTCTATTTTTAGGAGTACAATTTCAAAGCTTGATCCTGACAATAATGGAACATTTGCACTGTCATAAAAAGTGTTTTCAAATTCATACTTTTTTCCCTCCCCAGTGAATTATTTTTGCAGCCCTGTCCACGTAAAGTTCAGTGTGTATTTTTTCAGACATCACTCTGCTGTCACATGTAACCTTGTTTCTGATATTAATATATACAAAAGAGAGATAATACTCTTCTATTCAAGTTCCACTTCAACCTTCGAATCATTAGTTGTGATTATTAAATCAGAATTTTAATTCTGTAGCAGGATGTAACAAAAACAGCGCCTCAGAAAAACCAAAGGACACCTTTGTCCTGAAAACGCTGCCTTAAAAAGTTATTTTATGAAGTCTCCTGCATTTTCTTCCCCCGTGTCAATATTCTGTATCTAAGTGTAGCCCATGGAAGTTCTTTAGAGCTAAACTCACTGGAAATACCTGTATGTATTACAATTGCATGCTTCCGCTGTGACATTCAATTTTAAATATACTTTTGATTAAATGGAAAAGAAAACCGTTCGCCTGGTTGTGTTTAAAAAACACATCTCTGCTGACAGCCCAGGTCTGTTTTGATTTGCTCCCTACAAAAATGGAGTTGCTAGAAAACATTAAGTGGCAAGTGCAGCACTGGATGTAAATTATACCATCTCCACTTAAGTGCTGCCCTCAGCAGCAACCGGAAATTGCACAGCCCAGCACTGCCACGGTCGCTCCAGGAGCAACAGGAATGTAAAAAAATGAATTACCAGATCTCTATGCAAAGCAAGCACATAAACTGAGTGAAGAACCGGCCTAGAAAAATACTCCCTAAAAGCTTCCCAAAGCTGAGGTCAACATCTTTGCAACATCTTAACTTTAATTCTCCTAAGGTACTTTGTTAGCCTTTATGGTTACGAAAATGGTCTTCTAAACACAAAAGATTAAAAGCTCGTTCTCTGATATGAGGGCTGGGCACACCCAGAAGAAGTGAATGGTCACAAAATGAACACAAAACTGCTGAGGTACAGAGAAATAGTGAATGGATTTTTCTAAAGGGCGACAGAAAAACACTCATTAACAGCAAAATGAAATTACATTTCTTGATTCAACAATCTCCAACATAATTATTACCTTACACCGAAGTAAATCACGTGGAATATAAAGCCTTTGGATTGTGGCATATTCCATTATAATAGGGATTAAATGTAAGATCCATGTTCCCCTATGCACATCACACAAGGCACCGTGGAGCCTCCACAAGGAGACTGACTTGAGCTTGTTCCTCCAGACCAGGGATGTTCATTTTGTCCTTTTCCAAACGGAAGCATCTACTGATCTATTCACACCATAGCACGCAGGCTTGGTGCCTGGGAATACACATCTGAATCACCAGCTTTGGTCATTTCAAAAGCTTCACAACCTGGGAACCTCAGAATAATATTTTTTAAATGTTGAAAATATGAGTGTTAAATTCCATACCATGCGCTGCACAGCAGATCTAGTCAAAGATCACTAAGTGGTAAAACTTCATTAAATGAAGTTAATTTATCAACTAATTTGTCAAGAAGTAAAGAGTTTTAGAAAGGATATGATACAATCTGGGCATTAAGGTCAAACCCAAGTCTACTGATCACCTCAGGTGAGAGGGTGCTCTCATACAGTGAGACTTGAAATATTTTGGAGCTTCTTCTGGAAGATCATCTCACACTTAAAAGGCTGATTATAAAGACATGAAATAACGATAGAAAGAAAAAGCAGTTGTTCACAATACAAGGAGGACTAATGACTGCACTGTGTCCTGCTTACCAAAAGAAGCACACAAACACAAAACGAGTGCGAAGTTTTAAGACAATACAGAACCATTCAAGAGATAAAAAAATAAATGCTGTTTGCCAAGAACTGCAGAAGGATAATAGCAGATGAAATTAAAGGCAAGATAATAAGACATAGAAAAAGAAATAACCTCACCTATACAATGCGATCTAAATTAGCTACTGCAACTCGGAATTTTGAAACTGTTACAACTAATTCTCTTGGAACATCAATTTCATACTCATTAAGAGCCCCAAGGAACGGAGAAGAAAACAACAAACACTGTGCTACAATTCTAGAAATCCAGAGCCCCTTGAGACAGGCTGTAGTGCTGGTGTCAAACAGCCATGTAAATACTAGAAGATGCACAAAAAAGGTAAGAAAGAGCATCAGAGGTTTGAAACACTTCTATACTAACAGAGATGGATGTACATTTCAGTTTTACAGCAAAGACAAGAAACAGCCACAACCAGAAAGAGCAGCCCTGCCCTGCCCAGCACTGCACACACAAGCTACAGAAGGGCTTCAGCACCTTTTGTACAATAAAACAGGTTTCTTTCCTTGAGCTGAACAGTGCAACCATGGAAGAGCACAAGAGGTGTGCAAAATCAAAACTAGTATCAAAAAGAAGTAGACGGAAAGGTTATTCACTATTTCTCCTACCACATGAACCAGAAAACAGACTGAGCACCTTTTCAGATGGCCCACAATAAACTGCAGACTCAAACCCAGGCAGTTGTGGATCCAGAAGGGACCAGACCACCTGACAGAGAACAGGTCCAATCCCTGGTTCCCGCACGGCCGCGTCACCACCGCTGAGGAGCGTGCTCTGCTTCACTGCCTCTCATCCTCATTTCAAGAGTTTTCTGAGGTGAGACACAGGACTAGGTGTCCTCCTGATCTGACACATTATGGCAATTTTTATGTTCATCCCAATTTCAGTTAGACTTGAAGCCACTCTTCCTCCAGCGTCAAGAAGTACTCAGCCACCTCCAAGAGCCACCACAGCGGTATTTTTGTTTCAAACCTCACCGCTAAGGTAGAATCTCAGAAGGGTTAATTTCACACACTGAAGTGGATTTTGCCATGCTGTTTGTCAGATGCACTGAGGCAAGGCAGATAATGAAGAAATCAAACACCATTAGTCTTCAAAACCCAAAAAACACTGCTTCATTCAGAGACTCGTCCAGCCTGACCACTGCAACCACTGTGACCCAGCTTTCTAAAACCAGACCTCTCCAGAAGCATCAACGCTGCTATTTTTCTATAAAGATGCCTTCAGTAACTGACAGAGAGTTGTTATTTTTTCTGCAATATTATCTACACTCACATCTGCGTGTAAGAATGATCAAGACCAACAAAGCGCATTTTGATGTCATTATCTACGTCACAGCACAAAAGAAAAGCATTTATATAAATTGCTTTAAATAAAAGCATATTAAACTATGCAATACTGCAATTTCTCAATAACCTAAAAATAGTTCCCAGTAAGATGCAACCACTGCTTGGAAACAAAATATAAATGCGAAAGATTAAACCTGAATATTGAAATAAAAGCTTAGATTTACTATGAAAAGGTAATTTCTGCACTTCTTATTGGATAATCATAAGAATTATAATTTTTGTCAAGCTGCTTTTGGATGGAAATTGAACTTCAATTAGAAATAAAAACTGCACTTTCATTTTACTTGGATAATGAGTATTCTTACTTTAAAAGCATATGCAGAGAAAGCAGAAACAAAGAAAACAATATGTTGGTATTCATTAAGTAAGAACATTGAGTCAAACCAAGAAACATGAATTTCAGTTCAAATATTTGTGACTTTTATTGTCACCTTGCCCTTCCAGATGTTATGCTACTGTCTCTTTTTTTGTATGAAGAGCAGAAGAAGACACAACCTTCCCTGATTCTTCAATTTCCAGTCATCATCCCTTTCTTACGTAAGATGAACCAGTAAAAAAGTCAAAACCAGACAAAGCAGCTGTTGGACACACTCCCTCTACACCTGCAGTGAGGCTAGAATTATCTAGAACTGGCTTATTATCAAAACAAACGGGACTCATGTGCTTCAACAAACCACTTCCCTAAATACATTGGTTTTAATTAAGGGGAGCAACAAAATATATGTTTCAATTTGCTAAGGAATAAGTTCAAAATGTAATACTTGGCCACAAGAAAAAGGAAAATTCAAAATTAAGCTCCTTCTCCCTCCTCAAAATCTATTTTAGAAGTTTAACAAATAACTTAAGATATAAAATAAACACACAAAAAAGAAGACTTCTGCTCTTGGAATAAAAAGCCTCACAGCTAAATTGATTGGATTTTGTTTTGCAAGTAGAGGAGAAAAACTTCCCTGGAAGAGAAGATTTCCCTATGCCCGTGCCCCTGGTCCCATCCATTTAGGAGGAGTTGATTAGCTCGTTTCAATTGGCCAATTAGCGCTGTATCTGTAACACTTGTGACTGATCCCGTGCTTGCATCATTTCTTAGGGCCATTAGTTTAACCCTCATGGTAACACTTTAAAGAGCAACGAGCAGAGTAAATCCTGGAAGGAGTCACTGCCTCCTTCAATAATTTCTTTTTCAGGATGTGCATTCTGTGAGTTTTGCTGGCCCAACTGCAAGGAAGCATCCCCATGCTCTCCCTGTGCCTGTCTGCCTGGCATTCCCTACCTGGACATTCCTTTAGGAATCTAATGACAGACCCTGTAATTTACTTGAAAACACAATTCGAACAATTCAGGGCTTAACACATTAATGGGGGCATGTTTGGAACTTGACATTTGGAAAAAATAAATACTAATATTTATATATATGTGGGAGAAAGCCTGCGTCTATAGTACATAGACCTGTCAGGCTTCACTAACGCTTCTCCCTACTGCTGTGAAACACCACAACTTTTTCAGCACCACGTCCTCATTCAAAGTTATTGGGCACTGAAGCCAAAGTTGGCCTCCTTCTAAAAGAAGATGCTTTGACAAGAAAGGTACTCTCAAAAACCCACTGTGGTTTCAGTCAAGGCTTTACAGTATAATGGAGTTTCACAATCCTTAACCATAAATTTTTATTTTTTTTTTATGATTTCAAGACAAATAACTTTCTTTCTTTAAACCAAGAAGCCATGGCTCCCTGTGCAGAGGGCAAAGTGCATGCTCGAGCTGCAAATGTGCATGTTACTACAGTTCCCAAGGAGGTAGGGAATCCTAAATGGATTTCATTCAGTCAGGCAACAAAAAGAAAAATTATACCAAATAATAAAAAAAGAAAGAAAAGAAAAAATAAGTGTACATGTGTATGTATTTTCCCAGGTCAAGAGATCAAGAAAAAGATAAGAAATGCCAGAGCATCACTTGCTCCAGTACAGAGAGGTGAGACACCCACAGAACTCGCAGAGCCATTTGTAATAAATGTGCACCCAGCATCAGAAGGGAAGTGCCTTCACTTCCTGACTTGATCAGTTTCTTCTGGAAACAATGACAAATCTGAAGGTGCTATTTATGGCTTTCTGTCACCCATTGCCAGAAGAAATAGTGACTACAGCCTCTAAATACATCAAGACAGAGTTCATCTTCTCCAATCCACTTCATATCTGCTTCAGGATCACTGCTCCAGTCCCTCACATCCTTGAAAACGATTAAGTGACAAACAGCAAAACCTTGCAGGGTTCCCCATCACCATCATTACTTTCAACCAATGACCCAATTCTGCAAGACAGAGCACCTCTTGAGATACGCTGAGAGCCCTCAACTCCAATCAGCCAAAATAGGAGAGGAGGTCGCTCAGCCCTGCATCGTTTACTCTTAGAGAAAAAAAATAATCCAAGATGCATCTCTTCTCTCACTGATCAGTACTCTCACAGAATCTCAGAGCTGGTTTAATAGCTGCATCATTTTCAGGTAACATCACATTTCACTAATCTCCTTCCCAACTCATGTTTGAAGAAAGAGATCATTTCTGTAGTGAACAAGAGTGTCCTCAAGTGTAACAGCAAATAAACCAGTGTAAATGAAGTGCCACAGCAATATAAACAATGACCTTGAAAACCAGCTAGCTGCTGCTCAGGATGACTCTAGGGACAATAATTACATTTTAAATGTCCACATAATCTGAACAAATTGCTAAGATTACCTCTGTAGCCACAACTCACCTGCACTGTAGATAAAAGCATCAGCAACCTGTCCGTGTGCCAAATCCCAGTGGGTGGAAAAAGCCAAAACAAAATATGTATGGCTCCCACCAACTTCAAGTGAAGGGAAACTCTTACTTGTGCATTATTTACCACAAGTAATCTGTGCAGCAAAAAGCTTGTGCAGCTTACGGCTGCTCTGTCTTATATATAAAAAAAAAAAAGATGGCCTGAAAGAGCAGAAATCCCAGTACTAGAGAGAGGCATTACAGAAGAGATGGTTGTTCTACTGCAAATCTCACTGAAGCCCTCCTTACTTCAGGTTTTAACATTATTGCTTACCTGGTTGTCCCAGGAAACAAGGCTCATTAGATTAATTTGGAATATTTGCTGTGCGCACTTTTTTGCCTCTCCTCTGGTGACTCTTCCTCAAACCCAGTCAACAAAACATGACTGAGGGGTTGGGGTTTCTATGGCACTGAGATCCAACAAATGTTGTACAAGGATGCTTATTTTCATAGGGAAAATAAATCCAAACATCACTGTCTCCACTGAAAGATGAATGAAGACACGCCAGAGAATCCTCAAGAGGTAAAGAAAGGGAAAAGGAGGAGGGGGAGACAGAGGATGAAAGAGACCTTGGGACCTGGGCTTCCCTGGTTGTGTGGCCCCCAGGCCTTTCTTATTTGCACAGCTCCCAGCTGAACACTCCTCAGTGGTGTCTGTGGGTGATAACCCAACACTCCCAAGCCACACAAAGCAGAGAACTACCCCAAAGACTTACAGCTCTCCATCCTCAAAGGCTATTAAAGCATTCCCCTACCACTCAGTAACTACCATGCAGCTTTGCATTAGTTAAAATTCACTAATTTCCCAGAGACGTGGAGAGTTACCTGGAGAGTCCCAACTGATAGGCACAATATCTTGTTCCAGCCTAAGCTCACACCCTCCTTTCTCACAGGGGAACATTTAAAATATTCAAACATATAATTCCCCTAAGAGATGCCCTATTAAGGATGCAGAGTAGAATTCATGTTGTAATGCTTTAATTCTACAGACTAGCCTTTACTAGGAACACTTAAAAAACCACAATCTCACCCATAAATAGGGGCAAAGTAATAATGATAATTATTACTATGATTATTATTATTATTACTGCTATTACTATTATTACTATTACTACTATAATTATCCTATGATCACCACCACTCCACAAAGATTGTCAGCAAAGTCTGGCAAAAAGGAGGAAAAATCAACACGGATACAGAGTGAACAGAAAATGTGTGTCTTACATGCACCAAACCTAACTTAAAAAAAATGTATTTGTATTCTGTACCCTGGGAACCAAAACTATTTTAAAATCAAAAGAGCACTAATTAGCATCTCAATGCTTCTTTCATAGGTTTTATCAATATAAAGAAAAGCATGCGCAGTGGAATTATGAATTAAAGTCAGAAAAATATAATTCCAATAAAATATCATTGCACTGATGGCATGGCTTTAAAAATCTTAAGATACTAACATAAAATTAAGATAAAAAATTTACTCTCATTTTTCACTTTTTCTGAACTTGGAGAATGTGAACTGCTAAATCTCCCTTTCAGGATCTCACACACTGACACACTGTTTGCCTTCAGGACCATTTCAACAAGCATTTGGATCAAAACAAAAAAATCAACTCCTTCCCTCTTATTCTATCCCTTGACTTTTCAAGTTAGAAAGTAATCCCGAGAGGGGGAACCACCCCCACCTTAACAGCTTTAAATAACATCCACTTCAAGTTTAAACATATGACCTAAAACTTGACAGCCACCTCCCAAAAGCAGAAGGAAAGGAGCACAAAGTCAAGTCCACTACCAGCAGCAATACTGATACTCCAAGAGACCAAAACAAAGATGACACACAAAATCTGCTAATCATCAAGCAAGATGAGTCAGATGAACAACACAAAAGAAAGCTGTTATAGGTCCAGAAAACATTTGCAACTTGCACAGGCTACACTGTTTCAAGTCAACGACCAATCCACAAGACACAGAAATGCACACTTAAAAAGTCAAGAAACTAAATCCCAAGATTATTCTGTAGCATTAAGGCTGCCGTGTCATTATAGGAACAATGGATGTAATGCAAGCACTGTGGTTTCAGGCACTGGAAGCTCTCCCCAAAATGCCCCTCGCTAAACACCTCCAGGTTTAATTTTCCCATGCACTTAAAGGACACTGTAGTGGATTTACCATGAATCATTTCACTGTCAGCGTGTTCATGTAATTAAGTTGCCACGTGCCTCAAGTGCATCAGTTGTAGGACAATTACTTAAGCCAAGCCAGCACAAAATGACTGTATTGATGTCTGCATCACTGCATGATGATCGTGCCACGGCCAAACTTCACAAGTGGAAACACAGCAATGATGTTAAGGTGAATTCCAAATACAGTGGATTCAAAAGGCAACCATGACAGAAAGACTGTGGTCTACAGTTGTCACTGGTCTGCCATGAAATGACAAAAAAACCCCTGTAAAGTGTTACCAAAACATACTACGGCACATGTTATTTTTGCAGTACTCATTAACATCTTCCCCACGAAGCAGTGAAAGGGTTCCCAGAATATAAAGATTACACCATGCAAAAACTCTATCAGTCATTAACATGTCAGCTTACACTTAATCCACCTTTTCCACAGAGCAATTGCTTAGGAGATTTGCCAGGTTTAAGAATCAGATAAGATAACTCAATACCGGCAAATTAATAGCACAAGGGGAAAACCAGCACAGGAAAACCCATACAGATCAATAACTACAGAGATCTGCCACTGGTTCTCTGCTCTCTGCCTTGCACTGCTGTCTCCCCTGGAGAAGGAAGGAGAGCATCAGCTCTAAGGTGATGGGATCCTGAGGTGTCCCAGGGCAAGTGCCCAGCACGGACATGCCAAACAACAGCAAAGCCATTCTGCCAACAGTCCCGTGCCACCTCCTAACTACGAGTCACTAAAAAAGGCAGCGAGATGAGTTTTGTTTGGTTGCCTGTCTTGTCCATAAGCATCTTCCTAACACAGGTTCTGGGAAGGACTGGATTTCATTCTCATCCCTCAATCACAGCAACAATTCACAAACCAAACTCAAAAGAGGAAGTGGCTGAATCAAAGGCAGGAAGGCCACTAAGTCTTCTCCCGAGAGATGATCTTTTAGACAGATACCTTTTTACTCTTTAATTGTAAAATCCATGTCAGTAACACCTACCACACAAGAAACCTAGGCTTTCAGTTAATTGATCTATTTTTATCTTCACATTGATTTACTTTGTCCCAACAATCGGCTATTTTGAAACAGTAATCACAGACCACAGCCAGACCAGGAATCCATCCTGCTGGATGCTGTAGATGCTACAAGTTACAGCCCCCACACCTAAAGGAGCAAAACTACTCGCCATTAACAACTTTTCCTCTTACAAATAAGACATTTCTGACCAGCTCACACACATCACAGACCCTACGTAGGTTGCAACAACGATATTTCTGAAGTTACAAGGTAGATTATCATTTTCTCCAGTGTGAGTTTTTCATGGTGAGCCTTATATTCTGCCTCACGGAACTGTTCGCTATGGTAACCTCCTGGGCTACTGACAGCAGCCAGCTCCCATGAAGGAAGGAAGGAAGAGCAAAGAAAGAGCAAGTTAGGCCTTTTCTTTTGCTGCAAAACCTCTCCCACCAAAATTCTGCTGTCAGAGTGGGTGAAACCGTCAGACACGAGGGTTACCATGTACAATCTTCTTATAACGGCAACAAGTTTCTCCAAAGTAGATATAATTGTTTCGCTAAAGCACGCATGTGACTGTGAAACAGGCGTCACTGGCCTATTTCTCAATAAATAAGGGCCTTGTAGAACTGCAATAGCGAATGCAGTTAAAAATTCACAATTAACTGCCCGCGCTGTTTTTCCTTCTCCTTTCATTATTTCCACTGTGCAGGGGGTGGGGGTAGGGGGGGGCTTGGTAGCAAGTTTGTAAAAGCCACAGACGGAAAACTTGCTCAGTCCTTCCGATGCGGGCATTCCGCCCTCCCGCTTCCACCAGGCGCTGCCCGGGCGGGAGCCCTCCCGCAGCCGCTGCGCCGGCGCCGCTCCCTCCCCAGCCCGAAGTTGGCGTCCCGGGGCATCCCCGGCGGCCGCCCGGGCAGTGTCACCGGCGGCCGATTTACGACTTCAGGTGCAGGAGCGGCGGGCAGCGCAGACCGACTCCCCGAGAGACAAAGGCTGTGTGTCGCTCGCCGGAGCGCCGCCGGGCGCGGAGCCGCCGGAGGTGCGGAGCGGCGGCGGCGGGCGCGGC
>VZRR01000008.1:30292-68661 GCA_013398015.1 Oreocharis arfaki | reverse complement strand
GTGTGTGTGTGCTGGGTGTGTGTGTGCTGGAGATGTGTGCTGGGTGTGTGTGTGCTGGGTGTGTGTGTGCAGGATTGGTACCTGCTTGCACCTGAGCGTCATGCTGGGCTCTTCCTGGTTGCTCGCTCCTCTCTGTTCAGTCGGATGATCACATGGAAGCACCAGAGGCTGCTGGCTTGAGGCAGACCCTGTTGGCAGGATCAGGCCTTAGCCAGCAGCACTGGTAGCCCCAGCCAGGTGCAGGATGAGCCCTCAGCTGCTTCCCAGCAGGCCCACTGTGTTTGCCACCCCCTGCTCTGCTGCCCTGCCATGGTCCCAGTCACCTGCGGTGCTGTGCAAGGCCTGCCCTGCACGTCCATTGCTCCTGGGGCTCGCTGTGGTGTGCCTGGAGATGTGCACAGTGCCATGCTTTGCCTGGCAGTTTCCCTGCTGTGAGACTGGCATGCAGCAGCTCTGTGGCCAGCATGGGTGAGCAGCTGGGGAGCTTGTGGGTCAGAAACCCAACACTGTGGGCCAGGTCCATCCTGCACACATGGTGAGGTCTGTGTTTTGCATAGTTTGTGCTGGTTTAGAGGTTAGGGCTCCTGTGTACACATTGTGCCTTGAAATATATGATGCACAGGGATTTTTTTTCTCCCCACAATTTTCTAAGTGGTAGCACTATTCAAAATAGAAGAAATAAATTCATTAGGAAGTGCATGGAGGTGTGGCAATAGACGTTGAGAAGATGTGGGGAAGGATTCCCTGGGCTAGGGAGCAGGCAGAGGGCACTGCTCTTTTCACCTTGTGACAGTGCCCAGCAAGCAGGGAGGGGAAAGAGTGGGCTGTCACCATTCTGGGAATCTGAAGTGAGGTTTATTTGGGAAGAAAAATAAGCAGCAAGCTCTGATGGGAGCAAGTAAGAGACTGAGCCGGTAACGGCTGAGAGGCTCCAGCTTCAGCCCTGCTGCAGGATGACTCAGTCCTTAGCACAAGAGCAGGGGTAGGAGCCAGGTTCCTACCCCCAGGAGTGGCTGAGCTTTTAGCACATCTGCAGCTGCTGCTCTGAAGTGAATTGTTGCTTTGCTTGGAGGGGATGACAGTGCTTACCCCTGCCCCAGCAGCTGAGTGATACTTCCTGCATCCAAGTCCAAGATAATTGGGAACAGAGCAAAGGTTTGGCTCGCTACTGAGCGCTCATGATCTCCCTTTGGCTTGCTCTGTTGGGACATATTTCTCTCTCACATGCCCTCCTTATCTAGGGTTAACCTTTTCTGTGTTAGGATACATATTTTAGTGGGTCAGACGCTGTCCCTTTGCAGCCCATGTTGGCTGACTCCGTCGCCTACGACGTACTTCATGACCTCTTTCTTACAAAGAGGTTATCCTCATTTTCCCCTGTCACAAAGTCTTGAACAGCGGCGATTCAAATTATGGCCCATGCAATGCCGACTCTGTAAAGTTCCTGCCATATTGTCCTGCTCTGTGGTCTCACACTGGGAAGCAGCAGGAGGCACAAGCACTTGCTTGGAAAGCTTGTTCCCGTGCCCCAGGCTGCCAGCTCTTCACGCTTAAAAATAGGGTTTAAATACTCTCCTGGGTACAAGAACCACAGGAATTTCGTAGAGCTTTTTAGAGGGGGAGGGGGAGGCTATTTGAGACCTGGAGGCAGGGTGGGGACACAAAAAAATCCTCTGCACCTGCTGCAATCATCGTCTGATTTGCTGGTGGGGTGCGACGGGTGCCTGATTGCCTGACAGGTGCCATGGATTTTCCTTGCTCCTGGCGTGTGCAGTCAGCAGTTTGAAATGAAACGTGCTGTGCCGGGCAGAAATCCTCACTGCTGGAAGATGGAGTTCAGGCAAGGGGTAGTTACTCTTCCCCTCCTTGTGTGAGGATGTTGCTGGTTGCTGGCTGTACCCACTCAGGATGAGTAACTAATTAAGGTTGGGCTTCATATCTGTATAATATTCCTCTGCAAATAAAGCCTTGTAGCCTGTGTGAAGCTGTTCATGTGGATCTGAGCTATGCAAAGCAGTAACTAGATCTCACGAAGCTGCAGGTAAGTGGTGTTTCCCTTCTCCATATGGAGAGATGGACTGAGCAGCCCTGGACTGGCAGAGGCAGGGTTGGATGCCAGCTCTCTTGGCTCAGCTATAACTGGGGGAGTTTAGGAATATTTTGAGGAGACTTCTTGGAGAGATTAATCCCTGAACTTAGTGACTGTGGGTTTTCAGGACTCTATGTAACCTGACAGACAAGGATCTGCAGTCGCTCTTGCATTCCATGGGCTCATGGATGCAAGCTGTCGACCATAGCACCTTTCAGAGAGCAGATGTGGGTGGAAGGTAGGAGTGCTGATCAGCCATGTTCCTTACAGTCTTCATGTGGAAGAAGGGTCCTGCACCCACCCCAGTAATGGCACCTCAGCAGGGAAGCAGGCAGATTCAGCATGAGTGAAGGTGAAGATGGGAAATGACTAAGGAAAAGACATTTCTGGAGTGAAGCATGAGAGGAGGGGAAGGATACTTTGCAGGTCCTCTCTTGCTGCCAGATCACTCTTGCTTCACTGAGAATGGGAAAAGGGAGGCCAGCTAACACAGGCTGCCCTGGGGAGGGGGGCTGGCTGTGCAGGGCTCCATCCCAGTGAGCCTTCCTGATAGGCCTTTCTCAGGCAGGACAGGCCACAGTGGTGCTCCTCAGCTGCTCTAGGGTGCTTCTCTCTCTCTTCCAGGCTCTCCATCAGCTGTATTATGACCCAAACATTGAGAACAAGAACTTGGCTCAGAAATGGCTGATGCAGGCACAGGTGTCCCCCCAGGCATGGCACTTCAGCTGGCTGCTTCTCCACATGGACAAGGTGCCTGAGATCCAGTACTTTGGTGCCAGCGCTCTCCACATTAAAATCTCCCGCTACTGGAACGACATCCCGGCTGACCAGTATGAGAGCCTCAAGTCGCAGCTCTTCACTCACATCACGCGCTTCGCCAGCGGCTCCAAGATCGTGCTGACCCGGCTGTGCGTGGCGCTGGCCTCCCTGGCGCTCAGCATGATGCCAGAGGCCTGGCCCTGCGCCGTGGCAGACATGGTGCGAATGTTCCAGGCTGAGGACTCCAACGTGGACGGGCGGGCGCGGTGCCTGGCGCTGCTGGAGCTGCTGACGGTGCTGCCTGAGGAGTTTCAGACCAGCCGCCTTCCACAGTACCGCAAGGGCCAGGTACGCAGCGTCCTGGCGCAGGAGTGTGGCTCTGTCTTCCCTTTGCTGGAGCAGCTGCTGCAGCAGCAGGACTCCCCGGGTTTCATCAAGCAGAAGGTGCTGAAGTGCTTCTCCAGCTGGGTTCAGCTGGAGATCCCGCTGATGGACTGCGAGAACCTCATCCAGGCAGCTTTCACCTCTCTGCAGGACCCAGAGCTCTTCGACACAGCAGTGGAGGCTGTGGTCAATGCCATTTCCCAGCCTGATGCCCAGAGGTAAGGGCAGCCTCTCCTGTGTGCTGCAGGCTGGTGCTCCTGGACATCAGTGGGGAAACAGGGTGGGAAGGAAAAATCTCAGGCTTTTTTCTAGCTGTTGTTGACAGAGTTTGGAAGTTGGAGAGTATCAAAAGCAGTTGGAGGCTGTTGGTTTCTCATGGTTGGTCCTGGAAGGTTTTGCACTATGGTTGACTTGTAGGGACCATGTAGTCTTGGGCAGCTGCAGCCCATGTCCACCCTGGCCTCTCAAGCAGAGGAGGGTGGGTGCTTCTGGCTCCTCGTGTCAGATCCTGCAGCAGCCAACCAGAGAGCAGCTGCCTGACTCCTGCCAGCGGGAGTTGAGAGACTGGAGTTGAGAGACTCTGCCTCGTACTGCTGGTCCAGCCAAGGAGCTGATTCAATGCAGACATAATAAAACCAGGTCTGTCATTTTTTTCCCTCCTCCTGGCTCCAACAGCTTGTGCCAGCCAAGGTCTCATCCTTTGTCTGTGGCCATGTCTGCCCCTGGAGCAGCTGAGCTGGGAGCTGGGGCAGGTCCTGCTGGGGCTGCGATGTGGGGCTCCGAGCTTGTCTGCTTGGCTCACTGCCTGAGCTGCTGTCAGCTCTCGGGACCAGTGCCTGCAGAAGGGACAGTACATCTCCGGTTCCCGTGGCCACATCCCTTCCTGGCTGCTTAGCAACCTTCCCCCGAAGAGGAGGGTTTCCGTGAAGGCTGGGCTGAGCTGCTGCCACTGTGAATCCCTGTGCATCGCTGCACATCGCGCAGGCTCCGACCCTCTGCAGCGGTGGGAATGATGCTGTCACTGCAGTTGTGAGCCCTGGTCCTCCCCTTGGTTAAGGGCAGGGGCAGCCTGCACGTTCCCCAGCCCTAGGGCAGCCTGGGGCTGTCCTTTTCAATGACAAGGAGTTGCATCTGGGGACTGCAAATCCTGATACACAAATGGACCCATCAGGATTTTAATGTGATGCTGGATAGGGGGAGGGGTTGCCTCATTTGCTAGTGTTTAGAAAGTGACCACAAGCTGTTTTTTCTTGTGACTGGGAAAGGCTGTGGAGCAGCCCAAACCCTTGTAGCAGGTCTGGGGCAGAAGGTGAGAAGGTGTGAGAAGGTCCCCTGCAGTTCTGAAATGCTGGGCTCTGTCTTCCTGCTTTTCACTTCCCTTGAGTCTCAGAAGTCCCTTGGCCGTGATTCCATACCTGTATGCAGGAGCCTGGCCCTACAGTGCTGTTCTTTGATTGCATTAAAAGGCTGAGTTTTCTGTTGAGCTTTCAGAGTGAATTGTGGTGAGAAATGTGACTGACAGTGAGGTTTCCTCTCTGCTTCTGTGCTGACCCTGCCATGCAGTTTTTGGCCCCATTCAGTCCTGCCATGCTGGCTGCTCCCTTACAGAATCTTCAGTACTTGCTCTCCATCCTTCTTCCTAGAGACATCATCAGCCATGCACAGCACCCTCCTGTCTGTAGGCGTGCGGGCAGTGGCCAGGACAGGACAAGCAGCTGGCCTGAAAGGCTACCCAGTGTGTGAGCCTGGTGCAGCTCCTGCCCCGGGCTGTGGGGACAGCGGTGGCATTGTCACAGGGATGCCCTGCCAAGCGGCGTGTGGTGTCGGCTGCTTCCCAGCCCTGGTGGTCGCTCTTCTACCCTTTGTTTCTTGTGTCTACTATCCTGTGTTCTTCCTCCTGCTTTCCCTAGTGCCAGCTGTCCTGCCCCTCTAGCTTTGTCGCTCAGCCAAAGTGGATCTAGCTC
This sequence comes from Oreocharis arfaki, assembly GCA_013398015.1. Classification (NCBI taxonomy): domain Eukaryota; kingdom Metazoa; phylum Chordata; class Aves; order Passeriformes; family Paramythiidae; genus Oreocharis; species Oreocharis arfaki. The sequence goes on along the minus strand of VZRR01000008.1, from coordinate 63,465 downwards.
TTTCCTAGAGCCCCCAGGGAGTCTCCTGACCTTTCTGTCTCTTATCTTGATAGTCTGGGGGATCCCTGCTGCTTTTCAGCTGCTCTCTTCCTCCATGGTCTCTCGCCTTTGTTTCCACAGGGCCCTTGGCTGCTGGCTCAGAGCATTCTTGGCACTGGGCTGCTGGCATGGTCCTCTCCAGAGCTTATTAGGGCATTGCTCCATGAGAGGATTAGTCTTGGGGCTCACCACTTTGCCATGGGTTCCCTTAGTGCTTTGGACCCTGTGCCTTTCCCGCCTTGCTCCCTCCGAGCTGTCTTCACTGATGTTGCTGCAGAGGTGATCATGCAGGTGTGCTTCTGCCACCAGCAGAAGGCTCAGTGGCTCATGAACTTGGCTTCGATAGCTTGTGGGTCATCTTCCCAGGGGAGAACCACCTTCCCAGGAAGCTCTCCTGCTGCACCCCCTGTGTCCAAGTGGAGAAGGGCAAGTGTGGCCTCCTGGGTAAGGACCACATGGTCCTGGTGCTACCTCACTCTTGGGTAAGTCACTTGTTCTAGCAGCTCCCATTTCCCTGCTTGCGAGGAGCAGAGGGCGGTTTCCTGCCTCTGAGGTGTTACTAGAGATGATGCACCAGAGATGTGTAGGTGCAAAGTGTTTGATCTCTATACCTGCCAGGTGGGTGGGAGCCCTGTGCACCCAGAGAAGGGGGTATGCTGGGTGTTGCTGGAGTCTTGATGCTGCTCCTCTGTTAGGATATGGCATTCCTGAGAAGAAGCCTTGGAGGCTGGGTCAGGAGCTGGCACTGGAGCATCTCTGAGCACACCTCTGCTCCTGAAGGTGGTGGGAAGCTCCTGAGTTGCAGAAGAGGAGGAATGGAGATACCTCATTTGCAGAGAAGAGACTTGGGCTGTATTTTCCATCTCATTTGAGGATTATCCCCTCAGCTAAGTGGGTCAGAGAGCTTGGCAGCACGTGCTGCAGGGGGAGAGCTGGTGTGTGGCACTTGGCCATGCCCCTGTAGTGTAGTGGGTAGCATGGGAGTGGGGTAGGGACCTCCATGGTATATGCCCGTGGTGGGAGTTATGGAGCACAGATGTTGGACACTGAGTCTCCTCTCTGAAAGCAGCTGGGTTTTCCTGCAGTGGTGGAGCTGGCAGGATTGCAGGTGTCTGTATGGGATTGCCTGCTGTGCAGCCCATCTCCTTCTGGTCTTGGCACCTGGTGCTGAATTTTTGAAGAGGAGTTTCACTTGAAGAGTTCTCCAATAGCTTCACTAGAAACAGGTTTTTAATAGGATTGGGTTATTATCTCATCAAGATGTGGTTCAGATTTTGGATTAGGAAGGATGAGATTGTCCCATATGCCCGTATCTCCCCTCTACAGATTGTCCCCCACACTGCTGCAGCTTGGGGAGGGTTGTGGGAAGAGCAGAAGGAGGTGCTGGTCCCACAGAGGGAGCTGCAAATGCTGCAGTTCACTGGGCTTTGAGAAGAGACTAGACAAACCCATGAAAGCAAAATTTGCTCAGTTCCTAAATACCAGGATAGCAAATCTTGCTCAGGAAGGCTAAGACAAATCACTGCAGGGAACTATGTGGGCAGGAGTCACCATGTGGCCGCCATGTTCATATACTCTTTCGCAGGCATTCACAGTTTTTGGCTCCTGGAAACAAGCTGGGCATCCAAGGCCTCACCTGAGGCCAGGATGCTTTTGTCTTCTGCCTGACAGTGGTGTGGGGGGTGGGAAATGATGGCTGGCAGCAGGGCCAGCAAGTGCAGTTGGGTATCCTGGGGCAAGCTCTGCTCCTGATCAGGGATGTGGCATCAGCTGGTCCCATGGGCTGGAAAGCAGCGCTGACCAGGTGGAGTGACCTGGAGCTCCATGCTCCAGAAGCTCTGGCTGACTGGAGTGTGGGTCTTGGGTGACTGGTTAAAACAACTCATCTAGAGCAAGCACTTTCCTCCTGGCTGGAGACCCTTGCATCCACAGAGCAAGATGGTGCTCAGGAGTCACAGTTCACCCAACGTTTTCTGTAAGTCTTCAATAACATGAGATTGCAGCATGGAAGCAAATCTAAGTGGTTGTCTCTGTTGGCTGTGCAGGGATTCCAGAGGATCATTTCAGGTCCTGGCACCTGCATTGTGAGTATTTCAAAGTAACCAGCAGAAGCAGGATCCTTGTCAGAAAAAGTCATAAAAGTAATAAAGCCAAAAAAATCCCTAGGGTAATGTGAACCCATTGCTATGGAGGAAGGATGTCTTTGCCTTACACTGGAGCAGTGGAAGGTTCCCTGTGCCTTTTTGTCAGGGCACTGCCCTGGCTCCCTTGGGCCTACCCTCTATGCAGCATTGGTTCCCAGGGAGAGAACTCCATCATCACATTGCCCCCATGCTGCCACATGCATCACTCACAGAGGCTTGAAAATGGTTTCTGCAAAAATAAATCCTTTGCTGTGTGATTTTCTCTGGAGGAGAGGGTGAGGGGAGGGTGACCCCAGCAGCACAGAGGGAACGCTGGGGTTGTAGACACCTTGTTTCCTCTGTCTTCTCTTGCTGACCCAGAGAGAAAGGTGCCACCACCAGCACAACTCTGTCCCTGCCCTGGTGGCACCAATGGCTTTGTTCCGTCCTAAATCATCCACAGCAAAAGCTGCCCTGCCACTCCGGGGTGGATGTGGCTGTCCTGGTGTCAGCACTCACATCTCTTTCCCAGAGTGAGCACAGGAGAGCTGGCATCATGTGTGCCTCTCACTCCAGGCATCCTTAGCCCTGCACCTGCGTGTAGGGGTGGGCAGAGAGTGAAGGCTGCGGCTGCAGATAACACGCCTGGGCAGGCAGGGAAATGGCAGGGAAAAGGCAGGCTGCTCATCAGCCTCCAGCACGGCCTCTCTCCGGGGGCCCTGGGCTGCCTTTCACCTTGGCTGCCTCTTTCTCGTTGCCTTGGTTACCATCCCTTACAGGCAGCAGAGGGGAGGCTGATGTGCAGGATGGGATGTAGGAGAGCTGTGCCGCACTGGGCTGCGGCAGCCCGGGAAGGTGGGGGCCAAGGGATGTGCCGGGGGGCCACCATTCTCCCTGCGTGGGAGTCCCCAGCAGTGGCTGCCCAATTCATCTCAGACACGGTGCACAGTCTGGATGCACCCAAGCTGGAGAGTCGTGTGGTTTCCCACTGGCAGCTTGGACTGCCTCTGTGCAGCTCTGAGGGCTGTGAGCATGGTGGGAAGAGCCCACAGGTCTGCCCTTGCTGCCCTTCTGCTCCACATCGATGCTGCTGTGCACAGGCACAGCCCACTCAGAGCTGGTTGTGGCAGTGGCAGGCTGGGGGTGCTGCCAGGTTTGGGTGGGTAGAGGCAGGGGCCCACACCGTGGTGCAGTGGGGGATTTGCACAGAGCTGATGGTCACTGGCTCAGCACTTCTCTTCACTTGCAGAGGCTCCGCTGCAGCAGTGCTTGGGGCTGCTGCTTTTGTCCTAATGCCACAGGCTGCAAGGAGAGTTCATGTAAGCAGTGAGTGCTCCTGCATGCATCCCATTGCACAAAGCAGCCTTCAAGTAGGCAAAGCTGGGTAGGAGCCCTGAGAGAGCATCAGCAGGGATGGACGGCATGGCAGCCCATGCCAGGGAGGTGATGCCTGGCACTGATTCAGGCTGTGCTTGCAGGTACGTGAACACCCTCCTTAAGCTCATCCCGCCCGTGCTGGGGCTCCAAGAGCAGCTGCGCCAGGCGGTCCAGAGCGGAGACATGGAGACGTCGCATGGAATCTGCCGCATCGCCGTGGCCTTGGGGGAGAACCATTCCCGGTGAGTGCTGGGGATGGTCCCCGGGAGAAGGAGTGAGCTTGGAGCAGCCTGCTGTTCCGCACATGCTGCTTTGTCCAGGGCCTGTCCTGCACCCAGTGACATGTGTCAGGGCAGAGGAGTTGGGCTCACAGCAGAGGTGCCACTCTGACTGTGCCCTCTGCTTCCCAGGGCCCTCCTGGACCAGGTGGAGCACTGGCAGAGTTTCCTGGCCTTGGTCAACATGATCATGTTCTGCACTGGCATCCCTGGACACTACCCCGTCAACGAAACCACCAGCTCCTTGACGCTCACCTTCTGGTACACGCTGCAGGTCAGTGGCCATTGTGGACAGCCTGCCTGGGCTCTGCCCTCCAGGCACGGCCAGAGGCACCAGTGCATGGGGACTGGGGTCTGGCCTGGATTTAATTGGTCCCAGGGATTTCTGATGTCCTCACTCCTTGCCCTGCCCTTGCAGCTAGGGCAGGGCACATACCTAGGAAATGCTGGCCCTGTGGCTGGCTTTGTCTGCCACCAGTCTTCCTTAGAAGTGTGAGCCATCCTTTAAGGGCCTCATTAACAAAACTAATTAAAACTTTATGTTCATTTTTTTCTTACCAGTAGCAGACCTGGTTGTTTAGCTCCTTGCTGTATGCCTGCAGCAGGCAGGAACAAGGGCATGGCTCTAGTGGCTGCCCAGTGTGGGGTCCCTCTCCCAGAGTCAGTGTTCCCTGGATTGGCAGAGCAGCCCTGCCACGCTGTGCTCTATTTTTAGCTCCTGTTCATCCCTCAGCTCCATTCCTCCGCAATCCAATGTAGCGTCGCTGAGCGTGGGCAGGGTGGGGGGTGAAGTCAGTGCCATGCCAGCAGCTCCTCTGCTGAGTGAGGCCAGGCTGAGGCTCCCACCTCTTGCTGCTTCTCCAAATGGGTCTGAGATTACATGGGCATGCAGGAGAGCATTGTGCTCAGGCAGCTCTCTCACAGCAGTCTGAGGCATGCATGCTCCTGGTGCAGGTGTGCTCCCGAGGATAGGACGTGGCAGGACTGCCACCCCCTGTAACAATGCTGACCGAGAGTCAGTCAAGCTTCTGGGGCTTCTGCCATTTTGCCTCCAGGTAATGCTGCCACTGCAGAAGGGCACAGCATCAGGTGGATCTCAGGGAGCTGGAAATGCAGCCTCCAAGGTGTGACAGGTCCCACCACCCCTGGGAGATGTGCTTGAGTCTCCTACACAGTGGGTATATTAGCTCCATTTTCCTTTCCCTGCAACACCTGATGTATTTATTCCTGCTCCTGCCTCCAGGACGATATCCTCTCCTTTGAGCCAGACAAGCAGGCAGTGTACCAGCAGGTCTACAGGCCTGTTTACTTCCAGCTGGTGGACGTGCTGCTGCACAAAGCCCAGTTCCCTTCCGATGAGGAGTATGGCTTTTGGTCTTCGGATGAGAAGGAGCAGTTTCGGATATACAGGTACAAGTGGGAGGTTTGGATTTGCTTGTAAAGCAGGTGAGGATACAGGGGCAGCATTCTGCCACCCTGGAGACTGAGTACTGTAAGATGAGACAAGGAGGGACACAGAGGAGATTCCTTCCATCAAGAGCTATTTTGGCTGTGGTGGTAATGTGAAAATGAGCTGGTGTTTTGGCACAGCATGAGTTACCCTGCCCAAGAGGCCATGGGATCACTCTGTTGGTTGGGGCAGCGTGCTTGTATGAGCAGTGCCTGTGCCCTCCTTGGCAGCAGGAGGGAATGTGATGTGTCCACACATGGAGCTCTCTCCTTGGGATGGGGACAGCATTTGGAGACACCCACGTTCTCTGCAGGGTGGACATCTCTGACACGCTGATGTACGTGTATGAGATGCTGGGCGCGGAGCTCCTGAGCAGCCTCTATGACAAACTGGGACGTCTCCTGACCAACACGGAGCAGCCGTCCACGTGGCAGGTGAGCAAGGGGACCCAGGTGCCAGGCTGATGGCTACCAGCCCTCAGGGACCTGTCCTCACCATGGGGCATTGAAAGCAAAGGGACATGACAGAGGAGAGGAAGATGAGCACCTTGACAGCATACAGGCTCTCTGGAGTCTGCTGTGGAGAGGAATAAGGTCTTCTGCGTCGCTGTCCTTAGTGCTGCCCAGGGATCAGCCTCTTCAGCTGCTGTGGAGGTGCTGAGCTGGTGCCTGGAGCTGGGGCTGGATTGTGCATCAGGGGTCAGTGCATGGCTCTGACAGTGCCTCTCCCACCCTGGCAGCACACGGAGGCCTTGCTCTATGGCTTCCAGTCCATTGCTGAGACCATCGACGTAAACTACTCCGATGTGGTGCCAGGACTGATCGGCCTCATTCCCCGGATCAGCATCAGCAACGTGCAGCTTGCCGACACCGTCATGTTCACTATCGGTGAGTGGGCTGGGCTGGGGAGGGAAAGCCCCTCTGAGAGCACACCTGCCCAGCAATACCAGTGGTGAAAAGCCAAGCTGGGCATCGCAGAATGCGGAGAGCAAGAACCTGCGGTGCAGTCCTGCAGTCTGATCCCGTCTGTGTATGCAGGGTCCCTGTCTGAGTGGCTGGCTGATCACCCTGTCATGATTAACAACGTGTTGCCACTGGTGCTCCAAGCCTTGGGCAACCCTGAGCTCTCCATCTCCAGTGTCTCCACCCTAAAAAAGATCTGCCGGGAGTGCAAGTACGACCTGCCGCCTTACGCTGCCAACATTGTCGCTGTGTCACAGGTAGGAGCTGGATGCAAGTGGACATGTGGTGATGACCTGGGATGTGCTCTGTGCACACCCTTTGCTTTGCAAGGATCAGGGCCGGGGGACACAAAGAACCATCTCAGGGCATCTTGCTTGGCACAGGAGATTTCTTGTGTGTTTTATTTGTAGGCCAATAAACCCATGTGGCAGGCCCTGTGTCCTGCTATGAATGCAGAAATGGCAGCCAGTGACAGACACGACTGCCAAGGGGTCTGCTGGGCTTGCACTTGGGTGTTTGTCCTTTCCCTGGGGTTTTGTTTGCCTGTTGGGAGCAGCATCCTGCCAGCTGTGCACCTGCCAGGCTGCTAGTGCCACTGCTGGGCATCTTGGGGGGCAGGTGCCCTGGTGTTCAAGCCTCTCCTTGGAGGCTGAGCTGATCCCTGCAGCGCTGGGGCAGCTTTTCCCATGCTTCTTGGCTCTCAAGATTTGGGGCAGATGGGGCTGAGAGCCCAGAGGCACTAGGAGAAGAGCTAGACTTGGGCAAGCTGCCAGGGTGTGCATGGGAGCAGAGAGGTGAAGGGCTCTTAAAAGCATCTCTGCTTTTAGAGCCTGGGGAACACTGGAAACCCTGGCTGAGGTTGACTCATTGAGCCATCCTGCTGCAGAGCCCATCCAAGCCAGGAGCTCCCCTTGCTAGGTGGCTGAGTGGGCTGGCTTGGGGAGAAGAATTTTAGTCCTTGGCTGTGGCAGGTTGTGGGGAGCACACGTTTAACTGTGCCCACACTGGTGTTAGTTGTCTTGACCTGTGTCAGTCCTACCTCCTGTTGTCAGTCCTGTCTTCTGGAAGGGGAAGGGCCTTTCTGCAGCACTCACCCTCCTTTTTTTCTCTCCCTTTCCATTTGACAGGAGGTGTTGATGAAGCAGATTCACAAGGTAAGAGAGGCTGACTCACACCTCTGCTGGTTCTCCTTGCCCCCCATGCCCCCTTAGTCATGCTCAGCTGAAGACACAAGGCTGTCCCCAGAGGAGAGCTGAGCGCTGCATCCATGGTGTGCACGACCAGGAGAACCTGCTGGCTGCCTCTCACTGCACTGCTGGGCTTCACTTCACCACCATAGGCTGGGGTTGTGCTGGGAGGGTATGTCCCCCAGAGAAGGAGGAGGAGGCTTAACTCTAGCAGTTCCCAGTCTCTCCAAACCCAAGGATACCAAGAAGACAGGCATGTTTTCAAGAGGATAAAGAAGGGAGATAAGTGTAGGAGCTGAGCCCCAGCCCTGCCCGTGACTAGGACAGGGTGGCTGAGACAGGCTGTGTGAAGGATGGTGTGTCAAGGTAGGGTGAGTGATGCCAGCATGGAGATCTCTGGACACCAACTGGTCTTTCCTTGGCAGGTGCTGGGCTGGTACTGGGAAGAGGCCAGGTGTGCTGAAGCCAGAGGTCCTGTTCCCTGGGAACAGAAGCTGTTAGGGAGATGTTCCCCTCTCCTGCACTGAGATACACCTAGAGGGACCCAGATGGAGCAGCTCAGGAGCTGCAGCACACCTGCCTAGGACCCTGGCAGCTGTCAGAGCATAGGCTGTGGGCTAGGCAGTGACCTGCCCTGTTGTGTCTTCTCTGTCCCAGACAAGCCAGTGTATGTGGCTGATGCAGGCCCTTGGTTTCCTGCTTTCTGCACTGCAAGTGGAGGAGATCCTGAAGAACCTGCACTCCCTGATCACCCCCTACATCCAGCAGCTGGAAAAGCTGGCTGACGAAACGGTGAGTGCCTATGTGCTGCCTCCATCCAGAAGTGGTTTCTCCAGCTGGCTGTAGCCCTGGGGCTGCTGTGCTGAAGCAGCACTCTTAAGCATAGGCTCAAGAGAAAGTGCAGAGCAGGGAACCCCTCTCTGGCACTTTGCCTCTGCAGTTCTGGTTCCTCAGTATCCCCAAGACATGACCATGATTGAGTAGTGAAGTCTGTGTCATACTTCGGCTTTCTTTTCCCTGGCAGCCCAATCCCTCCAACAGGCTGGCCATCATCCACATCCTGGGCCTACTTTCCAACCTCTTCACCACCCTAGACATCAGCCACCATGATGATGACCATGAAAGCACCGAGGTCAAAAAACTGCCAGTGCAGCAAGGACCCAACCCAGTGAGTAGAGCAATAACTCCATGTTCTCTACCCCAGCCTGGCCAAAGCCTCACTACTCACTGCAGGGGAGGGGGGTTAGTGGGGAATGCAGCATGTGTTAGTAAGAGGGTAGTGCTAGTGTATTGCAGCTAAAATAGCTCCTTCAGCTCATCCCACCACTCCTGAGGTGGACAGAGGTGACTTGCCTCTTGGATGCCTCTTGGCTAGGTGCTGCTCTGGAGGATGTCCTGGGCACTGACTGCCAACTGTGAGCTGTGCCAGGCTGCTTCAGAAAAAAGCTGTCCAGCTTTGGAGAGGGGAGGTGGTGCCTGAAGGTTTGAGTCCAGGCCATGCTTAGTCTTGAATCTCCCCTGAAGGCCAATTCTCTTCAGTGTGTCTCATTCCTTACAGGTGGTGGTGGTTCTGCAGCAAGTCTTCCAGCTCATACAGAAGGTTCTCAGCAAGTGGCTGAATGATGCCCAGGTGGTGGAGGTAACCAGACTTCACCTGTATATTGCCTGCAGCTCAGCCTGTCCTTGCTGACCTGAGCAGGGGACAGCAAAGGACAGACTCTGGGTGATGGCCTGTGAGAGGGATGTCTTGCTGGGTTATCTGGACCAGTGCTGCTTGCTGTCACCAGCAGCATCAAGCCATTCATGTCTGTCTTGTGCCTCCGTCAGCTCTGCTTCTCTCCAGTAACTGAGGCCCTGCCGTGAGCAGGAATATGGGGTCTGCCCAAGGTGTGTTCCCTAAGAGAACAGCTCTGTTCTGACCTGGACCTGTATCATCTGGTGTTTGTCCAGTTTGCTCAGTCCAGTAATGCCCACGTGCAAGGTCCCACCAGCCATTTCTCCCCGGCCCTTGCGGAGCCTTCCTGCTGCAATGGGAAGGGTGTTTCCTAGTCACTGGGAGCATCCTGTGCTGCAGGGCAGGCCACCAGTACCAGAGCAGGTCTGAGCCCTTTGCTTGGCTGGTCCCTGTCCCCATTGCCAGCTCTTTCCTCCCTTGGGACCCATCTGTTAAGCCCTGGGAGAGGTCTCCTGATGCTCATGCAGCCCCTCTTTTCCCACAGTCTGTCTGTGCCATATTTGAGAAGTCTGTGAAGACCCTCCTGGATGATTTTGCCCCCATGGTGCCTCAGCTGTGTGAGATGCTGGGGCAGATGTACAGCACCATACCCCAGGTCTCTGCCATTGAACTCACCCGGCAGGTATGGAACTGTGCTTGGGAAGCTGGGGATGTGCAGGGCTGGCCGAAGCTTCAATCCTTCTCTCTCTTTTGCAGCTGGTTCACATCTTTGCTCATGAGCCTGCCCACTTCCCTCCCATCAAGGCCCTCTTCTTGCTCGTTACCTCAGTCACACTGACCCTGTTCCAGCAAGGTACGTAGGATTAGCCCGTCTTCGCGCTGGGGCTGTTGTCAGGCTTTTGCATGCATGGAGTCTGGAGGCGTCTTACCAGGAATGGCTGTTTTCACTCCTAGCTAAGCTAGTTGGGGCCATCTCTGTTTCTTGGATTCATCCCAACCCCTGGAAGGTGGGTACCTTCCCTGCAGGCAACAGAAGCAGGAACCCCCGGGGTGCTCTGGGCCTCTGTACTGTTACAACAGCCCAGGCTGGGTATCATGTGCTGCAGTGGTCAAGGTGGAACTGCAGTCCAGCTTGGCAGGGAGGCTATGCCCACAGGGAGATCCCAGGGCTTCTCTGGGGGCCAGCACTGCTTGTAGTGGCCTGAAATCAAGCCCTTGTATGAGCAGGAGAATGTGTGTGTGAACAGCTGGGAAATCACTTTTTCAGGGTCACTGGTGGCCACTGAGTCCCTGCTGTGATGCTGAGGATGCTGGTGTTTTCCTGCAGGGCCCGGGCCCCTCTTTGGCTGACTGCCCACCCTACAAAAAGCAAATGGGGTTAGAACAGGCTCCTTTGCACCATGGTTCCCCTCAGCATCTTGGTGACTTACCCTGTGACAGGGAAAAAATGTACATTGGAGCTGCTGGTGCTGGTCCTTCAGCATTATCACACGTGGCCCCCAAGGGGTCTTACCCTTTGCTCACAGCTGGGTGCCAGGTAGGGCAACGCTGTCCCCCAGTCAAGGCTCAGAGCTCTCTAGAGAGGTGGGGGGAGACATGAGGAGCCCTGCTTCATCATCACGCCATGGTCCGAGCAAATCTCACTGTGCTGAGGTGTCACTGGGGTCAGTGACAAGCGAGCCAGGCTTCCTTGGATATCAGGTCCCCGCTCGTGCCAGTGGCGTGTGGATGTGTCTATGCTGGAACCCTTTTGCCTCAGTGCTGGGGACGTGGCAATGCCTCCGGGCAGCAGCAGGGACGTCTGCAGGAGGAAAGGGGAGGGGACAGAGCCTGAGCTGTGCCAACACTTGGGGGTGAGCTTTGCTCAGACAAGTGGCTGTTCAGCTCGGTGTGTGCCCAGGACTGTCCCCTTGGGTGGGGGGCCAGCTCTGAGCAGGGTGAGCCCCTTCTGCTGAGCCGACGTGTGGCAGGAGAAGGGGGCTGTGCCTGAGCCTACAAGGGCCAAGACGCGAGTGTGCACGGTCAGATGCCAAGGTAGGGTGAGTGGTGCTGGCACAGAGACTTCTGGGCACTGAGCTGCCCTCTCCCATGACGATGCTGGAGACCTCCAGAAGGGTCCTGGACTCACCATCCTGGAGAGCATCTGGGAATGGGGTGGGAGGGTGTCTATGCCAGGGTGTCCTGAGCAGCTGATGCTGGTGACAAGCATGTGCACGCCTGAGCCCAGCCAGGCCTGTCAAGCATTTGCTGAGGTGTTGTCGTTCACTTGCAGTTACCTTCCAGGACCAAACAGTGCTCTGAAGACACCCACTCAGTCCCCACAGTGCAAAAGCTATAATTCTCCTTGTGGAGATGGTGCCCAGCTAGCCTCTGCTCCTCCTTCTCTTCCTCCCCAAGGATATGAAGATCTCCTCCTTGGCTCTGCAGCACCCAGGTGCTAGCTGGAGACCCTGGGGCTTTAGACCCTTTTCTTTGCAGTTTCTTTCTGTTCTTGGGTTCTCCAAGTTTCATGATTTTTTGTATGTTTTGTTTCTTTAACTTGCTTCAAGCTGCTCATGTTGCCCATCCCCTTCCCCACACACCCCTCCTCCCTTACACTCCTGTTTTCACTTGTAAATTCTTTCTGTATCACATAACTATATGATGTTGAGTTGCTGTTTGTATGATTTTTCTCTTAAGTTACATCTTTATTATATTTTAGGGCCCAGGGATCATCCTGATATTGTTGATTCATTTATGCAACTCCTGGCACAGGTGTGTTTTAGTTTCTTATTCATTCACTTTCTGTTCTCTCTCTTTCTCTTTTTAATTCAATTTAAACCTATTTTTAGCTTTCTGTTGACAACGTTTTTTTTTCCTTTTAGTTGAATATCGAGTTTCTCCATCTGTTTCCGTGGAAGTTGAAAACAAAACATTCTCCTTTAGTTCTGGGTTCACACCATCCCCAGGGCAGTGCCCTCCTCTGCAGGGCAGCTCCAGCTCCCACCCCCTCGCTGTGCTGAAGCTGGCATGGGGCACTTGGTGCTGCTACTGCAGTCACCCTTGGGTGACAGACAAATTAGAGCATTAAGTGGATGTTTTCCAACCCATTTACCTGCCCTCTGATGGGTCCTCTGGAGCGGGGAGAGGCTGAGCTGGCTGCCTTGCCCAGGGGCCGGTGGGAGGAAGCCCCTGCCTTCAGGAACAGGCAGCTGCCAGGGTTTGGCTCTGAGCAATGTGCTTGTGATGGCATCTGGATCTGGCAAGTGCCACATTGCCTCCTGCCCCAGCAGCCTCTCCGGGTGGTGGCAGTTCCTGTGCAGGAGCTGCTGGCTCGGCGGCGCATGGGCGCAGTTTGCGTTGGTGTGGACATAGAATCGTGGGCTGGCACGTGGGCTGGCACTTGTGGGCCTGGCGGTGGGCAGGCAGGGCCAGTGCTATGCTGTGTGTGTATATACACCTGCCCAGTGTGCTCCTCAGCCCCCTGTGGCCCTTAAGGGAGAAGCCCCAATGTCCTTGATGTCCTCAGTGTCCCTGTCAGAGATGTGTTCCTTGCCCACCTACCCACAGGGTGGGTCTGTGGTGAGGAGGGGCCTGGCAGAGTTGCTTTCTGCTCTGTTTCTGTAATGGTGAGACCTCTAATCATACGTGCTGGACCAGTAGCTGTACAGGAACACTCACCCAGGCTCCTCCCAGAATTGGGGCCATCCTGTCCTTGCTGACAGCCCCAGGAGGGTGCCTGGTATGTCCAGGTGCTAAGCTGTCAGACCCCTCTGATCCTCCCATGGGTCTTGAGGGTTGGAGTGGGCAAGGGGACTGCACCTCACCTCCCCCAGGCAGGGTCTTCTCCTCTCAGTTCTCACCTTGATGCCCAGATGCTCCTGAGACCCATTGCATCTCCCCTATTTTTAATCTTGAAATTATGTAATTATGTAACATAATCAAGACAATCAGACTTCTGCTCTGCTTTTGGGTTTGGAAGCTGTGACCTTTTAAAAAGGGTTTGGAACATGATGGTAAGGTGGTAAATGGGGTCTGTGCGTGAGGTTCTTGGTGGTGTCCTCATTGCTAGCAGGACCTCCATTCAAACACTGTGCCTAGTTTGGGGCACATCATTTCTGTAGATTTGTATCAGAGACCACAGAGAAAAGCATCTGGGAAGATAGCCACCTTGTACACATGGTGGGGAGGAAAAGCTGATGGGAGCCTGAGGAGCTGCATGAGTCTTGGAATGTGTAAAAGGTAATGTGCCAGTTGTAGGTAAAAAACCCTTTTCTGTTCTTCTTGAGTGGGACAATCAGTAACGGGAGGAAATCATGGTAAAGGATCCAGGTCTGGCAGCAGCAAGTCTTCCTAAGAGGACAGGGAAGCACTGGAAGATCACACGGGGAGCTGTTGTTGCAAGGAGTTCTTGAAAGGACTCAACAATCCCATTGCATTTGGAGGGTAGGTGGAGGTGATCCTGCTGGGGTGTAAGGCATTAGGCAACTCTGAAAGACTCTCTCTTGTTGTTTCTTTGGAAAATACTGAATTTCTCTCTGGCTTGGGGTCTTCCTCTCTGTCTGGACACAGAATATTTGTGCTTTCTTGGAGAGAAAAGTGCAACCACACTGCACTTTGGTGGGGTGTACTGTGAGACCAAACACTGCCCATCCAGGGTGCTGGGAATCTGCTACACACTGTCCTTATGAGCAGGATCTGCAGGCAATGCTGGGACAAAGTGCTGGCAGCTGGCCCTGTCTCCTATGTGTGGATCTCCAGACATCCTTCAGAGGCACTCCTGCAGGAGCAGCTCAGAGACTCCTACCTCCGTGGCTTCTCCATCTTGGATCACTATGAGACATCTGACATCATGCTGCCAACCTGACACTGCCCACTCAAGACCTGTTGTTTTCCTGGCCTTTGTATTCCTGAAACACCATGGAGAGCAAAGGATCCCATCCCTGTCCTCTCTCTTCACACACGGAACTCAAGGTTTCCTCTTCCTTGCCCTGACCCTTCTCACAGACTGATGATCTAGTGAGGTGCTTTAAAACCCATCAAGAATTGGCTTTGGCATCCCTGACTGATTCCTTGCTCTCAGGACTTTGAGAGCCGTCTGATGGCAGAGACGGGTCCAGCCTGTCCTCTTCCAGAGGACCGTACTCTACAGTGATGTTGTTGAGGATTTGTAGATAGGAGGATTAAACTCAGAGGGAACTGCAGATCTCTTCAGACCACATTTTTGTGTGGTGAGAGATGGGTTTTCACCCAGCCTGCTCTGCCTGCAGACCCTTGGCAAACTAATGCATCTGCCAGAGCAGCAGTGAATTTGGACCCAAGAGTGTGTCAAGGTGGAGACTTCCCCACTTCCCTGACCACCTGGTTTTGTGGTTGATCACCTTGGTAGAAATACATTTTCCCTGTTTCAAGTTTGTCTGGTTCCTCCTTGCAGGCAGTGTTTCTGCCCTCTCTGTCAGCACATACTGTCCTGCCTTCTGATAACTTGGGGGAAGCTCATGATACCTGCACATCAGCTCTCTGTTGCCGGCACAAAGGGAACCATCTCTCTCTGTCACAGGATTCCTGCTGACTTTATTTTTCTTTGAGCTTGGTTGCAGCTCATGGAACTGCCCAGTTGTTGCAGCTGATCCTTTTGCCACAGTGTTAATTGGCAATCCACTCTTGACGACGGCTGGCTGATTGTGGGAGCCTGCTGGCTTAAACCAAATGACGGAGTTATCATACTACTCAAAGTTAAGGATAAAATAACCAGCCATAAGGCTGCACAGAGCAGTTTCAGCATTCTCTGTTCTCTGCTGCTCCCTCATGCCTCCGCTGCATGCTGGGATCTGTGCAGAGCATCGCTGCTGCAGTGCCCGAGGCGAGCATTCCCCCTGGAGGGTGTGGGTCTCAGTTCCACCCATGCAGCCAGAGCGCCTGTGCCCAGGACCACATGGCCAGGGTGGCTGGGGCTTGCACCCAGGCCTGCACTGGCAAAATCAGGTAGGTTCTGAAGTTTGGGAACCAGTGGGTATCATGTGTGTGCTCCTGGTTGCAGGTAGGATTTTGGGGCTCTCCAGCCTGCCTTTCCACCTCATTCACACCCCACGCCAGCAGAGCTTCTTACTTGCACAAACCTTGGGAGTGTTTTGGTGACTTCCCCTGACAGATCCTGGGAGAGGTCTGGGTGAGCAGGGCCTCACTGGGCAGAAGATGCAGGATTGACCTTCTGTGATGGTACAGAGAGTGCCTGGTCAAGCACAGCCAGCTTCATCCCCCACCTCCCTCCCTTCTTGGGCTGGTCCAGGCTGCATGCAGCAGTCTTTGAGCTCTCCACCACACCTGCTCCAGCCAGACTCAGAGAACTGCATGGAGGACATGGGTTCAGCATCCCCCTGCTGAGGCTCCCTGCTTCTGCCTGGGCAGCTTATGTGTCCTTTTCAAAACAAGAGGCTCTGCTCTGCCAGGTGTGGGGTCTGGGAAGAGGAGGGGGTACTGGACACAAAAGCTGTGTGTTCTGGAGAGCTGCAGGAACTGGCGGTGCAGTCCCCGTTGTCCTCTGCTGGAGGAGTGGGTGTCGCTTCCATGCTTGTCTGCCTGTGAAGAAATGGGCACAGAAGAGCCTGCTCTGAAGACCTCGCTGGTGGTCTCCCAGCTGCTCTGAAGAACCCAACATTGCCTCTATGCTGTCCTGCCAGACCGTTCTTCTTGGACAGTGAGTGCCTATCTCTGCAGTGGCTGCTCATGCAGAGGATATGGGGGGGATGTTTGAAAGCATTTAAAGACCTGTCCCCATCCCAGAACATGTGAGCAGAGGTGCTCTGGCAGGAGACAGGGAAGATGGGCTGGCAATAAGAGGTTCTAGAGCTGGAGCAGGGTTCCTGGTGCTAGGAAAGAATAGTTGGGCATACTTGGTGCTGGATGTACTTGGTGCTGCTTTCTTATGGGAGAAGCGCCACAGGGCCCCATCTTGCGGGGGTAAAAAGCATCTCTTTACATTAGACATGTGCATATATACCTGGGTCTGCATTGGGCTTGCACTCTGCAAGGTGTCCTACGGGAAGGAGCCCTTCCAGTACTGGTGTGCTTTTTCCCATGGCACTGATGGAGTGAGGAGCAGATGGTGCAGCGAGTCTGCAGGAGAACTTGGGGGGCTCTGTGCCTGCAGCGGGTCTGGTTTGGCTGGGAGAAGCACCCTGCAGGTAGGTGGGAACCTGAGCACATTGGAAGACTTGTGCCAAATGGAACACTTGTAGCATACAGGACTCGGGTTAAAACCACCCTCATGGATGGGCAGGGTAGATGAACTTGCAGCTAAGTGGTTATCATGGGAGCCAGCTGCCCTTGAGCAACATGCTGCTGGGGGAGAGGCTCGTGGTGCCTGCTCTGGAGCTCACAGTAGGGCCCCAGCAGGGGTAGTCTCCCAGGACTAAAACTACAACATCTCTTGTAAGCATTTGTCCTGTATGGGGCCAGCTGGACAGCAGCAGCCTCGCTGAGTGGATTGGTTGCTAAACCATTGCCCAGCCAGCAGTTCAGCTTCTGATGTTGGTGCCAGTGCTTCAGGAGGGATGGTGCACAGCCTGTATATACACACACAGGTATAACGTGGCCCCTGATCGCCCCATGAAGCTCTCTGCTTGTATCCAGCAGGGAGCAGGTCCCTGCAATTGTGCCATCTCCACCTGGTACAGCAATGCCTTCGGTGCCCGAAACTGAATCCTATTTTGCAGTGTGTGGTAGAAAAGGTCAGAAAGGAGATGGGGTAACTCTGAAACCTGCTCCTCAGCTTCTTGTTTTCCAGCATCTGCACTGGGCAGATGGCTATGGACTTTCCCTGGAGAAGAAGGGATGGGAAATAAGCCTGTTTTGCTCCAGGCAGAGACCGCAGGGGCAGATGGCTGTGTGTCCTGGGTGCTGTTGATTGAGAGCTGTCCCTGCTTTTATCCCTGGGAGAAGGCTCAGAGGGCAGCAGTGGCCCCATACACAGCTCAGACCAAGGGCTGCCTGCCCTGATATGCTACTCTCTGAGCTCCAGGCACACAGCAGGGCTGCTCCAGTGCTATGGCTGCTGTCCCTGGTGTTGCAGTGTCAGCAGGGCAAGAGGCATGGCTGCCATTCCCAGTGCTTTTCTGCAGCAGTGGGTATGGTGGTCAGGATACGGATTTGGCTGCCTAATGTAGCAGGGCTCACTGAGGCAGGTTGGAAACCCTTCCCATGGAGTGGAAGGTGCAGGCTGAAACGTTTCCACCCAGTAACTGCTCAGTGCCAGCACCAGGGGGACCAAGTCACTGCACAAGGTGCCACAGCTCAGGGTGTCTCCAGCAGCAGTGCCTGACCTGCACAGAGGCTGGTGGAATCACTGTGAGGCATTAGAAACCCCAAGCTTTCTTGATCTCAGACTTGCTGCTCAGGAACTGCCAAGAAATGTTATATCTCATTGTCGTCCAGTGCTGTCTGGGGCTGCTGCTTGAACCAGTTGCTGTGACCCCAGGGATGCCAGCATCCTCAGGAGAGGAGCAAAGCACACAAGCGGCCGGTCTCTGCTGAGCCCTGCATGGCTGCCCTTGTCCTGGGAGCGGTGCTGCTGCCTGATCTGCTCTGATGGGACAGGAGCCCTCTGTGCCTGAGTGTTTGCACACCACTGTGGCACCTGTCCTCAGGTTCTGGGGTCAGCGGATCCTGGGCATAGCAAACTGCCTGGCTGTTTGAATCATATTCTGGGGGAGGGGTAAAGTGATGGTTTCCGGCTGTACTGTGTGAAACTGCCGTTTGCTGTGGGTGTGCCCAGGTAAGTGTGTGTCCAGGCAGAGGCTGTCTGGGGCACCGGGTTCCTTGGAGGCTTCCTGGCTGCCTCTGCAGCGCTGGGTTCATGCTGCCTGTCTGTGTGCCTTGCAGGCTCTGAAAAGGAAGCCGGACCTCTTCCTGTGTAGCAACTTGGATGTCAAAGCAGTGTTTCAGTGTGGTGAGTACCATGGACATGTGCTCCAAATCACTCTGAGGAGAAGCCAGCCTGCTCCTCCTGTAGAGCTGGGCAGAAAACAGCCAAGGGCTGGGGACCACAGGGATGATTTGGGATGGCAAGGGGGGTTTCTGGCTCCTAACCTGAGTGATTTCTGCCTGCAGGTGTCCTTTCACTCAAGTTTCCCGAGGCCCCAACAGTGAAAGCATCCTGTGGCTTTTTTGTGAGTACGATGCCATTGTGCAGTGCTCTCTGAGAGCTGGGAAGGCAGGAGTGGGGCTGAGGTTGGGCACAGGTACTGCAGTTGGAGCCTGCGCTGGCACTGAGCGGGCCTGGACTGTGTGTTGCAGACGGAGCTGCTGCCGCGCTGTGGAGAGATCGCCCCGGTGGGACAGGTCGTGCATGAGAACGGCAAAGTGCTGCTGCAGGCAGTGCTGGAGGTGAGAGATGCTGGACTGCGGGCTCCCCAAGCAGCATTGAGCTCTATTCCTGAGCAGCATCCCTATGGAGCCAGGGGCAGAGAGCCCAGCAGCATGGGTGGGAGCAGGGAGGGTGACAATGTGGGCTCAGCTTGTTGTTTGCTCTGTGGCAGGGCATTGGTGGCCAGGCTTCCCGCAGCCTCATGGATCACTTCGCAGAAATCCTCTTTGCCTTGAACAAGCACTGCTTCAGCCTCCTGAGCGTCTGGATCAAGGAGGCCATGCAGCAGGATGGCTTCCCCTCAGCCCGAGTCACTCCAGAGCAGAAGGAAAACTTCAGCCAGCAGATCCTCAGGTTCGTGTGCCACTTGCCCTGGCGGCTGTGCCCCACCTTCCCCCAGGGCGGGAATGACCCCGCTGTATGGCCCAGTGCAGTGCTCCTACTTCATGTTTGTCCCCTCCCTCTGTCTCAGCAGAGAGCGTGTGAACAAGAGGCGAGTGAAGGAGATGGTGAAGGAGTTCACCTTGTTGTGCCGAGGGCTGCATGGTACAGAATACACAGCAGACTACTGAGCACCTGGCCAGGACCGTGGACGATTTGCCTGGACCAGCTCTTCCCCACAAGGAAAAGCCCCCCATCCTCCCTGCCCTGCTGCAGTACGGCTCATAGAATAACCCTCCACCTAGAATTAACCCACTCGGGACGCTCCTCAGCTAGATTTGGTGGCCGCATCTCGGTGTCAGCATCTTTGTTTCCCCCAGCATGCTCCCTCCTCGCAGGGGACAGGAGTGCTGGCTGCAGGAGGCGGTGGCGGGGCAGGGGAAGCCTGGGCAGGCCTGCCCCAGCACGGGCTGCCCTGTCCCCGGGCTACCAGCCCCTCCCCACCTCTTCCCCGTGGGTGGCCATGCCCCGCAGCGGGGAGGCCGCCCTGTGCCTGCAGCAGTGGCTGGCTGGGCGGGGGGAATTTGCCCCCTGCTCGTTTGTACGTGTGGTTGGGAGGGGGAAGGCCCTGCACCTAATTATATTAAGAATATTTCTATGTTGTGGCTGTCATTATTGCAGTGCCTAGAGTTTGCCTGCCTCTTGCCTCTGGGGAATTAACCCAGTGGAGGGGGTTAAATCAAGGCTGGGATGCCTCAGTGTCTCCCTGGCTTTGGGAGGGATGGCAAGAAACAGTCTGTCCTGCTTGCCCTGCATGGAGCATAAACAGCCCTGCCTCACACGAGAGGAGCCGGGCTCCACCCCTGCCAAACATAGGGTCCTTCCCGCAGCACAGGATCTGTGTACCCCCTTCCCATCCGTAAGAGCTGCTGAGGGGCCTGCTCATGCTTGGAGCTCCCCTGCCCTTGCCTTAGTGCCCCAGCCCAGCCTGTGCTTTCATTGTTGGAGGTCCTAGTTCTAGTTTTCTGTTCTCTCAGGCTGGTCATAGCTGACACACAGGGCTTTGCACCCCAAGTGGGCACCATGATATGTTTTTCACTTTGGGACAGCTGGTATCACCCATCTGTGCTCCTCAGCTCGTGTTTTATTCTAAAAAACAGTTCATTCACGAATCCTCAGCTTTAGTTAGCAGCAATAGTCCACAAAATCCTCGCGTCCCAGCACTGTCAGCTCTTGCAAAGTTGTGACCTTTCTGTGTAGGGACAAAACTGCCCTGGATGGAGGAGCCCGCGGAGACTGGGTCCGGGCCAAGTGCCTGTATTTCCTGGCCCTGCTGCTGCCCTGGCCATGAGCCTCAGGGTGCCACAGGCATTCCCCAACACCTGTGCAAGTCCTGCTCTCCTACTGCAGCACTACTGCCCCAAGGCTGCATCCAGCAAGGGGCCAGCTGGCAGTAGGTGCAAGACCCAGGGGGAGGCGATGCCTGGGCCCCCACACGGCCCCACTCCTGGTTGGATGCCAATGCTGCCACATCACGGTTGCTCACACCCTTCGTCCTCATAGGCAATGGCAATCCCTCGTCGGCCCTGCACAGCCTTGGAGACGGGGGTCTGTCCCAGCTGCTGCTCCAGGCCCCGCCAGCTGCGGGACTCCAGGAAGGAGGCTGGCAGGAGAGAGAAAGGGAATTGTTACCGGGAGCGAGAAGGTGGCACTGCCCCTGCACCAGGGCTCAGCCCCACCATGAAACCAACACAAACCTGCAGGGCTGATCTCTGCGAGTGCCCGTGTCTGGTCCGTGCAGGCCAGGGCAGTGCTGGGGGGCAGCTGGGAGGTCGGGGGGTCGCAGAGGTGGATAGCACGCATCTTCCCCGTGATCAGCGAGACGTCGGGAACAGCCTCCGCTGCGGGAACAGCCAGTGGGAGCTCAACGTGAGCACAGGCACCTGCCAGGAAATGGTAATGTTAGCCTGGTCCATCTCTCCTGGAGCAATTGCAGCCTACAGGCAGGGCAGCTGGGCAGAATATGCCCTGGGAGGGTGCTGGGCAGCTGTCTCTAGCTATTACCGGGCAGCAGGTCTCGGAAGTCTGTGAGGTAGTTCCCTGTCCACTCACGGGCTGGGTTGCAGGCCAGCTCCAGCTCATAGGGGGTCACAACAGGTCGGTAGAAGTCACTGGAGTCCAGGAGGGAGTTCTGAGCACAGGCCACCAGGACGAAGATGTCCACCTCCAGGAAGTTGGCCAGCTTGGTGGGGTTGGGCTTGCCCACGGCCAGCGTGTAGCTGCGCTTTCCAGCCCAGCACAGCAGCTCCCGCAGGTGCTGCAGCACGGTCAGGTAGCCCGCCACGCCAAGGGTGCCCACCAGGATGCCCACCACGCCGGCATCCCGGGCCCGCTCCACCAGGTACAGGCGGCGCATCAGGGCCTGGTTGACGTTGAGGGTCTCGCGGCGGCCGCAGCCGGTGACAGGGTTGAAGGAGCTGAAGGGGCAGCGGTTCCAGGTCAGCATGAAGCTGGTGAGGGCAAGGCCCTCAGCTCCCACGTAGAACATGGCATAGTCCTGCAGCCCTCCTGCAGCCTCCACTAAGAACTGGCGACCAAACTTCCGCTCCTCCCCAGGCGCTGTGGGGCCAGGAGGGTCTCCGCACACCAGCCTGGAGAAGATGATATTGGGGTACTCGGGGCACAGCTGCTGCTCTAGCTCACCTGAAGGACGAGAGGAGTGAGAACAAAACTTGGCCACAGTCCTGATGTGGAGAAGGTGCAACAGATCAGGGAAGAAGACAGAAATCAAAGCTGCCAGTATCTGGGGAATGAATGCCTGCTTGGTCTCACCCTGGCAGCTCTGCAGAGCTCAGAGCAGTACCAGAGCCCCCCTCCCTGCCCCAGAGCACTCACCCATCGCATGGGCATAGACCACATCGCTCAGCACCACCACATGGCTCTGCGGCTCGGGGTAGAGCTCCCGGAACGCCTCTGTGCAGCGCCCAACGTCCAGGGGCTGCTGCCCGAAGATGTGCAGCACCGGGAGCTTTCTGCAGGGGCTGAGGCAGGCTGGGCCGTAGTGCAGCACTGCCTCAGCACCCACGTGCTCAGCAGCCACTTCATCCACACAGCAGCTGTGAGGAGAACCCTGTGTCAGATGGGTTCTGCCACGTGGAGCTTTCCCTCCTCCCTGGCAACCGCCCCATTCCTGCCTGCAGGAGAACCCCAGGACACCCTGCACAGCCCCACACCGACCTGCCGTACGTGGTGTCTCCTAACACGTACATCTCAGCCCCGGTCGCTGCCTCCATCTGCGCTGCCACCTCCACTGCATCTGCCAGGAGCTCATCAGGGAACTGCAGGGCGACCTGAGGGGAACAAGGAGGGAGGCAGACAGGGAATGAGGCACTGGGGAGGGCGAGATGAAGGGACAGAAGGGGGTAGAATGGATAGAATGTAAGTAAGCTTGCTGATGATATGAAAGTGCGGGAGTAGCTGATACACCGGTGCCATTCAGTGGGACATTGATAGCCTGGACAATTAAGCAGAGAGAAACCTAATGAGGGTCAGCAAGGGCAAGTGTAGGGTACTGCACCTGGAGAGGAATAACCCCAACTACCAGCACAGGCTGGGGGCTGACCTACTAGAGAGCAGTTCAGCAGATAAGGACCTGGGAGTCTTGGTGGGTGACAAGTTGACCATGAGCTGGCAGGGCCCTTTACAGCCAGGAGGACCAATGGGATCCTGGAGTGCATCGGGAAGAGTGTGGCCAACAGGCTGAGAGAGATGATCCTGCCCTTCTACTTGGCCCTGGTGAGGCACATCGGGAGTACTGTCTCCAGTTCTGGGCTCCTCAGTGTAAGAAAGACTAGGAGCTATGGGAGAAAGTGCGACAGAGGCCACAGAGATGAGGAGGGGTCTGGGGCATCTCTCTTATGAGAAGAGACTGTGGGAGCTGGGCCTGTTTAGTCTAGAGAAGACTGAGAGGAGATCTGTTGTGGTTTAGGAATGGCACTCCCCAGTTCAGTGTTCCCACTGAGCCTCTCCAAACCATGTTGCCACTCACTTGCTCCCCCCTGCCCTTCCTCCTGCAGCAGGATGGAGAGGAGAACCAGAAGCACAAAGGGTAAAGATCACAGGTCAAGATCAGAACGATTTACTGGAAACAGCAAATTAAATAAGAAAACCAACAGTAACAGCAACAATATTAATAAGAGTGTACAAGAGACAAACGATTTACACATGAGTGCTCGATGCAAGGCTCTGGCAATCCCTGACCACGCCACACTACGGGACTCGGGAAGGACCCCTTTCCTGTTCCCAAAAAATCATAGGAGGTGGTACAGAATAACCTCTGGGTCCTGGCCATGCTCCCTCGTGGCTACTGCAAAAATTAACCCTGTCCTGCCTGAAACCAGGACAGAATCTCATTAACGCATATAAGTATCTTAAAGGTGGGTGCCAACAGGACGGTGCCAGACTCTTTGTGGTGCCCAGCAACAGAACAGAGGAAGGAGCAATGGCCATAAACTAAAACACAAGAAGTTTCATGTCAACGTGAAGAAGAATTTCTTTACACTGAGGGTGGCAGAGCACTGGAACAGCTGCCCAGAGAAGTCGTGGTCTCTGTCACTGGAGACATTCCAAACGCATCTGGACGCGTTGCTGTGTATCCTGCTCTGGTGACCCTGCCTTGGCAAGGGGGTTGGACTGGACGATCTCCAGAGGTCCCTTCCAATGCTAACAATTCTGTGAGGCACCGGGAGAGGGGGCGGCGCGCAGCCCCCGGCCGGCTCCACCCTCGGTCCCACTCACCTTGCGGAACCCGCCATCCCGTACGAAGGCGGCGGCCCTGCCCATCTCGTAGAAGCCGTCGAGGTCCTCCCGTGGTGCCGCCTCCACGGCCGCGCGCAGCTCCCGCCGCAGCGCAGCCTCCCCGTCGCTGCTGAAGGCCGTGGCCATGGCGGCACGCGGAACCCTGCGCCCGCTTCCGGGCTGCGGCGCGGCACTGGCCAATGGGAGCTCGGCTCTGCCCTCCCCGCCCCAGAAGTCCCGCCCACAACGGGGTGGAGAGGAGAGGGCAGCCAATGGAAAGAGGTGTCGGCCGCGGTGCATTACGGTGTGTGTAGTTTTCCGCCACTGTCAAACCAGGCAGCCAATAAGCGGGCGCGGTGGCGTCGGTGGCGTTACGACACTTCCGTCCGGGCGCTGCAGTTCCGGTCACGTGCCGCGCGGGGGTCAGGTGACCCGGCCCGATCTGCTCCCGCCGCGCCGCCCGGTCCCGCCGCCGCCGNGGCTCGGCCTCGCCTTCTGGACCACGCTGCTTGGCGTCGGTCAGCGCCGGGGCGGGGGAGGGCGCGGGGCCGCGGAGGAGGGGGGTCACGGGGCCGCGCTGCGGGGCTGAGCCGTGGAGCCGGAGGGGTCTCGGGGCCGGAGGGGAGGCTGCGGTTCGTGCCTATGTCCTTGTCCGCTGCTCCCTTTCTGGAGAGGGGCTGGGAGGGTTGCTCTGGTGTGCAGAAGGAAGGCGGGGGTTGAGGGGTGCAGCGTTGTCAAGCCTCTGGTGGCCGCGGTGCTCCCCAGAGCTGGTCCGTGGTCTACGGCACGACCGGGAGCGCTGCTGTGGGGCTCCCCAGCCTGGGCATCACCCCTCGGGGCTTGTAGCTGCCCCCTCGGAGCCCCCATCGGTGCCGTGTAACTCCCAGTCGCTGTTGGATGTGCAGCTTTCAGCGCTCTGAGCCTGTCTGGCATGAGCAGTTGATTTGCTTCTCTGTGCGTGCGAGAGCAGAAAGGTGCTGGTGCCAGTCAGGGGTCGTGTCTGGATTTGGCAGATTAGGGGAGGTAAAGGCAGGAGGAGCCTGGTCCTGCAGACTGTGGTGGTTGATGCCTTTCGGGTGGAGAGATCGCCTTGCTTTGCCAAGCTGTGGCAGCACTGGAGAACGTGCAAGTTCAGATGATTGTGGAGCTGCTGCATGGCCGTGTTGTGGCTCATGGCAGCCCAAGCTGTGCTGGCGAAGGCGTTGGGCTTTTGGCGGATGAATTTAATGCCCATGGGCCAGCAGGTAGATTTTGTGCTGGGACTGCTGGTTATTTTCTCTTAGCACAGAGTAAAGTGACCACAAAGCAGGTGGAGGCTGGGGAGACCCTGGCTCTTGCTTCAGTGCTTGGGTGAGGGGAGACAATGAGTCAGAAGTGAAGGGTGTCTCACTCCCTCGTGTGTCCAGGGCTTGGTGAACCCACTGTGGGCCCAGGGCTGCCCCACTGGGTTTTCTGAATCATGTGGCTCACGTCAGTGCAGACGCACACTGTGAGCCTGAGACTGTCGGAAAATCTCACTGAGCTGAGCCCAGTTGCTCTTAACTTCCCCTGCCCTGTTGCAGTCCCTTTTTGAGGAAGGCATGAACAGGAAGTGGTCTTGCTCTGTGCAGTGTTGCAGCAGTGTCTCTTTGTGCTTTTTCTGTCTTTGTTCTAAGCCCTGATTTAATCCTCCAGTCCTGCTGCCCTATCTTCTGTCCTCCTGGCTTCAGGGCTGGAAGTCAGAGCTCACAGGAAAGTGTCCTTTACCATGTTTCTTTTGCTTATGAATCCAAGGTTACACCTGCTCTTGAAGAGATGAAAGGTGCCCTGAGGATCTGCCCTGAGCTGGTTGTAGCTCTTCCTTACCACTTCTGGGGAGTGGAGGCAGCTGAGGCTGGCTGGGTTCAGTTCCTGCTCTGACAGCCAAGCAGCAAAGCCAAAACACGAGTCACAGGCTGGCTGGGCCCAGCACTAGAGATCATCCTTGAAGGTTGCAAGGCATGCAGGCTGGGCTGTGGCTTTCCTCTGTGTTCCCTGGCTGTGATGGCACCATTCCTCATTCTTGTGCATCCCTACAGGGGAGGGGGGCACCCCAATTCTGTGGTAGGGAGAGTGACCAGCATTACCACCTCCAATTATGGGGCTCACTGGCTTGCCTGGCAGTGCTTGTGTGCTCCCCTGGTGAGTGGGGTGCAGAGACCTGAGCTGTTCGTGGAGGGGTGAGCACACAAGAATGATGGGGACATCCCTTTTGCAAGGGTCGTCCTGCACTGAGGCAGTGCTGAGGCCTTCCGATGGGATGAGTTGTCTTGGCTGTGCGCAGGGAAGGGCTTCTCCAACCTGGGGGGCATGGTCCTGCCCCCATATTTCTGCTGGGCAAGTTGCCATCACCCCCTACCTCCAGGCTGCGACTCTGGGGTGGAAGGGAGCAGTGGGACACGTGCAGTGGCCTCTTTGCTGCATTCGAGCATTTCAGAAGTCTCTCATTTCCTCTCTTCCCAACCGCACGCAGGATTGGTGTCACACAGACACTGGTTCCAGTCAGATATGTCCCTTCACCCTCTCTGTCTGGCGTGGAGCACACAGTGCCACGATGCCTGTGCTTATCTGTTCATTAGGGCTGGGTCACCCTCTCTTTTCCAGAAAAGAGCAAGTGTCTTTTTTTGTCTGCAGCCATGTTTCCCACTCAGGAGCTCAGGGTAAGGCAGGGTTTCAGTGCAAGCACCTCTGCACATGCCTGGGCTGTGTAGGGATGTGACTCTTGGCTGTGGTTCCAGGTGGGAGATGAGCACAGCAGGGCAAGCCCTTCTTGGAAAGGAAGAGCTTTTCTGAGTTTCTCAGAGCAGTGCTTTGGTGTCTTCTGCCTGTGTTGGAGTATAAATTTATCTGGAAATTACCCTGGGGAAAATGCTGAGGACAGCAGTCATATCTTGAACCCACAGCCTTGCAAAGGGGGTGTTGGAGGAAAGCTGGAGCTTCTGGTGTTGATGGGCTCCTGGGAAGCAACACAAACGCTGATGGGATGGTGATGTAGCAGCATGTGATGGTCAGTCAGGGCACAGCCTCACTCCACTCGTCCCTCCTGTGGCGGAGAAGATCTCACAGCTGGTCCCCTGGAGCTGTGGCTCTCCAACAGAGCTCAGTCATTGGAGAGCCATGGTGGAGGCTGTGCTAGGGCACGGGGCTATGGATTGGCCTTGAGACCCTGTAGCTCAGCATGGTCTGTGGGTGCTCAGCAGGGCCAGGGAATAGAAAATGGGTGTGACAACAGCCGCGGTCATCTTCTGGGCAAGACTGGGATGGGGCCTGACACTATCGCTGGTCCAGGCTGTCTGTCCTCTGCTGATGTGGAAATGTTGGGATCACAGGGGTAGGATTTGGAGGGGACACCCTGCCCCACACTCTGCATGCCTGAGCCAGTGTTCCCAGTAACCCTCCTTCATGCTGTGCTGTGCTCCTGGGCCTTTGCCTTGGGGCTTTGCAGGTGGGGAGGAACCGGCAGTGCTGGATCCAGCTGGTGCCTCCCTGGAGGTTACCATCTTGTTCTTGCTTTCCAGGGATCTGCTACACAATATTTGACCTGGGCTTCCGCTTCGATGTGGCTTGGTGAGTTCCCTGTAAAGACGGGCATCCTCAGGGCTGTGTGAGGGGGCAGGCAGTGCTGGCAGTGCCTCCCAGGAGCAGCGCTCGCTTTTGAGTGATGAGCAGTGGTCACTGCATCGCAGGAGAACAAGAGCTACAGTGAGCAGGGCCTCTGCTCCCCGGGAGGTGAGATGGGTGCAGCCCGTGTGTTCCTGTGGCTGGCTCTATACGAGATCCTGGTGCAGCTATTGCTGCTCTGCCCTCCATGTCTCCAAGCCCAGGCTTCTGCTTCACAGTGAGGGTTTCGGAGGAAGATCTTGATCCATGCAGGTGAGGGTCCTGTGTTTCTGGCTGGCAGAGAGAGGTTCTCACGTCCCAGTGTCTGGCTGCCCAACCCATCTTGGGCTTCATAATTCTGTGGAGGGGTACCTGTTTTGGGGGTAAGCTGTGTGGTGTGACTCTGGGGGGCTCAGCTTCTGTGCTAACTCAGGACACTTCTTCCTCTCCAGGTTTCTGACGGAGACCTCACCCTACATGTGGTCCAACCTGGGCATTGGCTTGGCCATCTCCCTGTCTGTGGTGGGAGCTGCCTGGTAAGTGGGACTGACTCTTCAGCGTTCTACTGTCCCACCTTGGTAGCTGTGGGTACACTGCAGTTTTCCCACAGCAGCGCCGGGGTAGAACAATGTGTATGTGTAGGGCTGTGGGTCACCACAGCAGTGGAGCTGAATTGCTGGGGGGTCTGGGTGGACCAGCTCACAGGCAGCAGTGGCAGTGGAAAGACAGGAAAGTCTCTGGAAGCTGTACCCCTGGAGCCCAGGCTGTCCAGTAGTGGCTCTTGAGCCCCAGCAGTTCTGCTGGTACAGGTGGTGGAGTCTGGGGCCACTCCTACCCTGGGGGTGGCTAGGCTGAGTGCTCAGTGTCCCCCAGCTGCACGCCTGATTCTTTGCTCACCTGAAAGATCCTGGATTCTGTATAGAATTCTGTGAGTGCCCGACCTTCCACCAACCACCCTTGTCTGCCTACAGGGGCATTTACATCACAGGCTCCAGCATCATTGGTGGTGGAGTCAAAGCCCCCCGGATCAAAACGAAGAATCTGGTGAGGTAAGCACAGACCTGGGTTAGTTCTCGTGCTGCACCTGAGTGGGGCGAGTCACAACCCAGTGACGAGGCTTCTGTCTGCTCTCTTGCTGGGTGTTGCTGGCAGGCTGTTCCTTGCTGAGCTGCTGATACTGTTTGCTTTCAAAACAAAGAGCCCTAAAGGAGCCAGAGTGCTGCTTCGAAGGGTCACTGTGTGATATCACACTGTGAATGAGCCCAGTGTGTTCAAAACAAACACCCTGAGATCACACATCCTGCCTAGACAAGGGCTCTCCTTGCACAACCCTTCCACAAGGAACAGAAAGGGGCTGGTGAAGGGCAGGGCTCCCTAGGCCTGCTTCCCATAGGATCCTTGCAGCTTTCTGAGGTGCCACAGCACAACCAGTATCCAGCCTTTGTGTTTGGCAGCTCCCCCTGGTTTGAAAGGAAAGCAGTGGGTAGCTTCCCATATGGCTGTGGAGGAGTCTGGCTGGCTGGGCATGAAGTGGCAGCAGTTCCTTGGGGTGGGGTCTTTCCCCTGGGACACTCTGGTCAGACTGACTGAGGGGCTGTGCTCAGGCTTTGCCTTTCTCCCACAGCATCATTTTCTGCGAGGCCGTGGCCATCTACGGGATCATCATGGCAATAGTCATCAGTAACATGGCTGAGGTATGGGAGCGCCTGGCCTGCCCTGCCATCCTTGCGCCAGCCTTGGGGCCATGGTGGGGATGGGCAGCTGGTCATGGGCCAGTGTTGTGAGCGGTAGCCCTGTGGGAACTTTGAACACTCTTGTGCCTTTGGGAGCCCCTGGAATGGTGGTCTGTGTAGTGATCCTTGCCTGTGATGAAGAGAGGCTGGGAGAGCACACACAAGGCAGACGCCGTGAAGCCAGCCTGACATGGAGTCAGGGGCCTGCTCTGGCTGAAATGTGGCTGCCTCATGCTGTATCAGGGACAGGTACCTTTTCCAGAGACCACAGACTTGTCACTAACCCAGGTCCTGTGCTTTCTCTCAGCCTTTCAGTGGAGTCACCCCAGAAGAGATTGGAGCCAGGAACTACCACGCAGGTAAGGACTGCTGGGTCCCCGGTGCTGTTGCTGTGAGCACTGCCCCACCCTGGCCCCCCACCCTCTGACCTACCTATGGCCTGTTGCTGGTGTCTGAAGGACATGTGACTCTTCTGCCAAAAGGCAGCTTTTTACTTATCTTCTCGAGGTCCTCCTGCACCCAGCGGGCTGTGCTGCCCAGCAGCAGCACTGCTCCTCCCCTGGATGGCAGCAGGTTGCTGTCCCTTGCTAGCCTGGCACTGCGGGAGCTGGGGCACACCTTTGAGCAGTTCTGCTACTCAAACAGGGCGGTTCTGGGGCTTGGCAGCTCCGGGTCTTCTGTCACCTCGAGGCAGAGCTTCTGCAGCATGTCCTGGGTGCAGGTGGAAGGCGGTTACCCCCTGCTCTTGCAGTGTTCCTCTCTCACAGGTTTCTCCATGTTTGGAGCTGGTCTGACCGTGGGTTTATGCAATCTCTTCTGCGGTGTCTGTGTGGGCATTGTGGGCAGCGGGGCTGCCCTGGCTGATGCCCAGAATGCCAGCCTCTTCGTCAAGATCCTGATTGTGGAAATCTTTGGCAGTGCCATAGGGCTGTTTGGGGTCATCGTTGCTATCCTGCAGGTACCTGCTTCCTGAGGCCACCAGGCCTATGTGAGCACAAAGTGCCTGTCACCCTGGATGTTCTCCAGCCCCAGGGAGACACAACTGGGCTTCAGCACAATCTTCTGCATTGGGATGGGGAGGCTGCTTACAAAGTTTGGGGTGGCACAGCTTTTCCCAGGGCATACTGTACGTATTTGCAACATTGTGAACCCTTTTGGTGGCCCCTCTGCCACTGAGAGTGTCACCTTGGGTGCACCTTGTGTGATGCTCATGTCTTACCAGTGGGACTCATTAGCTGTCTGCAGCTTCTGGGTGGTCCTGGGGTGCTTGGGTGGGACTGGGGTGCTGAGCTGGGGTTTGTGGGCCACAATCTAACCTGTCTTCTTTCTTTCTTTCTAGACATCTAGAGTAAAAATGGGCTGAGCCCTCTTGCACTCAACCTGTTCCAGCCCACCCCAAGAGGTTCTGTATATACTTATTTAATGTTTCTATACTTGATTGGAGTGGGAGATTCCTGGTGTCGGGAGCAGGAGCCTGACTGCATAGAGCCCCGTCCTGCAGATCAATCGGCCCCTCGGAAGAAACAAATTTCTCTGTGTGAATTCTGCCCCCAGCAGCCTGGCCCAGCCCATGGGGCCCTGCTGCTGCCCATCCCCGGTGTGTAGAATCAACCATCAGTGCAATTCTGTGTCTGTGAAATAAATATGGTTCTTGTCCAAGGATGCAGCTCTTGCTCTGCCCTGTGCATGCCGGGGAGGTTTGCAGAGAGCAAGTGCTGGTTTGGGCTGCCCCAGTGCTCAGAGATTCCTCTCTGTGCCTCTGGCAAAACCCCCGTCCTGCTCCAGGAGCCTGGTGGTGTCCTGCCTGTGTGGGGTTAATTCTGTTCCCTGCTCAGACTGCAGGAGCTGCCCTGCCTTGGGCTGTGGGAACACGGAGCTGTGCCTTGCTGCCTGGAGCAGGTACAAGGCTGTTGGAACAGGCAGCACACAGCTCCGAGTTGCCTCTGCCAGGCTCCTAGCAGCCCAACATGAGCCCAACACGAGCCCAGCACAAGCTGCTTTGGGCCTCCCATCCAGGTAGTTTAGTGCAGTGGGGTGTGCATGGTGTTCCTAGCCCCATTGTGCAGCTGGGGGGCACCAGAGGGGCAGACAAGTGAAGCTTTTGCCCCTTCCACGGGCGCCGTCCAAGCCAGCAGCTCCCTGGTGTGACTGTTGGCTGCATGCTGGGGCTCTTCTGTCTGCAGTACCCCTCTATCCAGGGTCCCAGGGGTGGGGACGCTTTGTGCTGTCTCTGTTTCTTCTCCCTGGCTGTGCTGAATAGTGTGGGGAAGCTGGCTGTGGACAGCTGGACCTGCAGCTCATCTGTTGCTTGGGGGAAGGGAAGAACAAGGTCCTGCTGCTTCTGCTGTCCGCTCTATCCAGCACAAGGCCCTCATCGTGCTCTGCTACCAAGTATGCCTTCATAGAGAAAGCACTGATCTTCCAGTGCTGTGTCAGAGCAGATGCATGCCTGGAGCTGCCCCTCTCTTCCCACATGGATGCAACAGGCTGGGGCAGCAGTGAGGCTGCTGGAGCCTGCTGGTTCTTGCCCTTGAGCTAGGGCGGCTGCCTCTGCACGACCCCTCTGAGATCTGCTGGTCTCCTGCCTCTGTTCCACATTGTCCTATGAGTGTTGGGACTGCAGTGTATTTCAGCCCTGGGTGCATGATGATTGCAGGGGAAAACCATGCCACTGCCCCTGGTCACTGTGCTGGCTGTCCCCTGGGACTGGCGGCTCTCACAGGAGCAATGTGTGCCCTGTGTAGTGCTAGGACACAAACTGGGCCCTGCCTGGTTGGAAGAAAGGATATCAGGTGTAGGCAGACTTGCCTGTCCTGCAGGACATTGCTGCTCCTGCAGGCTGGAGACATGAGGCCCCTGGGAGCTGCAGAGCCATCTCGTCAGACCTGCACCAAGCTCAGGAAGGAGATGCCTGGGGTTGGAGAGGCTGTGCTGGTGTTAAGAGAAGCTGCTTTATGGGTTAATCGTCCTCCTCGTTAGCAGCTGTCTTGAAAGACTCACCCACTTGTCTTTCAGGGAAGGTCTGCCCTGCCCAGATAGAAAGGCATCTGGCTGTCAGAAATGTGCCTCCATGAGGTGCATTTCCACTCTCCCAATCCTGCCTGTGTGTACCACAGCTTTGGCAGGGGAATGGGCTCCACACTTGCCCATTGGCCCCTTAAAAGGATATGAGGCCCATGAGGGCTGCTCTCAGGGTGACCCATAGCCCGCCTACCATAGCCAGCAGTGATGTGGTGAGCACGCCCTGCGCACACACATTGTTCCAGGTGTGTGTGCTTGGGTTCCAGAACTTGGACTAAACACTTGCTAAAACACCCGCTGCTCAAGCAGAGGGAAAAAAGCTTGAGGCTCCGGGATCTTACACCTTGTCTCATTTAGAAGCATCAGCAGCGGGAGTTAAAAGATATTTTGGTAACCATGTGTAGGTATTGATGACGGAAGTGCCACCTGCTGAGGAGCCAAACCAAGAACTGGAGGCAGAAGTTGGACTGCTTTCAGCAGGGCTTGTTTGCAAGGGTGGAGCAGGGCTGGGCTGGTTGGGTGCCATTTGTTTCTCTTCTCAAAGGCTGTCTGCTGAAGGGAGCTTCTGAAGGGAGCGTGAAAGCCCTCGCTTGGGTGAGCAGCCAGGCATGGGAGGAGGAGAGGCTGGAGGGACTTGCTCTAAAGAGTCCCAAGTGCTGGGGAAGGGGGCTGGGGGGCTGAGGTGGTGGCAGGAAGGGAAAGGCAGCAGACAGTGCAAAAACTACTTGAGGTTGGCCCAACTTGTGGTGGGACCAGACCAAGATCTTTCAGTGATGCCGTTGTGGTAAGGAGAATGAGATTCCCGGTGTTTCCTAGCAATGAAACATAGAAAGGGTGGTGCGGGGGGAAGGAGCCACAAATAGGTTACAACGGACGCCGAGCCAGCACGAAGGGCCGGGGGAGCGTGGGGTCGCCGCAGGTGGGTCCGTGGAAGCGCTGCCTCCC
Organism: Oreocharis arfaki; assembly: GCA_013398015.1. Taxonomy (NCBI): domain Eukaryota; kingdom Metazoa; phylum Chordata; class Aves; order Passeriformes; family Paramythiidae; genus Oreocharis; species Oreocharis arfaki. Next base: position 30,536 of record VZRR01000008.1, on the reverse strand, counting down.
GGCAGCGGGGAGCGAGGGAACGAAGAAAGGCCGGGACACGCTGTGCCTGTGTCCCGGAGGTGCTTGGAGGGCCCCCGGTGCCGCGCCTGGGGCCAAGGGCTGAGCATCCCGTGGTGGAGCCGGAGGCATCGCGCACCCCGGGGCGTGTCTGCGTCCGTGGGCCCCGGTGCCTGCGGGACTGCCCTCCTCGCCCCGCGGCTCCGGGGCGGGCGGCGGCGGCGGCCCCGCCCGGTGCGGCGGCGGC
>VZRR01000008.1:0-30174 GCA_013398015.1 Oreocharis arfaki | reverse complement strand
GGGCTGGAGGAGGAAGAGAAGGAAGAGGAAGAGACGGAGGCGGCGGCGGGGGCCGCTGACCAGCGCCGGGGCGGCGCGGCAGCCCCGAGGCCGCGGTGAGTGGAGCGGCGCGGGCAGGCCTGGCCGGGCGGGGGAGGCCCGGGATGCGACCCGGGGGATGTGATCCCGGTCACTCATGGGCGGCACCACCCCGGCTCGGGAAGAAGCCTAATTTTGAGGTTGTTTCTCATTTTTTAAATAAGTTTTTGCCTGTGTCGGGGACTGGGAAAAATTAGGGGGCGGGGGAGTGCTAATTGTGCTGAATGCGGCCCCTCGCCCCCGTTTTGGCCGGGAGGTGGCCAAAAGGCACCTTTAGGGCATCGGGGCCATCGGCTCCCAGCGTGCCTTCCTTCTCCCAGCCCTGGCATGTCTTGTGGGAAGAAGGATTGAGTCCACGGGCTTGAGCATCCCCTCCAAAACGAGCATCACCAGCCCCATGGCACACACTGCACCGGTGTGAAACCCTGGGGACCAGCTCCCCAGCCCCAGGTTGCTTTTGGCCTCTCACACCCTGCACAGATGCTGCGATGGGGGGAGATGACATCATATTTCATAACCCCCTCCTCAGCAGTTGTTTCTAAGCCCACTCATGTTCGTGTTGTCCTGTGGCCGCTGTTTGATGGAGTGCTTTGCTTTTGTTCTTGCTGAGTGTCACTCTCTACTTGCCTCGTGTACCGCTCTGCCAAAGGGCCCCTAAAACCAGCTCTGATTTTTCTCTATCGCCTCCCTGTCTGGCTCTTGAGGCACCACCACTCCATATGCTGCACAGGTTTTTGGGGAGGGTTTCTAGTAGGTGCTGGGGGTAGGCAAGTCCCCGTGTCAAGAGCTGTGCGGGGTGACAAGGCACTGTGATCGGATGGAAGTTTGGGCAATAACAGCAAAGCCAGCTTTTCTTCAGAAGGCTACTTTCTAGAAAAAAACTCGATGTGGGTTTGGGCTGCTAACACATGCCAGGACACCCCTTCCCAAAGGGATACTGCTCTGCATCCTGCAGAGAGAGGGTGGACATAGCTGGGGCATTGGGCTCAGAGCCTTTTCCAGCACCTCCCTGTCTGGGGTGGGCTCCAGGGTCTGCCTGCCAGGGTCAGTTCTGCGACTGGGAGAGGACACACCAGAGCAGGGCTGGGTGAAGGATCCTGCTTCACACCTCAGCTCCGATCCCCACACCATCCTGTGTGGCCATCACTGCCGACTCAGTGCCCTATGGCTCCCTGGGGGGCCCCACTGGACAGGGCTGGCAGCTGCCAGTGACCAGTTGCCAGCACCGTTGGGTGCTACCTGCACTCCTGCTGGAGGGTCCTGCTGCACATCCCCAGCCACCAAGGTCCCCCCAGGGTCCATGCAGCAGCTCTGGCCTGTCCCAAGGTCCCCAGGCTCTTGTGAACCCTGGTGCCTGTCCCTTGTGATTGCCTTGCCATGTCCTAGCAGCTTCCCTGAAAGCTGGGACTAGCAGGACAGAGATCAGGGCAGTAACTGGGGTGCATCGCTGTGCTGCAGCCTGAGCCCTGGCAGTGGCAGGGCTAGGGAAGGCCAGATGGTTTGACTTGTCTGGGACTCTAGCGACTCTCCAAGCTGGCTTTCTGGCAGGGCTCTGGCCCAGCTCCAGGTGTCATGTGGGAGATAAGGGCACCCTGACTGCCAGCAGCCCCAGTGTCCCAGGGGGCCTCACCATCAGCAGGAGGGGAGAAGATCTGCGCCGCTGATCCTGTAAGCCAGACTCCCCTGGAGGTGTTTGGGAACCCTGACTCAGGGGGGCTGGGATGTCCTGCTCGGCTTGGCTCAGCTCAGTGTCTGCCGTGCAGCTGCTCACCCGCTGGGTGCCTCGAGGAGAGCCCTGCTGCCATGACTCTCACTGCTGCGCCGCTTTGGTGCTGCTGCTGGGGTGTTGTTCTGTGGGGAGGGAGCAGGATGGGGAACAGGGAAGTGGGGTGCCTCAGAAAGGGGTGGCTGGTGGGGGCACCTGTGGTGCCCTTGGGACATCCCAGGCTGGTCATGTTTTTGGAGAGCATGGCCTTCTTCAAGGGCCCAACCTCCATGGAGGCTCTTTGTGGCATGCATGGAGGTGTCCCCCTCCTCTCTGGGTGGGAAAAAGGGAAGGGAAGTGGATCTGTCCTGTTCTGGTCTTGGCCTAGGAAAGCAAGGAGGGGACTTGCTATGTGGGACTGAGGACCTCTCGTATCTTCATGGTTGTGCCTTCAGAGCAGGGATCCAGGTGCAGCATTCCTCCTGGGGTGCTCTCTGGCATACCAGCCTTCAAGCCTTTCACCTCTGCCATCAGGCCTGTGCTGCTCCTGCCATCCCAGTGTCATTTGGGCTGGGTTGGGGGCTCAGGCTCGTGGTGTCCTGAGCATGAGGTGTCTTGGCAGGATCAGGACCGTGGCTGGAGCCGCCTCCCTGCCCCGCCAAGCGCACATGTCCGCCTGCCCGTGCCCAGAAGATGACCAGGCTGCTCTTGGGGGTGACCCTGGAAAGGATTTGCAAGGCTGTGCTGCTGCTCTGCCTGCTCCACTTCGTCATCATCATGATCCTCTATTTTGACGTCTACGCGCAGCACCTGGACTTCTTCAGCCGTTTCAACGCCAGGAATGCCTCGCGCACCCACCCCTTCTCCAACTCTTCCCGCCCCAACGGCACCGTTCCCAGCTACGGGCCAGCCGGTGCTGAGGCCCCATCCCCCAGCACCAAGCCCAGCACCAACCAGTCTGCGACTGAGAAGCCCTTGCAGCCCTGCCAGGAGACACCTCCTGGCTTAGGTGAGACATGCTGGGTGAGCATTGGGGATGAATTTGGGCTCTGACTCCAAACATAAGGCTGAGGTGGGTGGCCATGGCTGACATCCTTATCCCCTGGGCCCTGGGCATGGCTTCCCTGTGAAGTAGCAGAGAAACCCCAGCCTGGAACTGTATCAGGACAGCTGGTTTCAGGTTTTGTTAGCCCAGACTCTCTGCCCGTTTAGGAAAGGTTTTGGGCGCTCTCTGCCCTCACCAGTGCTGGTCCCCCTTGCAAGTCCCTCTCGCTGTTTGCTTTACCACTCTGGGCAGAAGCAGCAGGTGACCATGACCCTGACCATGTCCTGTCCTGTGGGCATCACCCTGCCCTCCCTCTCACAGTTGGGCGCCTGCTCATTGAGTTCAGCTCTCCCATGAGCATGGAGCGAGTACAGCGGGAGAACCCTGATGTACGCCAGGGCGGCAAGTACACCCCGCCAGACTGCCTACCCCGGCAGAAGGTGGCCATCCTCATCCCCTTCCGGCACCGTGAGCACCACCTCAAGTACTGGCTGCACTACCTGCACCCCATCCTGCGCCGGCAGAAGGTGGCTTATGGTATCTACATCATCAACCAGGTGAGGGGGGCAGGGGCAAGGGGGTGGCAGGGCTAGGGTGGATGACCAGGCATTGCTGAGCTCTGCCCTGCAGTTTGGTGAAGACACCTTCAACCGGGCCAAGCTGCTCAACGTGGGATTCATGGAGGCACTCAAGGACGACGAGGAGTATGATTGCTTCATTTTCAGCGACGTGGACCTCATTCCCATGGATGATCGCAACCTCTATCGCTGCTACGAGCAGCCACGGCACTTTGCTGTTGGCATGGACAAGTTTGGGTTCAGGTGGGTGCCCTGGGGAACTGGGGTGTTTCTGCCCAGGCAGGGCTGGAATGTCTGTCTGGGATGACATCAGGGCAACCACCCTCAATTGTCACCTGGGGCAGGCATGAGGTCGATGGCTTGAATTGTGGACGTGAGATGGGAGAGGGCGCCCTGGGTAGGAAGGTGACACAGGAAAGGGTCGGTGCTTGTGCCTGGGGGTCCCCATGGGGCTTATCTCCATCTTTGCCTGTCCCTGGCGCTGACCCATTTGCTGTCAACCTGCAGGCTGCCCTATGCTGGCTACTTTGGCGGTGTCTCTGGGCTGAGCAAGTCCCAGTTCCTGAAGATCAATGGCTTTCCCAATGAGTACTGGGGCTGGGGAGGAGAGGACGATGACATCTTTAATCGGTAGGTGCCCAGCCCCTCTCTAGCACTGACTGGTTGGGGTGTACCAGGCTCCCCACCGAGCACTGACATAGCACTTTTACAGAACTGGTGTTCCCAGTTTGGTGGGGGATGTGCGTGGGCCATGCCACATGTCAGGGAGGAATTGAATTACACTCCAGCTTTAGGGTTGATGACCATCATGGATGGAACTGGCCCCTCCCAGGGTTCTGGGGGGCTGCGGGACACCCCTCTGCCTCCCTTGTGGCTGAAGCCCTGCAGTGTGGTATGTGCTGCACCCGCAGGGTGGTGTGCCTGTGGGCTCTGCTCCATACAAGGGCTGGGATGCTAAACTTGGATGTGTCCAGGGCTGAGATTAAAAGCTTGGAAGCATCTCAGTGGTAGCCGTGCAGCAGCCATGCAGTCATTGCTGCCGGCAGCCGGCAGGCAGCAGTACAGCTGCGTGCGGAGCAGAGCCCAATCCCCCTACACCGTGCATTGTGTGCCAGAGCTGGACAGTGGCCACCTCACCTCCCGTGGGTTCCCCCATGGTGCTGCCCGGGGGAACAGTGTGCAGCCAGTGGGGTGTAACCAGCCTGTAATGGCCAAACGAGCAAAACACCCTTGTGGGAGCCCTGGGCACATGGCACAGTTGTGATTTCCATACAAGTTGGGCTCGGAGTGGGGGACAAGAAGTGTGTGGAGCTCTGGAAGAGCTTCAGGCAGCACTTGATCTGAGGGAAGGGCTCCAAGGAAAGGGCTAGGCAGTGGCATTCAGGGAATGTAAAGGGCAGGGGCCGAAGAGGGAGGGAGGAAGGGAGGGAGGGACAGATGGCTGCACATGGATGGCTGCCTGTGTGTGGCACAGGCTGAATGCAGCTGCCAGTCCCTGGACGCAAGTGGCACTTTGGGCACGCTGCCGTGGGGCATGTGGCACCCTAGGTCATGACGCTGCCCTGGGCAGGGCCTGGCTTTGCTCATCTTGCCTTGGCACAGCTTTGTTTAACCAGGGACAGGTTTATTTTGCCTGGGGTCTGACCCTGGAGGTCTCTGGGCTGGGGAATGTCCCACCCCAGTGCCCACACACTGATCCCACCCTGATCCTGGCCCCCAGCATCTCCCTGAATGGCATGAAGGTGTCGAGGCCCGACATCCGCATTGGGAGGTACCGCATGATTAAGCATGAACGCGACAAACACAACGAGCCCAACCCGCAGAGGTGAGTGAGCCACAGGGCTGGGGCAGTTGGGACGCTGGGCAATCACTTGGCTGCTCACCCCCACAGTGGTCCAGCACTGCTGGCACTACAGCAAGACATCCCCCCATCCTCATCCTGCTCTTCTTTCCACCAGATTCACCAAGATCCAGAACACCAAAATGACGATGAAGCGGGACGGGATCAGCTCGCTGCAGTACCGGCTGGTGGAGATCTCCCGCCAGCCCATGTACACAAACATCACGGTGGAGATCGGCAGGCCACCGCCCCGCCTGGCCCGCGGCTAGTGCTCCTGTCAGCGGGAACCCCTGTGCCCAGGCTGGCTGGGCATGGCGGGTTTTGCCCCAGCTCAAGAGCCAGGACTGGACAGGGATGTTTTCTGCCTACTCTGCTGCCTTCCGGAGACGGCTGCCCCCCAGCCGGTCCTTTGGTCCCCAGGATTTCTCTGTCCCCCGATCCCCACGAGTGTGTTTGCAGGACCCCTGCCCCATACGTGGTGTGTTGGTGGACGAACCCGGCTGCCCTGTGAGCGGCTCCTGGCACAGAGGGAGGGGGCAACCGCAGGCCTGGCGAGGAGCCCCCACTCCATGCCAGCTCCTGTGTGCACCCTGGGCGGGGAGGGTGAAATCCTACTGCTCTGTGAGAGCTGGAGGGTCCCCACCAGTGCTGCGACAAGTGGGGTGCAGGCTTCCCCCTTAAACCAGCGCTGGAGCCACTGCTGCCCCAGCTGGGGATGGGAGCAGCCTGGGCCCCCCAGGCAGGCACGATCAGGGCGAGGCTGCTGCCCTGGCCGGGCACTGCCCGTGCTGCTGGGCACACAGACATGGCTTGCTGTCTTCCTCTGCTTTAGTCTGGTGCTTAGAGCCGGGCCCTGTCTCAGCTCTGCCAAACAGAGACCTCTGATTAGCGAATGCCCCTCGCTGTGCCTCAGTTTTCCCAGGGCTGGGGGGATGGCAGCTGTATCCCATCCCCCTTCCCCAAAGGCAGGTGCTGTATGTGTGCAGCCCGTGCCTGCGCCTGCCCTCACCTGCCCTCCCCCCTTCAGTGGGGGAAATAGGGCTCATTTGACCCCCCAGACCCTCTTGGTGGGGGCTGCTGCAGCCCCCCTCTATCAGGGAGGGAATCTTCCCCTTGACGTCTCCCCTTGTCTGCCTTCTCCCTTCCAGGCCAGGGGCAGGGAGGCTGCAGGCAGGAGAGGCCGGGACCATGCAGGGCAGGAGCCCTGTGCCCCTCCATGGGACTGGGAGCCCCAGCACCCCTGATGCTCCACAGGGGGCTGGGAGCAGTGGAGTTGGGAGTGGGGCAGCTCGCCAGGGCTGGGGGGCACCGGCGACTTTTGTACATTTGAATGTCTGACCCTTTTTTCAGCGTACGTTGAATGCAGCGTTCGGTCGTAGAGACCGGGGGTTTTGTATTTAATAAAAGTTTGAAAAGTTGGTAGGGTTTGTGGTGCTGGATGGAGGCGGGAGAAAGCACTGTCTGATGAGGAAGTGGGATTATGGAGTATAGAGGGGAAGTCCTGTGTGTCACCTCCAGCTGCTGGCTGGGAGGCAGAGCCCCTGCCTCACCTTGTCCACTCTTGGGGGCTCCACAAGAGCCCAGCTAGGGCAAAGTGCACAGGGCAAAGCCAGCCGCCCTCACTGTCCCATGGACATTTGCTGCCCTCCCATTTGGGGACAATGTTCTCCCCCAGCAGGGATAAGCCCCTGTCCTCCATCCTCTGCCATACCTCCAGCTGGTTTTGTACATCTTAAGTAGGGCAAAGGAGAATTCCCCAGGACCCAGCCTTGCTGTTCAGTGCCAATACCTGGCATCAGGGGATAAGAGCTGCACCCGTTAAGTCTGGTCCCCCACTCTTCAACCACTCCCTCCCACCACATGGTTCCCAAAGAAGGGCACAGTGGGACACAGCCTCAGGAATATAAATCTCATTAAAATCTAGGATACTTTAGAACTCTACACCAGGAGGGACACTGGCACAGGCAGCGCTGCCCAGGGACGCGCGCGTTATTGCTAACAATTAGAGGTGAAGAGTAGCAGCGTGACTCGAGGGGCAGGGCACGGGCACCATGCGGGAACCTGCGCCCCTCGCCGCAGCACGACGGGGGGCTCGGGACGGGGAGCTGGAACATCCTGCTGGGGCTCGCCGCCCACCGCCTCCCGCCACCGTGCCAAGCTGTGCCATGTCCCTGTGCCAGCCTCGGGGCTGCAACATAGGGAGCACAGGGTGCTGGTTGGGAGGAGAGCAAGCAGGGTGGGAAGGGTCTCATCCCATCCACCCCAAATCAAGAGCTCCAAGCCCTTTGGCTGGAGCTGGAAGACAGATTTAAAACCGCCCGGCCTTTGCCAGTGCATCCTGTTCCACTAATACTGGTTGGAGACTGAGCATCCCCAGATGGCTCGGAGCGAGTGGGCTGGTGCACCCCTTTGTGTCTCCGCTGGTACCTCTTGCTAAGCAGCAGCTGGGGGAAGCCAGTCCATCCTGTTCCCCCTTAGCACCATGGAGGGTCCTCCCCTGCCAGTGCTGGGGCTGCCAGGGAGAGCTGGACCTCATCCCTGTCCGGTTACCCCCCGGCCAGGTTTAAGTACTCCCCAGCCTCCTGCCCCACCGTGAGGCAGGCAGCAGCACTGGACTGTGCCCACGCTGCTTGTGGCTGTGCCCAGCTTTGTAGGCGATGCCTGGCCACCCAGACGGGCACCCACAGCCCCCAGTGGGGCCACAGGGTGGAGGGGTGCATGGAGGGGAGCATATCAGCTCAGTGCCTGCACAGCCCCCATGTACCGTGCATATGTGCATGCCCATGTATGCCACATGTGTGCCCATGCTGTGCCTGTGAGGGACACACACGTGTACACACATGTGCTCTAAGTGCTTGTGTCTTGTGCCGTCAGATCCCCCTGCCAGTGCAAGCAGCATGCTTGCTCCCCATCTCCCTGTGCTGGCCTGGTGCCTGGCACCACCCCTGGGCATTGACCACCTGTGAGACCCAGTAGGCTCTGAGCCAGTGGGGGTCCCTGCAGTACCAATCCCTGCCATGATGGCCTTATGCACACACAGGGTGCAGGAAGTCCTGGCATGCCCAACCCTGGTCCCACCCCACGTCCTCACCATGGGAAGGTCAGGAGGGTGCCCCATGGTGGGGTCGGCTGCCTGGCTTGAGGTGAGGGGAGGGTGGGAGCCTGGGAGCATCCCACCCCCCCCCATGCATACCCCCAGGCCAAAGCCCCTGCAAAGTGCCTCTGGCTCCCAGCCCTCCCAGGGCTGTGCCCCCTCCTCTCTTGTCCCAGCGTCGAGCACAAAGGTTACCGTAAACACGAGGGTTAACGAACGCCACGGGGGCGGGGGCGGGAGGGGTTAACCGGCAAGGAGGTGGGGGGTCTCGGGGATAGGTGCTGAGAGCCCCCATGGTCCGGTGCAGCCCGGAGCCAGGCTCCGCCAGCGGAAGGTGCAAGAGGGGTTAGAGGGGTGTGGGGATTGTGGGGGGTCACAGTCTGGAGTCCTGGCTGTGGGCTGAGCCATTGCTGCCCTGCACGGGGGATGCAGCCGCTGCCTCACTCTGGCCCTTCTCTGGCTGCAGGGGCTGCACCTCCAGGTGGGACTCGGTGGAAGGGCTGAACGCTGGGGCGTAGCGCCCACTGCGGTGCTCTGGCAGCGCTGGGCCCCAGTCCTTGCTTGCCTTGGTAGCATTTTTCAAGCGCTAGAGAGAAAGGGAAAGGATGGAGACAAGATTAGCACCCACCATGCTCCCCTACCCCAGTCTGCATGAACGTGCCAGCAGCTTCCAGGGGCACACAGAAATGTGCCCTATGCATGGTGCCTGCACGCAGCCACTGCTGACAGCTCCAGTGAGGTGAGGTACAGCCTTGCTGGCAGCCCCAGGCGGGACATAGACAAAGGGGTGTAGCCCCTGGCCACCCACCTCAAGCAGTGTGTCCCCCTCAGAACGGCACACTTTGTAGATGGCATAGATGGGGATGCAGATAACGGAAGAGAGCGCCATGAGGAAGCCGATGCTGATGGCCCAGGTAGGGTAGACATACTCATTGTAGGAGATAGGCCGGTACTGGATCACTGTGAAGACCAGGATGAACTGGGAAGGGATAGGCAAGATCAGCCAGTGGAGAGCAGCTAGCTTGTTCTGTGCCCCCACAACTTTCCCTCTCTGCCCTATTCCTGCTCTCCTGCAGCCCAGCACTCCCCTCTCCAGGAGGTGCCGTGTCCAGGTGAGCTCCTTGCCCCCTCCTCCCATGGCCCAATGCCCCATGGTTGCGATGCTCACAAATATGATGGCAGGTGAGATGAAGCGCCAGCAGATCTGGAAGAAGAGTGGGGGAGGAAAGCCCAGCATCATCTCGATGTCCTTGAAGTAGTTGCGGTGCCCTGGGGAGAAGTGACCATTGGCCCTGGTGATGACCAGAGCCCCCCCACTGGCTCCAGCCCCAGCGCCATCATGGTGGGACCCGCCAGCCTCCCCAGGCCGCAGCTCCCGATTGGGCGACAGCCTCCCCAGGGAGCACAGACCAAGCAGCTGATTGGCCAAATGTTAGGTGAGCCCTTCCCCATTGGCTGGCTGGGCCAGCCCTACCGTCTGATTGGCTGTGGGCAGCTGCACCTACCATAGATGTACATGATGGCCACACACATGATGCAGGAGATGACCACCAGGGAGAAGCTGGCAGCGTAGTTGTCCATCAGCAGGAGCCAGTAGATGCCCGCCTGGAAGACAGACCCATTGGCACAGCTGTCCCTGTGGTACCACCACTGCTAGCAGGGCAGCGGCACAGCCATGCTGACTGTGCCAGCAACACACAGCTCGGATACTGCCACCACAGCTGGCACGGCGATGCCTGATGCCAGAGTCAGCATGGAGACACTTAATTCTGGGTACAGTCACCAGTGCTGACGTGGCAAGACCAGGCCCTGGCTGTCACTACCATCATGGTGGCAACAAAGTGGATGTGGCTGATGAAGGTGGCCACGGCAATGGCACCCCATGGCGACAGTCCCAAGGTCACCTACCTGTGTGGTGAGCGGGACGCCCAACAGGAAGCCAGCCACAGCCACTCCCAGCGTTACAAAGGTCTTTTTGCGGATGATCCACTCGTTGCCCACCTCATCCACAATGGCCGTGACCAGAGTCTCCAGCAGGCAGAACTGCATATGGGGCAGAGGGGGCAGCATGTCACCACCTTGGCCCCACCATGCCACCCCATCTGAACACAGTGGCCCCACCATGACCTACCTGTGTACCCAGCCCCAGGAGGATGAGCATAAAGAAGAAGAGAATGGACCACAGTGGCGAGATGGGGAGCAAGGTGAGAGCCTCAGGATAGGCGACAAAGGCCAGGCCTGGCCCATGGTCAGCCACCTTGGAGACATCCACACCCAGGTGGTTGGCCATGAAGCCCAGGATGGAGAAGATGACGAAGCCAGCATAGACGCTGGTAGCACAGTTGGTGATGCTGATGATGATGCTGTCCCTGTGGGAAGAGGAGTCAAGGCCGGCAGTGGGCATGAGGCAGTGGCAGGGCTGGGGGGCCGTGGTTGGGCACTCACCGGTAGCAGTTGTTGTTGAACTTGTTGTAGGAGGCCATGGTGATGAGCCCGCCCCAGGCACAGCCCAGTGAGTAGAAGATCTGCGAGGCCGCATCACCCCACACCTGTGGCAGTGGGATGGTCAGTGCTGTGCCCCCAGCCCCGCTCAGCCCTGGCTGCCTGCCACCCTTCATCCCTGCTCACCTTGGCATTGAGGATCTTGTCCCACTGGGGTGTCAGGTAGTACATGATGCCAGTGAGGGCCCCCTCCAGCGTGATGCCGCGCACGAAGAGGATGGTGAGCACCACATAGGGGAAGGTGGCCGTGAAATACACCACCTGTGGGGCAGCACCTCAGTGAAGCGGGGATGGGGGAAGGGGCGGGGACACAGGCAGGTGGCTAAGGCATGGCTATGGGCTGGGGTTCTGGCCCAGAGTGTGGAGTGACAGACCAGGAGAGAAGGGGTTATGGTCAAGGAGGTGGGGCCATGGCGACATGGGAGGAGCTGTGTCCAGAAGGGGTGTGGCCAGGTCAGAGGGGTGTGGCCTTTCCCAGAGTGGGAGGAGCATACACAGGGGGCAGGGAAAATGCCAAAAGAGGAGGAACTGTGCCCAGAAGGGATGGGGACATGTCCAAAACGGGAGGTTCATTCCCAGTAGGGGAGCGGCTATGCCTGGAAGGGTCATGGCCATCTACCCTGAAGGCATGTCCACACCCACAGGGAGGGGCCTGATGAGGGAACACACAGGTACCTTCCCCGAGGATTTCACGCCCTTGATGAGGCAGAGGAAGACAACGACCCAGGAGACACCGAGGCAGCCGAGGAGGGGCAGTCGCACCTCGCCCAGGTTCCCGATGTCATCCGACAGGTTCAGCACATACCTCCTGTATGGGGAGGGGGCAGCAGCGTCAGTGGAGCCCCTCCATCACCACCTCCCCCATCCCCGATCCCACGCCCTGGTACCTCCAGTACTCCTCGCTGGGGCTGGTGCGCTTCTGGGTGGTGTTGAGGAGCTGGGTGAGGTTGAGGGCGGCACGGCTGGAGAGGTTCCTGTCCAGCACCCCCACGCAGTCGGGCGTGTTCCAGGGGTTGCTGCAGTACGTCCACGGCAGCACGCGCGTCATGGACACAAAGAAGTAGTAGAAGGCAATACAGATCACCACGTTGTAGTAGATCCCGATGTATGTGGACACCACCATCATCCCGTAGCCCACGCCTGGGAACAGCACCGGGGAGGGGTGAGCGGCAGGGTGCGGCGGCACGGCACGGGCACGGCGCACAGCACCAGGGGTTGTGGCATGGCATAGATGGAGATAGATGCGGTGCTGTCAGCAGCCTTGCAGCCACGCTGGGGCTCAGCGCCTGGCTGTGGCACGGGTGTGAGGAGCACTGTGCGTGGGATCCTCTACCTCCAAACAGGCACAGTGGTGCTGAGGGTCCCCTGGGACACAAGGCAATGCACATAGCTGCAGGCAAACCCTTGGGGTCTGCAGCCCAAGAGAACAACTGAGTGAGGGTCACTCCTGGCTACAGTGACTTTAGGCCTGCAGTTACCTGGTGGCATGTGACAGGCCACACGAGCACAAGGAAGTGCACCCCGGGCTCAGCATGCCACTGTGCAGAGCACACCAGAGTGTGCACATGGGCTGCTTGCACTCAGACATGACACCGTGGGCATGTCACCTGGCAGGCAGCCTGCAGGCATGGGCCCTGGGAGCCAGCAGCATGGGAGCACACCAGTAAGCCAGGAGATGCACCTGGAGCAGGGTCCAGCCATGGCAGGGCAAGCACGCGGGCACAGCACCCACTGCCTATGGTCCAGGGAGACAACTGGAAAAGCATGCCCACAGATGGACCTGCCACAGTGTGTTCAGGGGACCTGAGCGGCTTCTGTAAGAGTGACGTGCTGGGGACACGTGTGGCATATGCAGGGATGTGTGTGCAATGCCTGCAGTGGACGCCAGCGCAGGGCTGGGGTTTGCGCAGGAGATGTGACGCGTGTGCAGGGGCACGTGTAATGCGTGCAGGGGATGCCAGGCAGGCTGTGCAGGGCAGCGTAGCCAGGGTGGGCATGTGCGCAGGGGACCCGTGCAATGCAGAGCGTGATCCGTGCGCAGGGCATGCGTGTGCAGGGCTGCATGAGCGGCGGGTGCCTGCACCAGGCCATGTGATGTACCAGAGGTGTGTGTGCGCCCCATGGTGCGTGAGGGTCACACCAGCTGCCGGGCACTGACAGCAGGTGTCCCATGCTGGCGTGTGCCAGTAGGGACAGGCAGCTCCTTACCTTTGAACATGGGGCTGACCCTCCAGACGCCAAGGCAGCCCTGGCTGGCAAACTGCCCGAAGGAGAGCTCCATGAAGAAGAGGGGGATGCCGCAGAACACCAGCATGATGAAGTAGGGGAACATGAAGGCACCTGGTGGGCAGGAACCAGAGAATGAGTGGGCAGTGACCCCAGGCACAGCTGTGCTTCCCATGCCCTACACCACCCCAAGAAATATCATGCGGGGCTGGGGTGCACAGCCTGACACGTGCCCAGAGGAACCCCATTCCCGTGGCCCCCTGACACCCACCTCCCCCATTGCGGTAGCAGAGGTACGGGAAGCGCCAGACATTGCCTAGGCCCACGGCGTAGCCCACGCTGGTCAGCACAAACTCGATCTGGTTGCCCCAGTTGCCACGCTTGACACTCTTCTCCTGCTTGCCCTGCTCCCCGGGCACGGCGCCGTTCTGCAGAGAGATGCCATGGGATGTGTCAATTGGGGACCCCCCTGCTNCCGCCCCCCTGCCTGCCCCCGCCGCCCGCCACGCACAGGCAGTGCCAAGGAGGGGGAGGGCAGCGGTGTCGCCCCCGCCCAGTGAATGGCTCTGCCCAGAGCCCGGCTGCAGGGAAGGGAGAGCCTGCAACTCATACAAAGCAGGTCCAGGCGCCGGAGTACAAAGGGGCCTCTGTTCCCGTGCCCCCCCTCCCTGCGCCCAGCGAGAGAGGTCCTGCTGGGTGGCCACTGCCCACGTCTGGGGGGAAATTGTGGGACCCCCGGGTTGAAGCAGAAGCGCCTCTCAATGGGAAGTGAGGTGCAGTGACTAGAGCAGGCAGGGGGCTGGGAACCCCCCCGGAAAAAGCACCCTGCCACAGCCAGGGTCCTGCTGCCAGCTCAGCACCAAGCAAGGGCACCATGCTTGGGGTAGCTCACAGGAGGTCCCCATGCTGTGGGTCCACTGAATGGACAGTCCCAGTGCCCAGTCACTGCAGGGGACTGGGGGGTAGGGGGGCAGAAGGGGGCAAGAAAGAGCGCTTTGTGCAGACTCCCACACAATGTGAGCTCACACCAAGGAGGACAACAACAACAGAGATAAGTGCCCATCACCCCAGCAGGGATGGCACCCATCACCCCATGGCTCTGTCCCAACACAGCCCTGGGGTCTTGCTAATGTCCTGCGTGGATACTGTGGAGCTCTGGCAGGTTGGGCTGAGGGCAGATGGCATTTCGCAGTGCAGAGATTCCCCGAGCTCTCCCCTCCCCACCTGAGGCCAGGTGATGGATGGGTGTGTGGGGTGAGGGTGCTGGTTGCCAGCCCATAGCCCCACAGCACCCATACTCCTACAGGAGCAGCACAGGGTGCCGGCAGCCCTAGGAGCCTGTTGGAACTCCACAGTGCTGGCCTCACCACCACGGACACCCCAGTGCCCATGCCCACCTCACGCCTCTCCCCCAGCTGCCCCCCATGCGTGTGCCCCCCACAATGGCTGACGCCGGCAGTGAGCGGGCCACAAATGGGAGCCATCACTTTGGATCTGCTCACGCCGGCGGGGCGCAGGCAGCAGGCGCGGTGCACCTAACCGTATCATTTGATTAGGGCCGGCACAGCCGGGACGTGATGCCCAGCGACTCCGGCACCGCGCTGCCAAACAAAGCCATCTGCTGCGAGCGGGGCCCGCACGCGCCGCGGGCGGCGGGGGGGCTGCAGGGGAGCGGGGCTGCACGAGAGGGGCGACGGGGATCGGAGGGCACTTTGGGCAGGGCTGTAGGGGCAGTACGCTGCCGTGTCCAGCCGGGGAGCCGGAGTGCCCACACCTGACTCTGTGAGCCAAGGGTCCATCAGAAACAAGCTCACAGCAGCTCCGGGTGCTGGGGGACCTCCCTCCCAGCAGAGGTTCTTACTGTGGGGTGCTGTGCAAGAGCAGGACTCAGGGGTCCCCAAGGCAGGGGACAGGACACTGGCAGTGTCCCCATGCCAGGGCACACTGCCCACTCGAGCAGACGGATCCGATCGGGAAGCCTCTGATTAAGCTGCTCGCACTAACGAGGCTCCTAATGAGCAGCACAGACAGCAGGAGTGGGGGCAATGCTCCAGCCTCCCTGACAAGGGTCTGGTGAGGGGACCAGATACAACTACATGGCCCCGGCTCAGCCAGGAGCCCTGGTGCCCGAAGGGGACCTCGTCCTTGTTCCAAGCCATCGCGCTGCTCAGGCGACCCTGGCTTCACCCCCAAGCCTCATGGAGCACCCCAACTTTGAGCTGCCTGGCACCAGTGCAATGAAACCGCCAGGCCTCTGCTGCTCCCTCCCCCTTTCCTGCAGCGCTGGGCTTTGGTGCACTTGTCCCCAATAAGGGGGCAGCCACATGTGTGTCCATGCATGCACAAGCGAGCACACGTGCGCAAACACTTGCATGCTCACCCATCAGCTCGCTGCAACCTCCCCTCCCCAAATCTAGGAAGGTCACCCTGTCCTTTACACTCATTAACCGCCCTCCCAACCCCACATGGTAAAAGAAGGGGGTGGATAGAGAGAACCCAGACATCTGGGAAGATGAAACTCCCCCCTTTCCCTGCTGTGGGAATGGGACAGAGCTGGAATGCAAAGGGAAAGCTGCCACCCAGCAACAGTGCAGTCTCTGGGGGGACCAGGTCCTGCTCCCAGGCCCCAAATTTTCCATGCATGTAACCCAATGCAGCTTCGAAGGATGCCTGGCTTGGGTGATAACATCAGGGAGGAGGAAGGATGCCACAGGCACCCCAAATGTCTCCAGAAGAGACGTTCCAAAACAGAATGTCCAAAACATGGCAAAAGGGGACGTTCGGGGTGCTCGGCGCATCCTTCCTCCCCCTTCCCCAGGGAACCCCCCATACACCATGGCCAAAACTTCCCCAGCCCAGCAAAGCAGGCATCATCCATCACCCTGCTTGGCACCAAAGCCTTTCTCATGCTAAGCAGCATTGCCTCACACAATGACAGCTTGGCTGGGGTGCCCGGATGCCCCCCACTTCCCTAAGGGGCCCTGATTTATGGCTGGGAAGCTTGTGGTGGTGGCAGGGTCGATACTGGAAGGGGATGTCCTCACGGGAGGCATCTCCAGCACGAACCCCCTCCTCTTTTTTCCCCATTCAAACTGCCCACATGGGGGTATGCCAGCCCAGCAGAGGCACTCTGCGGGGCACAAACCTTATCTAGCCTCCCATGAACCAGTGAGGGACCCCTATTTCTCCATCCAACCTCCTACTGGGGGGTGTCAGGGCTGCTCCTCCAGTGCCAGCAAAGGGTACCAGTACCCCTGACATCATCAGCCTGATGTCATTGTTCATTGCCATGGTGATGGCAACAAAATCACGGCTGTTTTAGGCAGGGGCTGCTGGAAGATAGAAAAATATGCTAATTACATCATTCGCCACAATAGTGGCTCTTCCAGGGCAAGAAAGTGGGGTGTAGGACGTTGGGGGCAGATGAACCCCAGCCTGAGGTGAGGGTCCCAAGGGATGGAGGAATAGGGTCACTTAGAGAGGGGGTGTCCTTGCTGACTGTCTACTGATCCTGGGTGCTGGGGGCCCTATAATCAGGCCTTGCACTCCCTGTCCCTGACACATGGGGTAATGAATCCAAAAGTGTCATCCCTGCATCAGAGGTTGCTGTGCCCTGCCAGCCTGCACATCCTGACTCTGCCAGCCTCACCAGCACATCCTAACTCTCCCTACCCTCTCTCTTTGGTGCCCAGCCTCACGTTTGCCCCTGTCCCAGTGTAGCAGAGGCACACTGTGGGGGAAAAGGCATCTGGCATGGCCTGGGGTGCAGCAGCACCATCCATGGGTGCTGGGAACAGTCCCAGAGCCATGGTAATGCAGTGATGAGGGGCATGCCCAAACCCCAGGACCTCCCAGGCGTATTACACAGCCTCCACCACCCCTCATTGCAGAAGGCTGACCAGCCCCTGAGTGTGCTCTGTGAGCCACCCACAGCAGCACCCGTACTGCCCTGGGGTGCCATGGGGGGCTCAGGGCAGACTTGGACATTGCTCACTGATGCCCATGAAAAGGAAGAGGGGAGGGGGGGAGAAGGAGGATCTTTGCTACACTCTGCCCCTGCAGCACTGAGCTGCAACTCAGGTGCTGTGCACCTCTTCTGCAAAATCAGTAAATTCCAGGGATAACAAACACACAACTGTCAGGCAACCTCTTCTTGCTCCCAACACAACTGAGGCCACGGAGGGGTTTGGCGCCATGCTCTGCCCTCCCTCCCCTGGAGTACCCCACATCAAAGGCTGTAGGGCTTGGGGGTACCTCTCCAACATCCCACGGCACAAATCTACAGCCGCGGCTCAGCCCTGCAGAGCCACCACCCCAAAGACAGTACAAAGGGTTTTGGAGAGCCATGAGTGGTGAGGGGACAGCACTGGCATGGCCACCATTCAGCCTGGCCCGCCCCCCACTCTGCCCCCCAGACCCTGCTCTCACCTGCCCACTGACCTGCTGAGAGGGTCCGAGGGGGCCTGGCTGCTCGCAGCTGCCATCCGGGGGCCCAGGCTGGACGGCTCCGTGAGTCCCCAGCTTCATTGGCACCTCGGGCTCCGGCGCAGCAGCAGCCGCCCGCCCTCCCGCCTTCCCCCGCCCGCTGCCTCCAGCGCTTGGCACTGCTCCCCACTTGCCTCCCAGCCAGGCTCGGCCCCCTGTCACCCGTCCCGACGCCGCACCGGCGCCCCACCATGCCACCTGCCCTGGCACCATTCCTGCCTGGCCCACCCCGCAGGCACTGCCGTGCCTCTAATACCCCCCACGAGCTGTACCCCCACGAGCCAGGTGCCCTCCCTGGCTCATGTAGGCAGGGCAAGGCAGGGCAAGGCAGAGCAGGCTGCACAGCAGGCTCAGCCCTGTCCCACTTAATGAGGCCTCATTAGCGGGGTCCAGCTGCTCGCAGCCCTGCACGCTCCAGTGGGCAGCACTGCCCTCCCCGCGGGCACCGCTGCCCGTCTGGTCAGGGCCAGGAGCTCCTCTTGGAGCATGGCAGAAGATGACATTCCCTCAGAGCCCCCTATTTCCATGCCTCAACACCTCGAGCCCCACACATGCCCCTATGCCCACCACGCACGCAGCAGCTTGGCCCTGCATGCCCAATCCCAACCCTGGACATTCAAGGGCTGCAGGGACACGGCATGGCCCTGTTTGGGGATAGGGGCACAGGGACAAGCCTGTCTGCTGGCACATCCCCAGCCTGGTGCCATGCTACTTCACTCAACGTCATGCGATTGGTGACATCATGGGGTCTCCATGGCAACCCTTACAAGGTCACTGCCCCGAGGGGGACCATCTGGCTGGCAGGAGGGCTGTGCCACGACCCCTTCACTGCCCAGGCACCCCACAGCCTCCCTGCTCACCCCTTTGGCAGCACGGGGTGGGACCCTGGTGGGGTGCTGTGTCCCGTAGGAGGCCATGCAGAGGGTGCCCCGCAGCCAGGCTCGGGGTGCCCCAGCTGCTCCCAGCCCTGCATCCCGGCTGGGGAGTGTGGCCAAGGCGCCAGCGACGCATGATGGTGCACCGAGGGCGGGGGGACGGGCCGGCGCTTTCGGGCGACCATCTGGGGTCCGGGCAGCAGCGGCCATGGGCACACACGTGAACAGCACACGTGTGCGGGGTGGGCACTCAACCTCCCACATGCCAGCACCCAGTGCTTGCTCCTGTCCCCTCCTGCACCAGCCACCTAGTAGCGTGGGACATGTCCCACCCATGGTGATGGCAGCACCCAACTGTGCCCCCCAAGACACGTGCAAGCCAAGAGCCACCCCATGCTGTGCCAGCCCCAGTGACCCCAGCCCAGTCCTGCCCCACATGCAGCCAGGCAGCTCTGTGCCCTGACACCCCTCAAGGTGTGTGGGCACTTTGTGGGCATCCCTCCGTGCCCCAGTTCAGCTGCATCACTTTGCCTGGGCCACCTGTGTGCCACCACCAGATGTCTTGCCCTGGGCATGCTGCACCCCCTGCCCCTTACAGCAGCCTGAGCACAGCACAGCAGGATCCACTGCCCCATCCTGGGGATGCCAGACCCCATGCCAGCCCTGCCCTGTGGGAGCAAAGTGCTGCTTCCCTGGCAGCCCAGCCAACAGACAGAGGGGACAGCCAGCTGCATGGAGACTGCTAGAAACAAAGGGCCTGCCATAGGACCCTCACCTACCATGGCATTCTGGTCCCCACCCCAGCTGGCTGGCGATGATGGGGCTGGACTAGAGAGACAGGGGCAATGGGTGTGTGGGGGATGGTCCACAGGTCTTCCAAACCCCTGACAGGGCTGCAGGGTGACTGGGGTAGGAATGATGCCCAGGGACCTGTCCCGGTGCCACTATCCCCTAGCTGAGTGCTTCCCGACAGGGCTGCCTTTCTCCGGCCCCATTCTACCAGGGCAGACATGATTCTCCCAGGGCGTTCAGGCAGAAAAATCCCCCGCCAGCCCCCCCATCACTGCCCCTTGGTATTCCGGGAAGGGCTCCGGCAGCCAAAAGCCACTTCCGCAGCTCCTGCTGCTGGTCGGTGGCACTGCGCCGCTGGGGGTGTCTGGAACCAGCAGGGACCCCCCAGCCCCGACCCCCCTGCAGTGCAGTGGGAGCAGCACCCCAGCGTGTACTCAGGGTGGTCTTGGGTGACAGGAGGAACCTACCTGAGCTGGGCAAGCTGCAGCCAAAGCTGCCCAGCCGTGCCAGCAAGGCAGCCCTGGGAGTCAGAAGCCACTGGCAATGTTGGACTCTAAACAAAGCACCCCAAGGACAACAAAACAAAATGTCCTTAAAGGCCTGGGAGGGAGAGGCAGTCAGACCCTCCCCTGTAGCTCACAGGGATCCCCTCAGCCCAGCCATACAGGGACTGATCCAGCCCCTGGAGCTGTCCTGCACTCCATTGGGTATCTGCAGTCAGAGCATTTCTGGGGCTTGGGACCAGTAAGGTGCGGGCACAGGCCCTCCCAACCACCTCCTGTTTTGGAGTGAGCATTCAGAGCTTCACAGGAGCACCCAAAACATATATCCTGCAAAAGCAGTACACATCACCCTTGTTCTCCAGGCCCCAGCCGACAGGTGGGGAAACTGAGGCACAGCTGCACATCACCCAGCTGCTGCCTCCATCACCCCTGTCCCTCCCCAGGTGGGGCACTGTAAACTTGTCCAGCCCCAGGCACTGCACACAATGCTGGGCAGGGATTGCACGGTGAGAGCCTGGCTGGACTGGGGGTGGGAGCTGCACCTGCAGGCAGGGGTGAGAGGACAGGCAGGGACCTAACTTTGTGAGGTTACTGGCAAGGCTCTGGAGGCAGGCCAAGGAGATTATGTTCCTTTCCCAGAGACCCAGGCAGCTCCATAATCAGAACCTGGCCCACTGCCGCTCCTCCTGGGGCTCTCAGGATGCAGGAATGGGGATGCTTCAGGAGCAGGAATGCTCTCACAGGGATCTACCCTTCTCCCCACAGACCCCATAGCAGCAATGCCCTGTGCAGGGGTATCCTTGCACCCTGCACACAGTGGGGGCCCAGGAAGAGGTCTGAGAGCCAGGGAGGACAACACAGCACACATCAGACCCTTTTGCACCTGACACCCTGGCCCTGGGGTGGGCTGGTCAGGTACTTTCGAGAAGCAGGTTAAAGATTTACTGGGAGTGGGTGGGCACTCCAATGTCTGGCTCCCTGACATGGGTGTCAGGCTCAGCCCTCGCCCCGGTGTGATGCTGACTGCTCTGGTCATAGCAAGAAAACATCAACGGCACGGAGTTACGGCAAGCACCATGTGCAGAAGTGTGTCCCCATGACAGACCCCTGACTGTGCCCAGCACCTCCCTGTTACCAGCTCAGGGCTTCACCAAAGAAATCTGCCTTCCTATCCCACCAGCTGCCCCAAGCCCTTCTCTGTTGGGGGCAGGATGGGTGCTGGGCTCCCTGCTGCAGGCACAGCCGGCGGGGCCATGCTGGGACACACAAGCAGAGGAACTGCATGCACGCGGGCGCGCTGGAAGCACTTGCTGGAGCATGCCGCTCCCCTGGCTCTTGGCTTCCCGGGCAAACCCTGGCTCCCAGCCCTCCAGTTGGAGTGTGCAGCTATTTCAGGGAGCCCCTGGGAAGGGGAGGGCCCGGTGACTGTGTCAATCTCAGCTTTCAGCTCCTATCCTTTGGGAAAAACGGAAAAAGCCAAGCCCAGCCTGGGCTCACCTGCCCAGTGCAGCACAGCAGCCTGCCACAGGAACCTGAGCTGCCACAAGCATGGGGCCATTGCAGCCTTCCAACAGAGCCATGCAGTGGGCACATCCCACATCTGTCCGGAGCACCAAAGCCACCCCCGGCACATGCAGGTGCAGGGCAGCTCACAGCACCCTGCAACACACCACTTGCGAGGATGGAGGGTCAGGCACTTCACTGGTGCCCAGAGAAACCTGCCTCTGCCAGTGCACCATCCTACCAGCCCAGTCTCCGAGAGCCCACCGAGGAAAGGCAAAGGGGAAACACTCACAATCTGTGCCCCTCTAGGGGCACCTGCCTTGGAGGAACACCCGTGCCCTTTGCTGACAGCAGGCTGGAGAGCTGCCTGCCTGGAGAGCTGGGGTGGGTGATAAGGCTAGGCAGAGCGCCTGAAAACAGGTGATAGCATCTTCAGGCACAAAGAGACACCACACCCGAAGAACCCCACAGGCAACAGGCTCATGGAGAGAAAGCATCAGCCCAAAAATCATCATGCTGGGAGAGCACCATGGTGCCACAACCCCGACTGGAGGTCCCAGGAGGGCACATCAAGTCCTACAGGAGCCTCAGTGTCTTGCTCCTTGTGCCAGGTTCTCTGGGTCCCCGAGGCAGTGGCGCACACCAGCCCGCTCCCCACACCCCTGCACTTACCAGCAGCCCCTCGCTGCACTTATCGGCCATTCCTGGAGGCTGGAGCACGGTGCCGGCTGCCCAGTGCAGGGTCTCTTGCCTGCCCGCTCTCCGTCACGCTGGCTGCGGCACCAGCACTAGTGTCCTTCAATCCACCGTCAGAGCAAGCTGGACAGAGAGAAGATACCAAGAGAGATGTGACTGGTAGGGTGGGCACATCCCCACCCCAGGCCTTCCTCTCCCTCCAGATACTGGGCGGCTGTGCCAGGCAAGTCGTTCCCCTCTACCTGCCCACTGCGTAGCAGGACTCCTGGAGGAGAATGCAGGGCTGGGTGGGCTGGTGGCAGGGTCTCTTCCTGCTGGCTCCCAGCCCTTCCAGTGTCTCTGAATCCCCTGGCACTCACACGAGCAGCGGCTCCCAGGTGTTTCCCAAGAAGCAGTTAAAGATTTACCCGGTGTGGACAGACGACCTTGCGGACAGATGGCTGCTGGCCCCCCGGCAGGTGGGCGTCAGGGGCCGTGGGCAGGAGCAGGGGCACCTTGAGCTCTACCCCAGCAAGAGATGAAGTTGAAGTGGCTGCAGCGCACGACAGCGCTGGGACTGGGCGCTGAGCGGGGCCAGTGCAGGGCTCAGCTGCCACGCAGGACACAGATGGGAAACGATTGCCTTCTGCCCCGGTGCATCGCATGCACGTGCAGTGCAGGGGGCCGAGCCGCTGGGCTCTGCCGGGTGCCAGGTGCTGCTGGACAGTGCACGGGCACAGGCATCTGCCTCCCTGGCCCTCCCCCCTGCCCCAGCCTGGGGCTGCTGGAGGCCCCAGGGGAACACTGAGGCCTGACCTCGCTGAAACGGACAGACGCTCTTGCACAGACTATCAAACTGGTGTTTTGCAACAAGCACCGGTGCTTGCAGATCCCACACCAGTGCTCAGTATCCTTGCTAGCTGAAGAAGGACCCCTGACCCGCACTGAGGGTCCCCGACCACCACCAGCAGCAGTCAAACACCCCAGGGCCTATCCCCAGGCTGCCATGACTCTAGAGCAATCAGCAGAAGACCTTAAGACGTATGGAAGGAGCATGGGCAGTGTAGATAAAGGGAAGGAATCCAGGGGATGTGGTGTGAGCCCCCAGCCCCTCCAGTGCAGACAGGCTGCTGCCGGCAGATATCGCAGATGCTGCATCCCACTGACAATGCCCTCCTCAGCAGCGGCTGCATTTCCAGGGGAGCTGAGATGTCATCGCTGCCACAAGCCCGGCTCCTCGCATGGCACAGGGACCTCTTAAAGGCGGAAGGCGCAGGTTCGGTGGCCAGACCTCCTCCCCATCACACACCTACCGCCAGCCAGCCAAGAGCTGCCGGCCCTGCGGCCCTGAATTCAGACCGGGAACTCAACCCGTGTCCTGGGAAGGGGGAGTGCCCAAGGGGCCTGACGGCTGCCACTCCCCTCGGGGTCTGCCAGGTGCTGATAAGCCTCCGTGACTACATAGATGCCGCTGGCGTTGGCTCCCAGCCTGGCAAGGACCGAGCGCGAAGCCAGCGGTGGTGTGGCAATGAGATGGATGCAAGGATGCCCGAGGCAGCAGCATTCCCTGAGACAGCCCAGCACGGACGAGGATGGAAAGCACTTGTGCCACGGGGTGGCTCTCCCAGAGCTGCGGAATGCCGTGACAGACCGGAGGGCAGCGCAGCTCGTACCTGAAGCCGGCACGGGTGGCACCGGGGAAATAGGGACACCTGGGCACCCACGGGGGCTCCCAGACAGGATGTCACACCTCAGCCGAGGGAGGCAGCCCACGGCACCCAGCAGAAGGCCACGGATGCCCGACCGAAGGATGGAGCCCCCGTCCCTTCTCGCCCAGCGGGCGGGCGGCCCGATGCACCGGCGCACCGCTGCCACCTGCGAGGCCATTTCTTCTTCCAGCATCCGCCGGGCCCTCCAAAACCGGGGTTCCCCGGTGCCCAGGGAAGGCGGGCATCGGGCCGGCNAGCCAACCCCCCCGGCCCGTCACCGAGTGGGGCCGCCCCGGTGCCCGGCGCCCTCCCCGGGTGCGGCGGCGGTGGTCCCGCTCTGCGCGCCGCGACCCCGCGCTTCCCCGGCACCGCGCCGCCGCGCCGCGAGAGCAACAGATGCGGGACGGCCCCGCATCCCGCTATCCCGCTCCCGACACCGTCCTGACGGGTGGCCGCTCCCGGTGCCGCTCCCGATGTTCCCGACCCCGCCGCTCCGGAGGCCCTCGCCACCCTCGTCCCCTTCCCGCCCCTCTTCGGCAGCCCACCCACTCCTCTCCGGTCCCATCCTCAGTACTGCTACGGCTGCTGGAAGGGCCGGGCACCCGGTGCCAGCGGAGGTGCGCGCCCCTTACCGTGCCCATGCCGACGCCCGGCTCCTCCCGCTGCGCCGGGTGGGCCCGTGGGGGCGCCGCTTCGCCGCGCTCAGCCCGGTGTCGGTGTCAGTACCGGTGCCGTACCAGGCCCACAGCCGCCGCCGCCGGTGCTGCCGAGTTAATGAAAGTTTGGACGTCGGTGGGGGCTGGCGCCGCCTCTCGCCCCCGCCGCCGGTGCTCCGCCCCCGCTTGTCGCGCTCCCCAGCGCCCCGCCTCCGCTCCCGCGCCGTGGAGGCGAGAGCGCACGCGGTACGGCGGGCACACGGGCTACGTATGGCACACCCGCATGGGCACACGGGTACACACGGCAGACACGGGCATGCTGCACACATGGGCATGCAGGGGGCACACAATGCGCTTGGCACACTCGGGCACGCACATGGCATACTTGGCACACATAGGCACCGGTATCCCACTTGCAGCCCACAGGCATGTGGACGTGGAGGGGCATATACAGGCTTGCACAGGCACGTGGCACGTGTGAACATATATGGGACGTACGATCACACAGAGGCTCCCACTGGGCACGTATGCATCCCCACACACACATCCCCACACACACATCCCCACACACATTCCCGCACACACGCGTTTTCACACACAGAGGAACCGCCACACACAGCAGGCACACACCGCCAGGGCACAGTGCCATGGCAATCCCAGGCAGCGGGACGGCCGCAAGCTCCAGCCAAGAGGCGTGAGGTCACTGTGACTGTTGTGCATGTGTGCATTGCGTGGGTGTCTGTTGCACACGTGTGGGTCACACACCTGTGTGTCCATGCCTGTGCTTGCTGGCACATGTACGCACATGTGTGTGCATGCAAATCTGTACAGTTATCCCTATGTAGTTAGGGCTGTGTACACATGTAGTTGTACATGTTTGCATCCATGTCTGCGGGCATCTACATGTGTGTGCAAACCTCCATGCCTGTGTATGTGTGCCTGCACATGTACGGGCACACATGTACACGTGTATGGGTACGTGGGCGCATGTGAACACACGTGTACACGGGGTGGGTGCATATACTGATACAACTGTACCCATGAATACATATGCGTGTTCATGTTTCCCCATGCCCATGCGCATGTGCACACGTGGGTGTGCAGCCAGTGCACGCCCCCACATCCCAGGCCAGATGTTTCCAGTAATGCATGACGAGTGCGCCAGGGGCCACCCCTTGCCTGGCCTCTTGCCGAGGCCTCCCTTCCCTCCCCTCTCCTTCCCGATGGGCTTCCCACATGCTGGGATGGGTGCCTGCTCTCCAGCACCCTGCCTTCCACGCTGAATCCCTTCCAGTTCCTGCACCTTGGGGCCTTGGCACTGCACCCTGCGTCCTCAGGAAGGAGCTGTTGGGGAGCATGGCAGGAGTGCAGCCCAGCACCCCAAGTGCAGCAACAGCACAGCCCTTCCCACTGACAATTATTTCTGCCTCCACAACCCTGCACACCAACCCGGGGCTGAGCTCCCAGTGTTCCACTCAACTTGGGAAGCACCCTTACCTGTCTCTCCATGGATCCCGGCTGTCCCTGAGGGTTGCTACCTGGTTAGGGAAATCCTCCTTAGGGAGAGGTGGAAGTGGGGGCAGTGATGGGGTTGGTGCCCCAGGTGTGTCTGTCCAGGCCCCACTGCAGCAGTCTCACCAGAGTGCTGGGGCAGGATGGGAAATGGCTCCAGCACAGTCAGGCACTGACACTACTTAAATTTTGTAAGTGGTGAAGCCAGAGCCAGGGCTCCCACAGCAAGAAGAGGAAGGCAGCAGCAAAACCGGCAGGTGCTCAGGCTCTCCCATGCCCTCCCAGCACCTACTCATGGCTGTGCTCTGCATAGTTGCTCACTAGCACCCTTGCTGCTGGCTGCGTGTGGCCTCACACTCCACCCTGCAGCCCAAATCCCGCACCCAGAACCTGAATCCAGCATCCCACACCCAGTGTCTTGTGTCAGAGCCAGAACTCGGCTGCAGCTCTCACCCCTGCCCCAGGATCTGGGCTTCAGAGAGGAGCTGCCAGCTGTGGAGTTGCAGACTTGATCCTTAAGGGATGGATTTCCGTTGATGAAACTCATGCTTTCAAACACCTGTCTTAAGATCTCTCTCACTTTCTATGCATCTCCTCTGTGCTCTCAACATGGGGGAAGAGGAGGAAGGGCCCTGCAGCCCCAAGTGGGTCAGCGAGGGGCTGCTCCTTCCCCCCTGCAACCTCTGAGATGCTGCAGCATCTTCTAGCACCCTATACCTGGGTGCAAACACCTCCTTCCCAGGAGCCTACCCGCTTTGTGCACCCATGACTTTGATCATGGTCCTACGACACTGGTCACGACTTTCCTGGGCTCTCCTGGTGCCCAGAGGCGCAGCAGGAGCAGAAGCCAAATGTGATCTGTGGGGTGGGGGGGCTGCAGTGCCAAAGGGGTTTAGGAGAGGTCCTCCAGCCTGTACTTGTGCCCCCTTCAGCCCTCTCTCCTCATCTGGTAGCAATCATTCCCCTATTCCCCATCTTGGAGCACTTGTCTCTTTCCTTCCTCACTATCCCTCCCCTAGGCTGGCAGGTGTCACACTGTCCCCTAAATCCTCGCATGGTGGTGGGGCTGATGCCACAGCACCCTTACCCCAGTGCCATTCATATCTGTGAGGCTGTAAGCTTACGCCTCTGATGGCACGTGCAGCAACCTCTTGGCATGAGTGCCATCTCCATGGGGGACATGGGTCAATATGCGGGTGGCAGCACTGCCCAGGCAGCACAGCCTCTCCTATCTCCATGGGTGCTGTTGCCTGGGAAACTATGGGCAAATGCAGGCAGGGATCCAGAGGGGTGAAGGGTGGGGAAGAAATGCCAGCTCCCAGCACCTGCAAGAGGGATGGGCTGGTTGAAATACCAGCAATCTGAAGATTTCCCACACACCAGGCCTGCAGCACGGGCTTGTGGTAATCTCCAAGTGGCGGAATCCCTGACACAGTCCAGAGCTTGTCCTTGAGTTCAGGCATGCATCAAATGCAGCAGGATTTAATGCTGTCCCTGCTGTGTGCCTGACATGGAGGTTGGCTCTCCACTTCCCCAGACAGACCCTGGGGTTGTGTCCCAAGCACTTCCTGAGCACCTGGGTCTGGATCTGGCCTTGAGGTCTCCCTGCCGTAGGATGCTGCGTGCAGAACTGGGGGCTCCTTACCCACCCCACATGGAATGACAGCTCCAGTGCTTGCATGTATCCTGAGGAAGGAGGAGGCGGGGAAGGTTAAAGTTCAGCTTTGGCATGATGGTACATCACCAAAATCAACTAGTTTTCTTTTAAACCACCTTCTTGGAGGCAGCTTACATGTCCCCAGACTGCAGGTCAGCCCCAAAGGGCATCAGGCTGCCTGAGGAGCTGCAGAGACTGGGAGACCACACACTCTCATCCCGGTCCCCCAGCTTCCCACCTGACACTGGAGCCTGGAAAGGGAGTGAGCTGGTGGGGAACAACCTCTGCCTTCAGGATGGGAGAAATGGGCTGGCTGTGCCCACTCTGGGGATTTCACAGCTGGCCCTGTACTATCAGGAAGGGTGCTGCAAGAGGAGCGGCAGAAGTGCCGCAGAAGAGCCACCAGCTCGTGTTTTGTCCACCCAGCTTTCCCATCTTTCTTTTCTCTCTGGCATGTCATCTCCATCCTGCCTGACTCAGGGGGAGCTGAACCGTTCTGTGACAGCATGTCATCTCCTGCCCCAAAGCACCCATGATGGTATCAAAGCTCTTGGAAAGCCCCCAAAATTGTCCCTGATTTGCCAGCAATTTGAAGCTACCTCGTGAGAGCTGCCTTACTCCCCAGCATATATCTGGCATATTTGCAATGCTGTGAGGGCAGTGCCACGCTCCTGCTCTGGCACCCCTCTGCATCCTGGGACCCCTGTCCCTTCTGTGCTAAGGGCTGCCCTTCCCCCAGCCCTGCCCCAGGCTTTACCAGCAGCTCACACCCTCTCCAGCTCCAGGCTTCCACTGAGTGCCCACAGCCTGGGCGAATGCCAGGACAGGCAAGTGACATCAGGAGGAAATGCCACAGGCATCATTGCTCCTGGTCACAGGGAGCTGCATACCCAGCAGCCACAGCTCCTGGGGACTTTCCACTCCCGTGCCTGCGTGCCTGCTAATGACCTGGGAAAATTCCCTCAGTGAGTATCCAGACAGCCTGGGGGAAGCTCTGGCTTGGATGGGCAGCAAGATGGGTGTGGATGCCCAGGGGACAGCAGCCACAGGGGTTGAAGCCGGGCCCCTACACTGCCCCATTGTGCCTTTCCTGCAGCTTTCTTTGGCGGCACAGGCAGCACCTAGCTCACAACACAGAGCTTGTGTTTAACACCACGGTTACGTGTGGCTGGAGGGGACAGTCCTGCATACAGACAAGGATTTCACTGCTGGGAGCTCATACTTTGGCTTCAGGTCCCAAGGCTGTTTTTCCTCCCTCTGCCCCAGTCACACCTGACTGGGAAGCAAAGAGCCATCTGGATGGGTTCAGTATTATCCAGGTCAGCCCTGCACTGGGCTGCCTCATCCCTGGAATGTGGGTCTCCCCCAGGTGTGGGGGACAACAGGGTGCTGGGACCCTTGTGGGAAGCATGTCCACCTCTCCTAGTGCTGAGGAGGGCAGCACCCAGGTCCCTGCCCCCGTGCACTGTGCTGCAGAGAGCATGACAGCTGGGGTGCCTTGGACTGCCCAAAATAGCTGTCCTTGGTCCCCTGCTGCCTGGCCGCTGGAAGCTATCCCATGACAGCGCCCCATGGACCTGGAGCAGCTGGAAGCGATCACTGTAATGCTCAGCCTGCCACCCAGGGGCTGCAGAGCACCCTGGGCTGGGACAAGAATCACCACAGGACCTGTCTCCCTGCCATGCCCCAGTGCAGCCTTGGGCACTCTGCCTCGATAGGGTGTGTGGCTGCAGCCCTGGACCTTGTCAAGCCTACCTTTGCCCCACAGACGGGATAGCTAGTGCCTGGAGCTTCAGCAGGGATTGCAGAAATGCTCCCAGCTCCTGTTGCAACTTGGCAGCCAGCCACATGCTGCAGGGTGCACAACCCCCATCCCCCAACCCCTGTCCCCTTCCCCATCCCGTTCCCCTTTTGTCTTAGTCACCTTCCTCTCGCTGGCCTGGCCAGCTGGCTCTTGGGTCCTGGCGAAAGGGGGTGGCGTTGCTGCCCTGCCCAGGGCTGGTGCTGCGTCCCTAGGGAGTGGTGGGCATGCAGGGACCCAGGCATAAATCACACCTGGCTGCTGAGGCTGGGCTGGGCAGCGTCCCTGGGGTAGTGGCACTCCCACAGAGAATAGGCTGAGAGACAAGGAACAATGGCTGCTGCAGCCTGGCAAAGCAGCAGCCGGTACTTGCCCCCATATGACATTTGCCCATCGTGCAAGTCCCTGGAGAGAGGTCCCAAGGCCATCTCCTTTGCATCCTCAAAGGCAGTGAGGAGGACGAGGTGCTGTCCACCCAGCTTACCCTGAAGTCCTCCACCCTGAATGACACAGGGGTTTCAGTTCCCTTTGGGGCAAGTTCATGACATACCCCCTCACCCAGCCTCTGACTTCTGTTATAATTCCCTTCGGGGAAATCAGCCAAGCATCCCTGTGGAAGAGGGACACACAATGACATCGTTGGGGCAGGAGCCCTAGGAAACAGCCCATCCCCCTGCAGCTCCAACAGGCTACAGCCAGGGTGCTGCTGCAGTCCTGGGCAGGAGGAGTCCGTGACCCATATGTCAGAGACTGAAAGTAGTTTATGCCTCAAACATTGATATAAAGTTTTAAAGAAGCTACAGCCCCAGAAACATCCTTGAAAAACTTTGGACTAGAAATCGAACTGCTGATTAGATTAAAGGAAACCCATTGCTCAATCACCTCTGAGGGAAAGGTATGCATCCAAAATAGGCCAAAAGCCTCCAGCTGCCATCCCA
>VZRR01000007.1:0-61590 GCA_013398015.1 Oreocharis arfaki | reverse complement strand
CCTTCCCACGGGAGACAGTTCTCTGTGAACTTTTCCAGCGTGGTTTTAACTTTCACGAGTAGCAGTCCCGCCTGACCTGCTGCAGCGTGAGTCGCTCCCACGGGCCAAGCAGTCTTCCCACAACTGTTTTGTGTGGGTCATTAGTTCATGGGGTGTAGTTTTTTAAGGATGAGCTGTTTTAGTTTGGAAGCAAGGGTCCTCTTTCTCTATCTTTTCTCTCTCTGTTCAAGTTCCTCATTAGATTACAGCTTTTCAGCATCTACTGGCTCCAGCGTGAGCACTGTTGCTCACGGGCTGGGAGTGGATCTCTGCATCCCCCAGGCACCTAATGAATTTACAGGTTAACAGTTTGTTGTGTTATAGTCCTCACCACGGCTTTGTAGAAAAATCTCAGCTCCGACGCCCGGAGCACCTCCTCCCTCTCCCTCTTTTCACCGACCTTAGTGTCGGCATGTTGTTCTCCACACGTCTTCATCTTTTCCTTTTCTTTGACTAGGGAGAAAATTGTCTGTAGGTTCGTTTGTTCTTCAAGTTGTGTCAGTTGGAAAGTTCTTACAGGCTTTTGCAGCGCTGAAAAGTTGATTTCGTCTGGGCTCCTTACCGGGGAGTTGTTCGCCGGTGCCCTTCGCTGTCGGCCACATGGTCCCTGCCGGAACCGCCTGGGCGGTGCTGGCCGCCGCGGCGCCCGCTCCATTCAGCGTCTCTCTTCATGTGGGGCGCCGAAAAAGAGAAGCTGTTGCCCCTGCTGCTGCCTTCCTGCTCGCAGCACGGCTGGCTAAAAGCGGCTAAACAAGCAAAGTTCATTGCGAGCCGTGCCTAGATAGCGGCGGCCGCCGCCTGGTCCCGGCCGCGCCGGGATCTCCCCCAGCGGCTGCCTTACCACCCCTTGGGAGAAGAAAGAGGATGCCTGAATTTGTTTTCCCTTCTTTAAAAGTCATCACAGAGGCGTTACCAACTTCTCTAATTGGGCTAACAACCTGCCTATCGTCAGAGCCTTCAGTGATTGGCTCTGTGCCTGACATAGTAAAAGCTTCGAGTACTTCTCCCGCCCACCAAAAAACTAGACTCTTTTTGAACTAGCACAACTTGTTAGCGGTTGTCATGTTCAGTCATACTTTTGATTGTTCTTTAATTTGATTCTCACTTAAAACCTTTATTATCTATATTAAGTCCTTCACAGAAGGAGCCCCATTTCTCTGGTGAACAGTCTTTTTCCCTGTTTCTCCTGAAAAAAAATTTTGAATTTTTTGCTTAGTGACAACGTGTGTTTGTCTGTGATGTGTATTTGCTATGATGATCACTGGAAATTCAGGTTTCTTTCAGAAGAAGAGAATTTGTTCTTTGGAAATCTCCTAATAACTTGGCATATTTATAGAACTTTTGGGTTGTTCCAGTGGGGAAAACATGAGGAATTTTATGACTGAATGGATATTAGAAATATGTAACAGCTTTGTCCTTGTAATTTTGTATTTCACTTCCAGAGGAGAAGAGCAGTGGATTCCGGCTGAAGCCACCAATACTTATCCATGGTCAGGCACCTAGTGCAGGTGAGTTCACTCTTTACTGCAACAGTACGAAGCAACCAGCTCAAGCACTTTATTTAGTTAGTAGTTTAATCAACCTGCTATTGTAAATAGATGATGGCAGTACCTATGTGTCTGCAGAAAAAAATCTTGGCTTCTCTAGGGTTGTTGTCCCCATATCCACTGTGTAATGTGTATGGATGCATCTGTGTTTTGCATTGGATCAGGTGTGCATGTCTGAAGTGCATCTCTCAGCTGTCACTGCTTAGCAAACTTCTGTTTGAGCTTGGAGTAATCCTGCAGTCAGTGAACTCAATTCATTTGGTAGCAAACTGGAAGAAAAAGAGTGTTCCAGGAGTGCCTTGAGCAAGTTCCAGCCATTGCTGAGTGTTCAGTCTGGGACCAGGCCAGGGCAGTCGGAAGTGTCAGAGTGCCCACTTCTGCTCTCCCTGGCTTTTGGCAGCAGTGTGGGTGGCGGGTCCTTGACCATGCCTGTTCTGCACTACAGGCTGGCAATGACTGAGTTTCCTGTTTACTGATGTAGACCTAGCCACTATCAGAAAGATATTAGTATTCCAGCTCCTTAGGAATCTGAGGGGGGAAAAGAACAAACCCGAAACTATTTAGGTAATGAAAGCTATTCCTACATAACTATATGTATAGTATGTATACACTTGCAGAAAGAATGCTAAATTTAAGAAAGGAACAAGCTTTTTTGAGCTTATGAACATTTGAACTTAGAATAGCTTTATATTCTGATGTCATGCCCTTTGAAAATGGGTGGCCTGAAATAGAACTAATTGCTATGAGTGAGTTCTGTTGCAGTATTTTATTGGATCAAGAGTTCATCTTGACTTTTTTTCAGGGAAGAAAACTGAACCTTCTGGGCTTGCCATAACCTTCTAGAGTTGATGCTACAATGTTTGGGGGTTTTTTTTATTAGGTTGGTTAAGGTCAAATAGCTTTTTGAATCATAGCAGAATTAGAGTTGTAGTGCTGTGCATCTTACTATAACAAAACAAAGAGGCCAGGTTAATTGAAAAAGCTAAAAGGTTGTTAAATGACACAGCACAACTATTACAGTACAAATATGTTTAATTGTATGAATAAAAAAAAAAATCTTTTACCAATGTCTGGAAGTTAACTTCACTGGAAGGAGAAAAGAAGACTTGGAATATGTCTTTAGCCGAATAAAATGTCAGTGTATAGATAGGATTACTGGTGTACTGTTCATTTCTCTTATATATTGGCTTTTATTTCTACATCAGGAGTAAACTTTCATTCTGTGCTTTCTTAGATTAGGTAGATAATATATTTTAAAGTGTCTTAAGGCTAGGTAATAGTCTCCCCTGTTTGGGACTGTCTTCTGAGGCCGAGTGAGGGATGGAAAAGAAGGGAGTAGAAACTTTTCTAGTGTCCCTTTTTTCATTGTATGTTCTGTTGGAAGCAGCTAGAGAAGATCAGATGGAGCTGAATTTTCCAACTTTAAAGCTTAATAGTTCGTGAAAAAACTTTGAACTTGCAGGTCTCCCTAGCCAGAAACCGAAGGAACAGCAGCGAAGCGTGCTCCGTCCAGCAGTATTACAGGCACCGCAGCCGAAAGCTTTCTCACAGATGGGTAAATAATGCTTTTGCATTCTAAATACAGTGGAGAGAGAGCAAAAATACTGAATTTGTTTAGTGTAGGGGTTTGATTTTACTCAACACCCACCTTGGTTTTTCTAGTTTTCTCCTTTTGGAAAAGAAACCTCTTAAATGGTACGTGTATCTGTTTTACTTGAGGGATAACATGGTGGAATCTTCAGGTCTTGTGTAGGATGACTGACTGATGTTGCCAGGCCTCTGGTGTAGTCCATGCTTGAGCTTTGGAATAAAAAGACTTCTAAGGATGTGGTATAGCAATCTCAAATGACAGCGTTGACCATGGTGTGATAAGCTATTACTGGTAATTGATCAACAGTAAAGTGCCTAAATCAGTGAGAGGTGGCTCTGGGCTTGGGAACCATTTTGGAGTTGGAACTTTGACGTACAATTTTAATTCTGAATATAGAATTTTAATTCTTAAGTTTGGTAATTTATATAATGCATATTGTATTATGAAATTATGGGATTTGATATAGCTGATGGAAATAGGCATGATTAAAGTCTGGGAGTTAAAGAAAAAAAACTGTTTGAAGTGTCCGTGTCTCCTAAACCCCATGTTCCCCCAGCCTGATGTCATTTGTTATTTGAAAGTTTAGTTGAACAGAAATAGGAATAACTTCAGTTAATGCTGAATCTGGCATAGAACCAAAAATTTCTAGGTTGATTTCTTGACTTGCCTCCTGACACAGATTGGACTCTACAGAGAACTTAGGGTTGGGGTACGAATTTTTAGTGAGAGTTCAGTATGTTAGCAGGTAGATCTGTCTGAAGACAAGCCCTGCTGGCTGTGAACAGGATTAGATTGGAGCAAGATGGTTGCTTGAAGTTGTATCTGTTGAAGTCCTTACATTTGTATAGATTAATTTGCTGGCTTGGTGTTCTGCATTTAGAATTTTGATTCTGCTAAGAATGGCTGAATTCTGAATTCCTCATGTCTCTTGCAAAATACTATGGGAACTTTTTAGTTTACATTGCAATGTTTAATGGACTTAAACAAGAAAACTGCATGCAATTTGCATAAGAAAACTTTTATGATAGTCTAAATATCTAGAGAGTTTATGTAATTTTTTTCTTTCCACGTTGCAGTTCTCAGCAGTGGCACCAATGGTGTAAATATCCCTCCAGATTCTGCAGCCACATCAGAATCACCAAGTGATGCAACACTGAAAAGTTCAGACTCTGAAGACAAGGTGAGTTGGAGAAGGAAACTCAAGGTGATCGACGTAAATATTTTCTGAACAGAGTAAAAAGCCAGTGCGTGAATTCCCTGCAGGAAGTGGACAGTGCAGGTAATGAGGGGCTGAAAAGCTTCACCTAGAGCAAAAGACATCTAAGTGCATCGGAAGTTGTTTATTGGCTATCATGAATCTGTGTAGTGTGTCCAGCCCTTTCCTTCCCTGCAGGTTTTGAGCTAACCATTAGCATCTGAAGGTCTTGATTGATAGCGTGAGGAGGATGTTCGGGGATTTTGAGTGTGGGTGGGTTTTTTGGTAGCTTTATTAGGCAGTTGTTTGCTTTTTGTTGCCGTATTGTGTGTAGAAACAGTGTTCCTAATACAAGAGTATGGAACAGTTTACTTGAAATTCAAGTCTTAATCCCGAATACGCAAGCAGAAACACTTGCAGTGTGAATGGCTTTTTAAGGTTTAGTGATAGGCTACTGCCATAACTAAGTAGCAATAAATAAATTGAATGCATGTACCAGTATGAAAACTGCGGGACATGCTTGTAACCCAGCTATATATGTCATTAGGGACACCCTCTCTCTGCTTTTAACATCCAAAAGTCCTCTTAAGTTTTTTAATCAACTCACCTTGGAGAAAGTTTTCTGGTAGAAGAAAGCTCTTAAATCTGGTTGCTAAGGATTTCTGGAAGCTCGGTATAAATGGTATAAAGCTTCATAACTGAACATTTGCAGTTTTACCAAGGATTGTGGTGAGATATTCTATTGTCTTGGCATTTGTAGTCAATTTTGTCTGCCTGAAGCTTTCTAGCACAGCTAGAAGTAATTTCAGGTCATGCGGTAGTTGTGTTAAATGCTGGAGTCTCTTCAGAATATTAGATTGCTTGATGTGAGTGAAAGATTACTTCTGGAATTGTTTCATATTGGTAATTGTATGTGCAGATCTGTGGCATAGATTTGATGTACCACAGAGAGCGAGCTTCCTTGTGAGGGCAGGTAAATGGTACTTGCAGTATTACATGAGCATGGTCTGCCTTTGTTAGAGCAGATGTGAGTCATGGTCTTATTTTACTGGCAGAAAAGATTTTTCTTTGATGTCTCTATCTTGTGCTTATGAAAGGTAGCAGAGTGGAAATCTTCTCAGTCTGGTGGTTGTCATACTCTGAGCAGCTCTGTGTCAGCTTCTGCCTATCTGGTCTCTGTCTGGAAAATCCCTAGGAGACTATAGGAGGCCTAAGCAACATTGTCTTCATATGGGTACAAGCTACAGCCTTTGATCCAACCTTTTTTGACTGGTAGGAGAGTCTGGTGGCTGAGTCATCTGATGTGCAAGGACGCTTGATAGCCCTCAGCCTTACTGGTAGCAGGGAGATGCTGATCCTTATCCAGAAGGAAGAGGATGTGTTAAGGAAATCCTAGGCTATTGATTTTTCCTTGTGTTCAACAGAATGCTGCTTTACCCTGTGTATCATTCAGCGCTGAAGGACTCCTCCCAGTGATCAACACCGGCCCATTTCTAATTGCAAGCAAAAAAAGGATGTCTTTGGAATGCCAGAATTAGAATCTGAAGGCAAATGATACAGCTAGGTTATGCAAAGATTGTCCCTTAAACATAAAATGGGATTTGCGAAACTCTTGGACCTAATCTAGTGTTGTTTTTCTACTGCTTTTTTTGACCGATGTGATACGTGCAGGAAGTGCCATAGCTGGCACATGGAGGCAACGGCGCCCTGCATGAGAAAGTAACAGAAGGAATTGGAGATCTGTGTTCAGTGACGGTTCTGTAACCTCATTGGGATCATGGATACTGGAGGTTCACTTGGGCAACTGGAGTACTGCATTAGATACATAAGGGCTTTTTAGGAAATGAAGCAGGAAAGAGACAGGGATGGGTTCTGCTATGCTCAAAGAAGGTGTTTGAATGCAGAAGCTTTGTTTTGGGTAGGCATTGAATTGGTCGAGGCTTTATAGATTAAGATCAGAGGGGAAGCTAGCAAGAGGGAGATTAAAGTGAACCTTCACCAGACTTGGACTGATCAAATAGAGAAAGTAACTAAAGCTCTTGAAGAACTAGAAGCTTCACAATTACAGGCCTTGGTTCTAAAGGAGAACTTTAGTACTTGGACACCTGATAAAATGGCAACGCAACATGTCCTGGTAGAAATACTCAGAATACTCCTGGAGATTTTAGGAATAAGTTGATGAGAGTATTTGCATATGCTGGGTAAGTTGACATGAGACGTATTCAGCTGTGCCTCGTATTCACAGCAAAGAACTGGCTAGAAATACGAAGGCTGAGAATAGCTGTCATTGCAGCCTCAGTGAGATGGAGTTTGAGATCCTGAGGGAACTGGGGAAGAGAAGTAGCAGAATAAAGATCCAGACTTCAGGAGAGAAGACTTCCGTTTGTTCATCAGGCTGGTTGGTAGGATTTTGAAGGACAGCAGGGCTCATGAGAGCTTGTTACTTCCATGGACAACCACCTTAGAGAATGAATAATTTATCCCAAAGT
Source organism: Oreocharis arfaki (assembly GCA_013398015.1). Classification (NCBI taxonomy): domain Eukaryota; kingdom Metazoa; phylum Chordata; class Aves; order Passeriformes; family Paramythiidae; genus Oreocharis; species Oreocharis arfaki. The sequence continues at coordinate 54,729 of VZRR01000007.1, read as the reverse complement.
GTATAAAATTGTGCAAGTGTGGCAGGAGGCCATCATGTATGGGCTGGGAGCTCCTTAAACCCAGAAAGAGAATGTGCATATAACCTGTGAAAGCAGTCAAGACACCCAAGAAGTATACAGAAGGATTGCCTAGATGTGTGGGAGAACTGGGAAAGCCTAAACTTAGCTGGAGTTGGAAATGGTGGGGAATGAAAGGGCTGCAAGCAAGGCTTCTACTGGTGTTGGCAGCAAAGGTAAAATGAAGGAAAATTGCAAGCCTTCTGCAAAATGTTGAAGGGAACCTAGTGATGAAGGACATGAAAAAAATCTGAGGTACTCAATGCCTTTGTCTTGTTTTCTACTGAGGAAGTCTGCTGTCAGGTCTACCAAGTCCCTTTCTTTAGGGGAGGTTTGAGGGAGTGAATTATTGCATAACAAATTTACGAATAAATTTGCTTAAGGACTGTTTTAGACAGTTTGACATTTACAAGTCCATGGCACCAGACAGGATGTATCCTTGGGTGTGGAGGGAGAGCCATGGTTTAAGCCCCGCTGGCAGCTAAGTACCATGGAGCCACTTGCTCACTCCTTCCACTCAGGTGGGATGGGGAGAAGAATCAGGAAAAGAGAGAGATAAATAATACCCAAAGAAAACAAGTGGTGCCCAGTATGGGTGCTCAGCACCCACTGATCTCTGCCCAGCCTGTCTCCTAGCAGCAATTGGCCCCTCCCAGGCAGCTCCCCCGGCTTACACACTGGGCAGGACGTTCTGTGGCATGGAATATCCCTCTGGCCAGTTTGGGTCAGCTGTCCTGGCGGTGCTCCCCCCCCCAGCTTCTTGTGCAGCTCCTCGCTGGCAGAGCATGAGACACTGAAAAGTCCTTGACTTGGGGTGAGCACAACTGAGCCACAACCAAAATATCAGTGATCGAGACTATCCTCATCCTGGATCCAAAATAGTGTTGTACCAGTGTTGTACAGGGAAGAAAATTGAACTCAGGACAGGGAGCTGGGGGGTGCTAGTGTAAGACCGCTACCTGTCCTTAGAGAGTAGTGGTACTGTGGAGGGTCGGGGTTACTGGGGAAGAAGAAAAAAACATGGCACATGTTTCTAAGAACAGCAGGAAAGAGGTTCCAGGAAAGTAGAAATTGCTCAGCTCCTTCCTCTCCCTTTGTGGTGAAGGAGTCCTAGGATATGAGGCACCTTAAAGGGATTGAGAACAGCCAGCATAGATAGAACAGAGACCAACCTGATCGGTTTTTTTACCCTTTGAGATTATTTGTTTTGCAGAGAGCCCTACTTGTTGATTTTGAGTTTAGGCAAGATCTTTGTATGGTCTGAAGTATCATTGTCATAGCCAAAATGGAGAGAGGTGTACTGGTTGGGTGGGATTTAAAGCGGGTGAAAAATTGGCTAAAGCAGTGAGCTTTGAGGGTAGCAGCCAGTGGTTGGAAGTCTAACAAGTGTCAGTCACTAGAGGCACTCCTTAGGACTGTTCAACATTTACACAAACAACCTGGCAAGGTGAAATAAATCTTGTTAAGTTTGTGGATACCAGTAGACTGTGAGAAAGGGAAATGGTCAATATATTGGAAGGTAGGGACTGTTCAGCAGGATCTCAGCAGGTTAGAAGAAGGAGCTGAGAAAAACTAGCTGATGGTCAGCAAATGCAAGATTCTGTACCTGAGGTGAGAGAACCCATGTGTCCCAAGGACTGAAGAGGGACTGGCTAGAAAGCAGCTGTGCAGGCAAGTCTTGGAGATCCTGATACTGCATGAAAAGTGTTGAGACAAGTTCTTACGTACAGAATTTATTAGCAGATCTATAGCTGGTAATATTGCTTCTAAGGGTGGCAGTTATTTTATGCTGGAGGAAGGGAAATCAAAAAGGGAAAAAAAAGGGAAAACTTCACGTTGGCCAGCCATAAAGGCTGGTAATGGGTTCTCTAGACAGGCATCTTCCCCCTGAGTGTCGTCTCCAGTGGAGCAGGTGGTACCCCCTAATGCTGTTCCCATAGTAGCTATATAGTTTTCTTCAGAATATGCTCAGACTTCCTGTGGTTTGGGGTTTTTTTTCTGCTTATGGTGCTATTGATGCTGATGAAAGTGTGCTTTGCTGAGGGGCAACTTCTGTGTGCGGGTCACTTGTGAGGCTTTGTGTGAACTTGTGAGGCTTTGGGTCTTCGCATCAGTGTCGAAAGCTATGGGGTAGGAAGTTAGGGCAGAAGCGGGAGGGAGTGATTCCCTTGCAGGTTGCAGTTGCTTTCCAACACTACTCTGAGGGTTTGTAAGTGAAAGGCTCTGAGTACAGTGGAACAAGAACTATAGTATGGGAATAATCAGGAGAAGTGCCACCACAGCAGGTACAGGAAGAAGTCATGAAGCCAGTTGTGGAAAGCAGGTGGCAGAGGTGCAGAATAGAAAGTCTGTGGCAGAGCAAAAAGTTTAGGAGCCTTCAGGTGCTGTGCAGCAGTGATGAACAATAGGTTGAACATGAATAAGTAGTGTATCCTTTTATTGATTAAGGGAACTTACGGGCTGCTTTACTAAAACTGCAGCCATTAAGTTCAGGAAAGTGATCTTTCTCTTTTTGTGCCACTGGTGGATGGCTTCAGGAATACCATATATGGTTTGGGACTCGACAGTACATGAAAGACACTTAAAAATCACCAAGGGGACTAGTGGCTGGAGCTCAGGATGTGAGATGAGAGAATGAAAAAGCTGAGTATGTTCTGCTTGGACTAGGGCAGGGGAGTTGGATTGTTCCCCTCAGCTCTCAAGTGGTAAGCGGTGGCAAGATAAGAATGAAATTAGGAAGCGTCTATCAAACAGATGAGAAGCTGCAGGTGTGAAGGGGATTCCAGAAGGGTTTTAGGACGAAACTGTCATACTTAGTGTAGCTGAACATTGAACCAGACTACCAAAATGTAAAACTGTCACCTGTGGATTTTTGGAAACTTGATCTTGGGCAGCCTAATATAAGCTTGAAGTTGATGCTGCTTTGAACACAGTTTGGACCAAATGATTGTTAGAAATTCCTTAACTATTCTGTGATTTGCTAAGAAAAGCACTTGAACAACAGCAGAGACATTATTTAAATGCAAAACGTGCCTTGTAGATCTGGAAGTGTTATTGGCTTGTCATTGTAAGTTAATGTATAACTCACATTGTTGTAAGGTGTCTTTATTTAAAGAAACTCAACTTCTTAGGCTACATTTTTCCATTTCTTTAGGCATCAGAATGTCAGAAAAAGGAGTCCAACAATACTTCAGATGATGACATCTGTGAGAAGGCTGAACTAAATGCACAGCAAGCATTTGTATTTGGGCAAAACTTAAGAGATAGAGTTAAGGTAAACATGTGTTTGTTCTCCTGTCTAAGAGTTATGAAGTACTGTGAAGCTACTATATGAAAAGGTTAAAACCTCCATGTATATATGTAAAATTAAAAGCTGTGAACACAGTAAAGTTGACTGTTTAATAAAATTAGTCTTCTGGATATTTAATAAATGAATTCTGTTAAGTAGCATAAGAAGCTCTTTCAAAAATAAATGCATCTACTGCAATCATAAGTAACAGCTAAAGCTCAGTACAATGTAGTGTTTTCTCTTACTTTTTGGGTTAGAATTAAGTTGAAATGTGGTCCTAAGATGCTCCCATGCAACCAAGACCTCACAGAAAAGATGGAAAAATAGGGCGGCCTGGGCTCAAACCTGTGCATAGAATAACTGAGTTGGATTGTTAGTACCTCCTGTTGAAGACGGTTTTGCACAGGTTCCCTAGCATAATAAAAGAAAGTGTAATACTGGGACATAGACTTACCTTGTTTTATTGTAGAAAGCATTTGTAGATGGAACTTTGTCTTTGGAAAGAAGGAGTTGAAAAATTTGTGGTCAGTAATTAAAACTGGTGATATATACTTGTTCTTTTTCTAGCTAGGAGATGAAAGCGATGAAACTGCTGATGTGCAGAATGCTGGCCTTCTGACATCAGATATACCTTCTGCAACAAACTATTTTCTACAGTACATCAGTTCCAGGTGAGACTACAGGGAAAGCAATAGAACAGTTCTCCTTATTCTTTATTGAAAATTCTTTATGATTCTGCTCTTTATTGGATGCAGGGCTTAGACTGGGTCAGTGGGCACCCAGGCTTCTGAAGAATGAGATGGCAGTCTTCAGATCTGGGGGAATCCTCAATCATCTGGTGAAGGGAGATGCATTTGATACTGTTTATTTGACCACATCCTCACCAAAGCCTCTTCAGAAAACCAACAAGCATGAGATGAGAAGTCTTCTCATGAATGATTAGAAACAGTGATGGACTAAATTGGAGCTACCAGTAGAATCCTGTGGAGATCTACACTGTATTTGTGTTGTTCAGTATGTTTCATATATGATACGGATAAAAGGAAGAAGAGTTAAAATTTTTTCATTATAGTAGGCTTTTCAGAGTAATGTAGAGGGCCTGTATGAATAAGTAGGAGACTGACTGTGGGAGGATTTTGAGACAACTTCTGATGAGGCAGTAACATCAGAAGAAATGTGATGTATAGGTAAAGTGAGGCAGCCGGAAGAAATCTGCTAATCCTGTCTTGCATAGTGATGAGCTCTGAGCTGACAGCCTTCACTTGAGGCTAAGGTAGTGATACAGCTCTGTGAAAATGCTAGCTTAGTAGTGGTCAATAAAATGAAGCAGTGTACAGAACAAGTAGAAAACAGAAGATACAGGGCTGTGAATTCAGGTAATAACTGGAGAAGCATGAGGGGAAATCCCACCAGGAGTGATGATATAGAGCAACATCTCTGCTTCTGGAGTAAGCTGAAGTTCAGGTTGTTTGAGGCCGTGAAATAATTGTAGGAAAAGCACGAATGCGTTCTTGCTTTGTCCTTATATTTGGCGTTTTAAAGATGCTGTTGTTCACCATGAAGTAGGCAGTTTAGCAGTCCAATGAACTCTTGATGCTGAACTTTTCAGATGAGGCACTGGAGAGGTAGAGAACACCTTTGCCCTCTTGACATCAGATCAATGTCTTTCCAAGAGACAGAGTCAGATTTGTTCAATCGGATTTGGCAGACAGTAACAACTAATATGTGACCTTCAAATACTGAAATTTTTTTTTTCATTTTTTCAACTCATATGACATCTACTGTCATTTCATTTGAGTGTTTACTTTGGGAGGATTTATTCATGGTGAGTCAATTTCCAGAAACCTAGTTTTGGACTTGTCTTAAAACAAAATAGTGTCTCTAAGGGAAGTTGGCTCTGGTTTTCAGCTGAGATGGCAAAGCATTATGGTAATCAACTTGTAAAAGGAAACTCCTCCCTTTGTGTAACACTGTCAATTCTTTAAAGACTGTAATTGTGCTAGGTTGCATGGCAGATACTGGTAGGCCACACTGAGTTCCCTGTCAACATTTGGAGCTCAGAACTGTGGTATTTAATTCCCTTAGTAGGTAAAGCTGTCTTCCACTGAGGATCTCCTCTGTTCTAGGAATCTCCTTATTCAGAAGTAGCAACTCTGCATGTACAGTTTAAAGGTTTGTTTGGTTTCACTTGAATCATGTAGATGTGAGTCCCCATTTTCCAAACTTGGTGAAATGCACGTAGGCTTGATTGAGAATGGTCTGCCTTTTGTATGTTTACTTTGTGAGCAAGCTGGTGTCTTAGAAAGGTATGCCTGATGGGAAGGGACAGGAACAATGACTTGTTAAGTCTTTTGAGTCTGCAAAAGAATAAAATTGTTGTCCTTCCTAAGTAAGACTTAAAATCTGTTAATAAAAATACTAATGGGAGGAGGATGCATATTCTGTAAGGAAGAAGTAAAGGCTGATACTCAATTGTGAAATTTCTTGGAGAGGCTGTGGTATTACAGCTAGTCTGATAAAAAGCATTACTTATCCCTGCTATCTTTGCTTCAGTTACAATATTGGAAGTACTTTTGTTTCAGTTCTTACCCTTTTTGAGAGAATTGACCTAAAAATATGTAGTAGTTCTAGTCTGTGCATGTAGAATACTGTTTTAAAAAGAGTATGTTATATGATTAGACAATAAGCCCTCATTTAGCATTCAGCATTACTTTGTATGTTACTAGTTATCTGAAGGGAAAGATTTTTGCAGAGACAAAATCATTTGTTGTCATTTTGAGAGAATTCTTGTTCTGTAAAACTAGAATGTGCTCTCATGTTAAGTTGAATTAGTTTTTACCTATGTTTGTGTCAACCGGTGTTTACTTTTTTAAAGCCAGTGACAATCACTCACTTTCTAAGGAATTTTATTAGTAGAAAATAAAAAAGGTATTATTTTCTGTCTTGCAAAACCTGGTTTATTTCTTGGGTTTTTTTTCAGTGTAGAGAACTCTACAAACAATGCAGATGCATCTAGCAACAAGTTTGTTTTTGGACAGAACATGAGTGAGCGAGTTCTAGTGAGTATCCACCATGTATATGTTGTAACTTTGCAAGCAGTTTGTTTTGGATTCTCACTCAGGAATTTTGAGAGCCTTTAATTATACTTGTCACTTGAGTATGGGGTTTTTTTTAGTGGTTTCCCTTGAAGGTAACTTACTTTACGTGCAGCATGGGAAGTTCATTATGAGCTGTTGTCTGCCCAGCAGTACTCTCCAGGTTTTCCCTGCCAAACTCTGTCAGTATAAGGAGATTCAGTGCCCTCTCTGTAGTACATGTGGTTCTTGTGCCCAAGCATTTTATGGCACAGCTTGTTGCTTTAAATGGCTATTGGAGTGTAAGTATTAGAAGGTATTTTATGTTTGCCCTCAAAGTTGAGAGCAGTTCAGTTATGTGAGTCCCCCCAGGATGGGATTTCAAGCCCAGCAGTAAAGCAGCTGCCTCAAGACTGAGGTATGATTCCAGAAATGCTGTTTATGATGTACCAACCTAAGGAATAACTTCTAGTACCTCACTGTTTCTTGCTGTTGTTTTTATTCCTGTGCTGGAACAAAATGGAAGTATTTAATGCTGAGTGTTCAGACCTGTCTAACTACCAAGCAGGAGTTCAGTCAACTATGCCATGAGTAGCTGTAGCTGAAATTGACTTACTTTGGTGAACAAAGCAAGTCAAAAAGCTTCAAAATAAGGATTGAAATTTGATATGAGTTCAAGGGAAAATTATTTGAACTGGTTTTCAGGTCACACTCCATTCAGTTCCTTGGCTGGCTAGTAGGATAGCTTTAACTGTGAAAGCATGTTGTTTGTGAGATTCTTTTTTTGCCATATGGTTTATAAATACTGGAGCTGCCCTCAGTACTTGGTCGCTAGTCCTGTTCAGCAGAATTAGTGTTTGTTTTCTCTCTTCTGTTTACATCCTCTTATTTCTGTGATAGAGTCCACCAAAATCAAATGAAGGTAGTACAGAGAGTAGTAAGGAGAATGCTGCTACAGAGTCTGGGTCTGAATCGTCTTCTCAGGAGGCCACGCCAGAGAAAGGTGAAAAAAAAAATACTGTATTAGGAATGGTAGTTAATCCTTTTTTAAATTATTGTAGTTTTCAATATCCTGTTACTTTTCAAAAACATAAGAATTTAGGTTACCTTTACTGTCTCCTTTACTGTTACCAAAGATACAGGCTGGATGTGGAAGTTGCTGGATGCTGTAGATCCTTTAATATTAAATATGTACAGGCTGCACTGTCTTTTTCATTGTCATTCTGTGGTACTGGGAGTATCTTCAGCAGAATAAAAGTAGAGGGAATTAACAGAACTGGTAGTAGGAGAAACATGGCAAACTTTTTTTTAACAATTCTGTTTTGTTTCAAGTGATTGAATTTGAGTCAAATGTGTATTGCATTGAGTGGGTGCACCACATGTTGCTTGAACTCAGAACTGTTTGCTCGATTCTGTGTCTTCAAATTGTCAAGATATTATGGAAGTTCTGACAACTATGGGTTTTCTTCAATAAACTGCTTGCAAGCCCAAATGAAAATGGATTGCGCTGTCCATGTGTAGGAACAGCTGTATGGCTGGCAAGAGTATCAGTACTGCCAGAACAGGGAAAGATAAGCAGGTGTCCATGCGAAGGTTGTGAACTATTGTGTGTAGGGACAAACCTTCTTGATAACTTATCTCTTTTGTCTCTTGTGCTTGTAAAACAACAATTGAAAGACAAGCTTTAATTTCTGCTTAAAATTTCAATCCTTTTTTATGTGTTCTATTGAGGTCTGTCTTCTGTACTTTTCAAAAGGTCTCAGAATTCTGGTATACTTGTGTGAGACCTTTGTACATCTTATAAAATTATATGCTAATCATTCTCAGACTCTCAAAATGTTGTTCAGCTAATAATATTTCAGAATCACTGGCAGAGTCTGCAGCAGCCTATACTAAAGCAACAGCAAGGAAGTGTTTATTAGCGAAGGTAGAAGTGATTACTGGGGAGGAAGCTGAAAGTAACGTGTTACAGGTAAGAAATGGATAGAGTAGAGGGACTTTGAGTTTGTGGGGATTCATATGGATGTCCAGTGAATGCACACCATCTGATTCTCTACAACTCAGTCTTCCTCTATATCTGTAATGTATTTTCTTGTGTTAAAATGCAAACTTTAGATATTTATATCAGATCCTTATTTATTAACTTGTTACCCATTGTTTTTTAATTTCTTGTTTCTGAAAAACTTTGAGTGTATAAGTCATCCGGGTGTATCTTAAGCATACTTTTCTGAATCCATCACATAGAAGTTTCTGTTTTTTAATGAGACAATTACTTGAAGAAAACTTCAATGAACTTAAAAATATTAAGTTCTTTAATTGTTGTACTACTGAAGATTTCTGAAACTTGGAATGGACTATTTGTGCCAGCAGTCTGGTTTCTTGCAAAGCAGAAACTATATCACAAACACTCAGGAATTTGGCTTGAGATACTTAATTGAATTAGTGATGTTGTAGAAGGATATATGGTCATGGCTTAGACTCCTGATTTTAATAATGGTATATTTAACGTTGTAGTTATTCATTAACTTAAATATACATACTCAAGTATGTCCTTAAGAAAAATGTGCAGGGTTTTCATATAAAATGAAGTGGAATACGTATTTTTTTCTCTTCTCTCTTTATCGTCCAATTATAGTTTGGTTTTTTCCCTTGAGATATTTTGTTTCTCAGCATTTGAACAGTGTTATTTTCAAGGATAGCTGTTTTATTCTTACAGATGTGATGCTCTATTCTGACACCAAACAGTTGCACTGTCAGTATCTAATGTCTATCAGTTACACTTGTATTAACTTACAAGATGATACTCTATAATGTTTATCTTCTTGGACTTCTTTTTACCAGACATAAATGGTCCTTAAATGGTTCTTCTGGTACTTCTCTGTTTCTATGTAATTCAGAAATGTCTGGATGCTTCACATACTTGAACAAGACGCTGAAGAGATAAGAATCCTGTTTCACTTAGGAAAACCACAACTTCTGGCAGTTGTATACTTAATAGAGGACTGACTTGCATGAATATGTTCTAACTTAACAGACCTCTTGCCTAACTTTTATTCTTTTTTTCCTGTGAAATGTAATGCATTAGAATTCCAAATGGGACTTGTACAGACAGAACTGTGTTAATGTTGCAGAAACAGAGTATACAGAGCTAGATGTTTTGGGGTGAAGAAAAAGAGAAATGGAGAGAATGAAAATTGAAGTATCTTTCCCACTTAGTGCATGCTCATCTGTGGGGAACTTGAGGGGTGATGGTTTGAGGTACAAAACCTCAGCAGTAACAGTGAAGTAGGATTAGAGCGGGGGATATAGAGTAGAGATATTTGGTGTGGAAGAAAAAGGGAGCTTGTATGTCAAGAAGGACCATTCCTACTGTTGGAAAAAATACATACACCTTCTGAATTTTATAACTAATGAACCCAGCAGGGAGGCAGTAAAAATACTTCACTTATTAATGACTTTGTGTGGTTCAGGCTTTATGAGTTGATAGTGAGCCAGCATGGTTTTTCATCCTTTGCTTCCTTAATATGGGAAGAATTTTGCTTTGCTTTCATTAAATTTGCTGGGTCTTCCTAGCAAAAAATACCATCTTCAGTGGTGCAATGTGTACCTAAGGGTTTTAAAAGAATTGACTGATATAAGGCAGCCTCTTATGACATTGAGTTTCCTCTGTGAAAGTTTATATCTTACTTGAAAATTGCTTCTTGTTTTGATCTTGAGCTCTTTTATTCTCTAAGAATATATAGCTTCTCTTAATAAAACCTTATGAAAACAGACAGCATACTTTGAGAAATTTATTGCAAAAGAGAGGATGATTTTTCGCTTCTACAGCTATAAACAATTAAAAATTCCAGTATGAAATTTGAATATTTTTTTAACCAACTATAGGTGACTAAGAAATACATGATTACTTCAATCAACCACTATGCCATAGAGATATTTTCTGTTGCAGATTCAGTGCAAGCTGTTTGTATTTGATAAAAGCTCTCAGTCTTGGGTGGAAAGAGGTCGAGGGCTCCTGAGACTCAATGATATGGCCTCAACAGATGATGGAACATTACAGTCTCGACTGGGTAAGAGGAATCGGGAAATGAGATACTGCATGACAGTTGTGCTATTTTCATAGGGTTCTTCCGTGACACACAGCAACTTTCACTTTAGTTTGTCTTAGCTACAGCAACTCAGAAGCAGTTTGGACCTTTTCTTTTGCTTCAGTTAGTGAACATTGCTTCCAAAGAGAGTATCTTCATACCGTTCTGTTGCGACAAATGTTCCAGTCACTTTTTCCCCCCATTAAAGCAACCCACGTTTAGTAACTAGAATATTTGTCTAGAAATTTTTAGTAACATCATTCAGATCTGGCTGTTTTGGATGGGTTGCTTGTGGTGGGGAAGTCTGTTTGCGTAGTGAATGATTGTTCAGGCTGACAGGAATATGCATTAGCCTGAGATTATCAGCGCAGATGCAACTGCAAACTTTGATGTATTAACATACAAGGCTTCAGACTAAATAGCTTGAGATATGACTCATAACCTTTAATAGCCTTGTTGCAGTTTAAGCCCAGCCAGCAGCCAAGACCCTTATAGCCGCTTGCTCACTCCCCCTCCAGCAGGTTTGAGGAGAAAATTGGAAATGTATGAAAGTTAAAAAACTTATGGCTTAGGATTAAGACAGTTCAATAAAGAAAGCAAAAGCAGTGCATGCAAACACACCGAAACAAGAAATTAATTCACTCCTTCCTGTGGGCAAGCAGGTGTTCATCCATCTCCAGGACAGCATGGCCCCATCACATGTATTGGTAACTTGGGAGGACAAATGCCATCACTCCAAACATCCTCTCTTCCTCTTCTTCCCCCTGCTTTATATCCTGAGCATGGTGTTATATGATCTGGAATATCCCTTTGGTCAGTTTGGGTCACCTGTCCCGGCTTTGTCTCCTCCCAACCTCCCATGTACTCCCAGCCTCCTCACCAGTGTGTGAGTATGAAAAACAGAAAAAGGCCTTGGCTCTGTGCAAGCACTGCTCAGCAACAACAGAAACACCTCCATATTGTCAACTGTATGTTCAGCACAAACCCAAAACACAGCTCCATACCAGTGACTGGGAAGAAAGTTAGCTCTACCCTAGCCAAAACTAGCACAAGCCTACATTCTTCTCATTTTCAGCTGTGACGAAAGCCCAAAAGGGCTTACTTGTGAAAAAACTGAAACCTTTATACAATAAAAAGTGTCTTGTCTGTTTTGAGCTTCCTGATGTATCTTTTTCCACCTAACTGGTCTTGTAACTTGGCTTTAGTGATGAGGACTCAGGGGAGTCTCAGGTTAATCTTAAATACCAAGCTCTGGGCTCAGATGCAGATTGATAAAGCCAGTGAGAAGAGTATCCGGATCACCGCCATGGATACAGAGGACCAGGGAGTTAAAGTTTTTCTTATATCAGTGAGTACTGGTTTTTGTTTGTCTTAACCTTCCTACTAAAGTTGGTGCTTGCTTAAACTGTAGTTGAGGTAGCATTCCCATTTTTTTTTTGTACCGTACACTGTCTTAACATCACCCCTGCCCTGAAGACAAGGTGCTTGGCAGATTTGTTTGTCTAAAAAGTGTTGCTAGTTGTGAACAAATGCCACATCAAAGGCTGCCCTAGGAAGCCAGGTTGTCCAGAGCATTGCCCATGGAGTCATGCAATCTTTTCCACACATACTGAGTCTCTACAGTGTTTAATGCAGATTGTTTTCTGATATTAAGAAAAATGGGCATTATTTCATGGATTTTATGTAATAGTTTAACCAAAATTAGATCTACTGGAACTTTCAGCACAGAAAAGCTGTCACTGTCTACAGTGCGGGAGGATGGATAGGTGCCCACTGAAAGAGAAACACTAAAACTCTGTCGAGAACATTACATTAGTACTTAAAGGTTACGCATTTTAACTTCGATTTTCTTTTGATACAGAGTATTCAGAGCAGTAAGAGCATAGTGAAAGTGATTTCTGTGCTTGCTAAATGGGGAACGGCAATCCCAATCAGAATTACTAAAACACTTGGCATCTCATCATACAGTCAGCAAGGAAGAAAGGTCATTCCCTAATGTCTGCTAAAGCACTTACAGATTTGGAGAGGTCCGAACACATTCTTTTGATTTACACTGATTCTACACAAGATATTGCGAAAGAATTAGTGTTCCTAGGGATCAGAAATTGAGAGCATCAACAAATGGTCGGCTTTCCCTGTGACATTAGGTTTGCAGGGCTGGGATCTGGAGTCCCAGAATGGAACTTAATGATAGCAAATATGCATTGCTGAAGAAAAAGAAGTGAAATTAATGGATAAGTTTTTCTCAGTACTTTTCTAGATTTGAAAGTTTTAGTTAATCTGTCATCAGGTTATTCACTCTTGATTTTAGTATTGATAAAAAGTATCTTGTTTGGAATTATTTTTTCATTACAGCTCATTGCAGGGGAATTTTGCAGATACAGAGGTGACAGATTCAAGTGTCAGATGGGGCTGATGGAAACTATTTTTTACTAAAGAATCTGAAAAGTGGGATTGTTACCTTACAGTTATCGTGGAGTAAGGATAATAGTTAATATGAGGACTTAATTGACATAATGAAGATAGAGTTTTGTAGTATTTGAAGAGAGTTTCCTTTTAAATAATGTCCATTAAATATTGAGTTTGATAGGCCTAATAATTGATTGGTTTGAAGGCATAAAGTGCCCATTAACCTTTTAGAGTTAAAAATATATATTCTTCAACAGGTTGTCAGAAATGCTTCCCTCTGAAACAGAGACTGTTCAAAAAAATTTGGAATAATTGCCTGCCTGACTGTCCATTCAGTTTTCTCATTATATCTCATATTGAAATTTTATGCTAGTGCCTCATGAAACAATTGGCTTGATTACGATTAACTAATGTATGAAGTTGAATGATTGACAAGCTAGCAAAAATCTGCACGATTGTCATTGAAGTTCTTTTTAATATGAGCTTTTGGGAGGTGTCAGGAAAGCTCTGTGATTTGTGTGAAGGCGGCTATATGAAATATGTATGCTAGTACTGGGTATGTTAGCCAGAGAAAGCTGGAGCTAAGCAGAGGAGTATACTCTCACCACCAGAGTTCAGTGTATCTAATGTCCTGCTGTGTGTACCACAGCCCATTCTGACTGGTTTGAAAAACACTTAATGAGAAAACTGAGAAGTATATTGTGAAATTTGGCATGACTAGTGTGTATTATGTCAGCAGTGTTTTATTGTGTTATAATTCCATGCACCTTTTTCTTATTTCTGAATATTAAAAAATGCAGGCAAGCTCTAAAGATACAGGGCAGTTGTATGCTGCATTGCACCATCGGATCTTGGCCTTGCGGAGTAGAGTGGAACAAGAGCAAGAAGTCAAGAATGTAGCACCTGAGCCAGAGGTAACACAGTCAAATGAGGAAGACAGTGATGATGATGTCATTGCACCTTCAGGATCTGTTGGAAGTGGTAAGTAAGAAAGACAATGGTGTTTCCTGTTTTCCATGCATTTTTCTCTGTCATTTCTTAAGGCAGACTGTGCTCTTTGTGTATGTCTGGGGAGTAGGACTATTGCATGGATTACCTTTTTGAATGCAACTACTTCTTGCTTCTTCTCCAAGCTGATAAAAGGCCCCTGTGCTGCCTCTGAGTTCCATTCCACAGTTTAGCCAAGGTTTTCTGGGCTTTTTATCGTTTACAGGATTTCTAAGGGTGGTTCTGAGTTTCATTTTTGCCTTCATCATGGCCAAGAGTTGCACATAAAATCTGAGATGACTCAGGATCAGTAGACAGCATCCAGACTGACCTTTCAACAGGGAGCTGTTTGGAAAGCAGAAGGTTTACAAAGGGGCGTGGAAGGAGTGTAATGGTTTTTATTGTGCATGAGGAGACCATAATTTAAGAAAAATACTAGTCTTCAGTTTGAGGAAGGCTTCCTTTTGTGCTCTCAACTTGGAAGTCATCTGTGCTTTGCTCTCTTGTGGCTGAGAACATCCAGCCTTTGGCAATCCTCCATCCTGATTGACAGAAGGGGAAAAAAAAGAGGAATGAATATGAGCAAAAGCAGCGGGAAGATTGAAGAGGTTGGAAACTGAGCTTTTAGGCTTTGGGATGCTGATGGGATCCCTGAACCAGATTAGTCAAGAACATAAAATTCTACAGTCAACAGATCCTAGTCTGGAGAAAGGAATATGCAAGGCACGGGAGGAGGAATTCTACAGTTCTCCTCTCTCATTGAACACCTGAATCTGAGACTTCTGTAGGCTGCTTGGTATGGGTCTCTTACTGCAAGGCAAGAAACAAAAGATATTTCTTATGACCAAGAACTCCTTTTATTGTTTCAGGTCCTAATGATGAAGGTGATGGGCAGAATGCTGGCAGCACATAGCAGATGTGAGCCAATCTGCTTGCAAGGCTGCTATGAACACCATCTTGCAGGCATCTTTGGATACCCCAGGCCAGCGATTATTTCAGGCGGTGTTGAAAGTTCCAGGACTAAAGAACTGTGCATCTCTGTTCTGTTTGTTTGGTTTTTTGGTCTGGATCAGTAGATTCCACACAAAAAAAAGCAGACTTGGAAACTACCTGAATGTGGTTTGGGACGTTGAAAGCTCATCATATTGATGAGCAAAAAAAAAAAAAAATCCAACCCCAAAACAAACAACAACAACAAAAACACAAAATGCAACCACCCCCACCCATTTCCCCTCTTCCTTGTAATTAAAATGGCACATTACAGCTTGTCACAGCTTTTCATTGGGACCTTTTGGCTGTTTCTTCACTAGTTTGTGTCTTGCAGGTCTCCGAGATAGGACTTTTCGACGCGGTTCCAACTTGAATTCTGCTTTTGTAACCCCAACTCCCCTTTATGCAGGGAAACCCTGTCCTCACCAGTTCCTATGCTCACTGGCTGCCCTTTTGGGTTCCTTTTTTTTTTTGGACTGCAGATGGGGCAGGTTATGTTTTTACCTTTTAATCCCAACGTAGGTTGTGGATGTGGACGCCATTGTTTGCTGTCTAGTGGGTTTGTAAACAAAGAAACAAAGCATTGTGGTTCACCAGAAAAGCTTTTTTAATGCGGTAATGAGACTTTAAAGTCTGCAGGATGTTTTGCTAACTCCTTTTTTTCTTCCCATTTCATTATTATTTTTTGGGGATTTATATTGTGGTGAGACTTTTTTATTTTAGTTTTTCAATAAGATGCTCTTGTGTGTTTGAAAAGTGAAACTATTGTTTTGTACTGTTCTTTTCTGTTACTATTTAAGGGAGAGCTAAGCCACTATATATAATAGATGTTGCATACAATTTTTCTTTGAAAATTTTATGTTTCTGTGGCTGCAGTAAAGTGTAGGAGGCATACAGGTTACACCTTCAGAAAAGTTAATGACAAAATAGCTGTTAGCCCTTGGAAAAATAAAATAGACTCATGGAATGAGCTCTACCAGCCATTAAAATAAATCTGTATAATAAAGCAGCTCTCATTTAATGGCTTGATTCAACAAGCCATTTAAGCACTTGCCTGACTTAACTATACGTGAATTAATCTTACTGAAGTCAATGCAACTCTTCATGCTTAAAGTTGAGGACATCTTTAAATACATTGCTGAATTAATAGCCTTAAATAGAAAATTTAACTTCTAACCCTTCCTGTCCCCATTGCGTTTCCTGAAGTCTTGCAGCATGAAGAAAAAGGTAATTCTGCCAGCCTTGAGTAGTTTGGGCTGAAGGTTATTGTATTCTGTTCCACCACAAATAAAAGCAAGAATATGTTTTTCTGTGTGTAATTCTGAAGTACTCCTACTGTAACCATAACTCACCTTTTTTTTTGCTTTGGGTGTTTTTTAGTCATTTGAGCCTTTTGTGTGAAAGTTGAGTTTTATTTTCTTATTGAAACATATGGTATGTTCTTGTCGAGCAAAGTTGGAATTTGGTAGTCACCAGGTCACTTTCACTATAAATTCCCCAGATTGTTCTATTTCCTTTATAAATAGTTTGCTGGTAGATATGTTCTGGCTTACATGCTTTCTCTTTCGTAGGTAAAGGATCTAAAATGCATCACCTAAAAAAATGAAAAGAAGTATTTGATGTAGCATGAATTGAAAACAAAAACCCAGATTAGCACAAAATCAACTTCAAAATTGAGTATTCAGATAGCAAAACAGTCCTTATTGCCTCTATTTTAATGAAACACACTTTTCCCTGGCAGTCTAGAACAAATTTACCCCTGTTTTCTGTTGTTAACCATCACTGAAGACTGATGCTGTTGGGGCAGAAGGTGCTTTTACTTTTCCTGACAGCCAGTTGAAGGAACATCTGTGATTACTTTTCTGGGAATTGAAAAGGGCTAATGATAAGCTGTGCCACTGCATCTTGATCTGTCTGGATTGTCTGCTTAAGCCTTCTTGCATTTTGGTTTTCTTTTTTCCTCCCTAGAGTACGGGGGTTTTTACCAATGAACAGACCTGTTGCTGCAACCCCCTACTCATGCCATGCTTCAACAGGAACATGTCAGGTTCCGTAGTACCCACCACACAATTGTTTCTGCATTACAGGGTCTGGGGACTTTCAAGTAAGTGATCTGCATTTTGGATCTGGGATCTTTTTACACTGTTGAGATACCCAGATTTAAACTAACTCTTTTCAAACACCCTTGCACCATAAAGCTGTTTCTTGTAAGCAGCGTGTTCATAAGGAAAATTAATAAGGTGTCTTGATCAGCATGGCCTCCTTCTGGGAAAACAGGCATTATTTCCTGCTCCCAGGCTCTATGGGGTCTGTGCTGAGTCTCACTTTGAAGTGTTTTACCTAAAATGCAATTGATGGTGCATGAAGATTCAGAAAAATGGAATAAGCATGCTTGCTTTGGGGTTTGGTGGTACACAATCACTTACAGCTTTCTGAAAAATGCAGCAACTATTTACTGGTGCAGATTATATTTTTAGCTAGAAGCTTTGCATAAATGTTTATAGTGAAGGCAGAAATGCCGCTGTGCATCCCGACAGAATTGTGTTGCTGTGCATCCCAACAAAATTGGCAATGGGTTGAGTTCAGGCCCTGCCCAGCAAGATATAGTTAGGCCAAAGCAAAACCCTGACTTAGCTCTCTGCTTTAAGCCTTAGTAAACCAGTAACAGGCAAATCCAGATAATGCCCATGTGTCTCAAAAGATCTATGTAAGACCGTCATATCAAAATGTACATGGGAATTACATTAAAACCTGTGTCAGCAAGCAAACAAACAAAACACCTTGAGCCCTGCGTTGTGTTTCCTGTACTGGGCAGCGGCTGTTCGAGGGGAGGGTGATGGTGACCAGCTCTGCTGCCTTATAGCAGCCTTCCCCTTGATTGTGCTCCTGTTCCATCTTTCCCCTTAGGCCTCTTTTTAACTTTTGTGTGGTGTTGACAATTCCTGTATAGCTTGTGTGGCTGCTGACCCACACAGGCACAGCCTTTCAGGTTTTCCAGTGGAAAAAAATTACTGAAGAGTGTAGTAAAGTTGACATGCTTGATGATGACTCAACAGTGTACTCTGGCAACCAAGAGGGCCAGCCGTGTCCTGGAGGGACATCAGGTGAGGGAAGGGATTGTGTCTCTCTGCTCTGCACTGGGGCGGCCTCACCTTGAGTGCTGGGGGCAGTTTTGGGCACCGCAGTATAAAAAAGACATTAAGCTAACAGAGAGTGTCCAAAGAGGGGCCAGAAGGAATGGGAAGGGTCTAGAGGGGAAACCGTGTGAGGAGCTGCTGAGAGCGCTTGGTTTGTTCAGCCTGGAGAAGGGGAGACTGAGGGGACACCTCAATGAGCCCCTCATGAGGGTAGGCTGAGGGGCAGGTACCAGACTCTACACTCTTGTGACCAGTGACAGAGCTTGAGGAAACAGCATGAAGCTGAGTCAGGGGACGTTTAGGTTGGATGCCAGGAAAAGGTTTTCCACCCAGAGGGTGATTTTAGAACTGGAACAGGCTCCTCAGGGCAGTTGTCACAGCACCAAGCCTGAGTTCAAGAAGCATTTGGACAGCGCTCTCAGTCACAGGGTGGGATTGTTGGGGTGCTCTGTGCAGGGCTAGGAGCTGGACTCGATCCTGACACGGCCCTTCCAACTCAGCGTACTCTATGGTTCTGTGAAGGTGTTGCTAGAATAGTGATGTCACTGAAACCAGAAGTAAGCCTCTTACCTGTAAAATGAAGAAAAAAGATTACACCCACAGGAAATGCAAACATTAAGGTAAGAGAATGTTGGAATTACAACATCTTTCTGTAGTCCAGTTCCCAGTGCATGATACATTGCTTTAGAGAAGACAGGGCAGGAAATGATCTAAATAAATGAGTCCTCAGCCATCCTGCACTAGAACTAGGGTGGGAGTGACCAGATTGTTAGAAGCCTGCTGGAATAAAAAAACCCTTCCAACTTTGTAATGGCTCTTCTCTGTTCCCTGCAGTATCAATTGATTCCATTGCTTGGGTATTACTGCTATTAAATGACTGTTCCTAACATGTCCCATTCTGCAGTTCAACTGGTCTCTTGCTCTCCCAGTGAGTGTAGAAAATGGTTTATTTCCTTTCTAGAAACATGATACATATTTGAAAATTTACCATGTTTCCCATAATCTTCTCTAGTTTTAGGAATTCCAGATATGCTAATTGCCATAATTTGTCATACAAGATTTCATTAAACTGACTTTACACTGTGTGCTTTTTCTCCCGGTGTTACTTGGTCTTTCTGTGCACTGACTTGCTTAAATTGAACTCTAGCCTACTGTGTGGGGAGTGGATTTTCAGACAGGATGTTATAAAGATGTTTTAAATTTTTTTTTAAAGGGTTTCTTTTTCTCCCTCATGTGAAATCAGCACAGAGCAACACAGGTGCAAGAGAAAATTGCTAAATTAGACAAAGTCAGTCTTGATTCTTTTCTGCTAGGTGAAAGTACAGGTATCTCATTAAGAAATGCTTACAGATGATTTCTTTAAATAAAAGTCTCATTTGAAGATAGTACTCAGAGCTCCCTTTTGGTTACCTCCTTTCAAGGATCGCTTTCCGGAACTCTTCCTTTTGTAAAGATACAAAAGCTGAATTTGTCACTGAGAACACTGGTAATTCTGTTGCAGGGGTGGGCAATGAATGCCTTTTCTGAGGTTATCTGTGAATTTAATGTGAGGTTATTTTGTATGAACCACTCCTGATTGAATTCTGGTAGCTTACCTTCAGCTTCTAATGAAACTGGAAAAGCCAAGTGATGATGTTATGTTTGATGTCCCCCTCCTGTTGTAGAAATCAGGAGGTGTCATTGAGCCCCCACTGCTGGATGTCTGCTGCTGGTAACATGTACCTGAGCATCCATGTGCTGACTGTACACTGTCCTCTGAAAAGCAGCTTGCTGTCTGTACTCCATTTAGCAGACAAGATAAATTCCTGTTCTCTGGAGAATTCAGAGCACAGCTGCTGCTGCAGACAGGAGCTATATTGGACAAGGCCCTACAAAAAGCTCCCGAGAGGGAAAGATGGGGAAATGTTTTGCATGCAATTTGCTGATGGATCATTCTGCCATTTCTGAAAAGGTTTTGGAGACAGAAGGAACCCCAGTTATTTGCAGCTTGTAGTATGATGGTGAGCCCCTCCCCCTATTTAAGGGAATATTCTGTATCAGCAAGTTTGTTTATCAGCAGTAAAAATATTTGGAACCAAGTCAATGTTTTAAGAGTAATGTTACATTAATTATATGTTGCTTTCCCTGGAACTTGCCTGTTTATAGACAGGTAACTGTTTCCTCCTACTGTAACAGCTCTCTGAAGTTGACTGGCTGGGGAGGGTCTGCAGGCCAAGGATGGGTATCTGCTGAATAACCAGCTGTGTGGCAAGGTTAGTTGCAGTCTATCCACAAGGCAAGTAAAAAGCTGTATGCACCAGGGTGCTGAGTCCTGCAGCTACAGGCGTTGCACCTGCTGCGGAGGGAAGGAGATGTGAATTCCCTGTCCCACCTCCCTTGTCTGTGGAAGAAGCAGTATGAACCTACCACACGGGATACAGCCTCAGAAAAGCTTTTAACAGCTGCTTGAAGCCCAGAAGGCTATTTGTTATTTAACGGTGTATAGTCTTGCCCTGTGCAAGATTCAGTGGCTTCTGTATGTTTATATTGGAGAGAGAGCATTTGTAGCGTGTGCCATCCTGCAGGCAAGTGTTTTCTCCTGCTGTCCAGAAGGGTCACATAGCCCTTTGTCCCATGTGCTTAGAAAGAGCTTTGCAGAAGGGGCAAAGCTGCTCTAAAAAATGCTTCCTTTATTGAAGCACTGGCGAGCGTCTGGTGGTGGCATTGGTTCTGTGTGTAAGAACAGCAACCTCTCTGGCATGCAGAGGAAGCAGTGCCCAAGCTGAGGGGCCGTGGAAGACCCTCCGCTGTGAATGCACTCCGCACCAGTTCCTTCTGGCGTTGAGACAACTTGGGAACGGAGATGATTTACCTGCCATGTTGTGAGCACACCCCAGCACATCTCCGGTCTGCCACAGCCCGGTGCAGCTCCCAAACCCTGGCCATGCCCCTTCTCCTCCCACCTGCTGGAGCTCATGAAGCTCCGCCTTCACTGCCGGCCGGATACAGCGCTGCAAAGAGTTCCTTTGGATAACGGAACAGTAGCATCCAACTCCAGATGTTATGAGCTCCTACCGCAGAGAAGAGATACTGTGGGGGACTCAGCATACTGGAAAATGCAGAAATCAAGTATTTAATATGGTTTTCGCATACAGGGAAAAGAGAGGTAGAGAGGTGACAAAGCTTGAGCTAACAACAATAGTTGTAGGCTTCTTCCCTCAGATCTTGGAGCTATTTCAAGAGTCTGGAAAACATCTTAAAGAGCTTTACTTCAAGGGATGTCACTGATAGGAAAGATGTGTGATAATGTCTTTACAAACAATTCCATGGGTGAGGGTATGGGTGTTAACGTCTTTGAAATGGGTCCTAATGTCTCTACCCACTTCAAGCAGCAGGTTTGTTACAGAGCCCAGGCAGCTTGGCTCCCGAAACAGACAAGGGTCTGCACAACCCTGAACTTCGGAACTTCGGGATAAAATGACAGGTTCAAGGGAGAATGTGGTGGACGGTTCGGGAAGGCTGCACCTTCCTGGTACCTCAGCCAATGGGGAAAGGAAGAGGGCAACACGCGGCCGGGAGTTTAGGACAAAAGGAGGCTGCGCCCTCCAAAGCCTCGAGAGAGAAAACCCCGTGGGCGTGTGCCCCGGTGGATTCTCTCCCTTTATTCAAATAAAATGGTAAGACTCCTCTGTTACTTTTATGGACACTGGCTTTTTATTGCGTGATTTTCCGTACATCACCGAGAAGGCACAGTAGAGAGTTGTGTTTTTATTAGCATACTATGAACAACTGGAAAAATAAATGCATACAGCGTTCCTACAGCTTGTGTCAAAGCATCTTTATTATTTCAGTGGGAAAAGAGGGCCATACAGCAGTATAGACACAGACAGAGAATTAAAACGGAATCCTTGAAAATTCATTAAAAATTCTTCAAGCACCATTAAATAAGAGTTGTAGNCCCCCGCGCGGGGCGGGGCCGCGCGATCTCTCGCGAGAGCTCGGCCGTGCCCTTGTCGCCATGGCGGGGTATTGGGACGGCCCCGAGGGCGAGCAGTGCCCGCAGCGCACCTGGCTCGCCACGCGCGTGGGCGCGGCCGCGGGTGGGCACCGGGGAGAACGGGGCGCACGGGGGGGGCGGCTGAGCGGGGCCCGGGCCCGGGCAATGACGCGCAGTGCTGTGTTGCAGGCCTGGTCGGGGCGGGGTATCGCATCATCCTGCTGCGGCCCGGCTCGGCTCTGGCCGCGTTGNCCACCCCCGCCATACACAAATAAAAAACTCCGCTCCCACAAAAATGCAAAAGACCCACAACGAAACAAAGCCACCCCAGCCTCCCCGCCCCGCAAGCAGGCAGCAAAGACAAACGGCAGGGTCAAAGCCCCGGCTTCAGGCAAAGAGCCTCAGGGCTATGGGTGGGGCAGCTGGGAACAGGAGCTAGAAATCCTTTAGGAAAGTGTTTGCACGGGTGTGCTCGGGCACCGGCTGGCGTGGAGCGCGGCCCGGGCGGGGGTCCCGGCNTGGTCGGGGCGGCGTATCGCATCATCCTGCTGCGGCCCGGCTCGGCTCTGGCCGCGTTGCAGACGGCGGCGGCGGACAGTGTCACGATGGGTAAGGGCCGGGACCCCGGGCAGAGTCATCGAGGGTAGGGGCCAGGACCCCGGGCAGTGTACCTGTAGGGTGGGACTCCCGCACACTGCAGGGGCGCCGGCCTCGCCTCTGCCCGGTCTGGCTGCGCCCTCGCATCTGCCCTTGCCTCTGCCCCTGCACGGTTTCGATGGTTCTCTTCTCCATCGGCCCTGGGTCGTTGTTTGGCCAAGAGCCAGAACACTGAAATGGAAAGACATATCCTTGATTTGCAGGTCATTTTTTGCAGTCTAGAGTAAAAGGTACTTTTTTTTTTTTTTTTTAAATAATTTCCAGAATACCCAGTTTGTGGGCAACAGCATAGTGCAAGCAAATTAATTTTTTTACTTAATATATTTAGGCATTGTATTTAATGAACTGCATTTGCTAAAGAACAATGCAATGGTTTTGGTGGCAAAAGGAAAATAAACGTGTTTATTCCCATTATGTTTTATAAACAAGGAGAAACCATGTAGTTGTCTTGAATTGTCTTTGGAAGAGAAAGTGAATCCTGAAAAGAGGAGCGGGTAGCAGAGGGGGCTGCATGGTTGAAGCTCCCTCAGCCCTTTGTCAAGTGCAGTTTTCCTCTTAGCAGACTCTTGCTTTTCAGTCTGGCTTCTGCCACCTCTGCCTCTCCCCAAGTGCTGGTGCTCTGAGCTGGGGCACAGTCAGTCTAGGTCTGCGTTTTTGAGTAGGTCGACTCTAAACCAGGGTCTGGCATCTCCTCTAATGAGCTGAGGTCGTTATGAAAGGACTGGATTACGTAGTCAACTATAATTTCAATAAATCCTTTAATCCTAAACAGGCATATTGGGTCCTCTTACCAGTTTCACACCTGAGGAAGGGTTTATCCTGTCCACTGTTCTGGGGCCACACCTCATGGCCTCAAGCTGTGTGTTTTGCCTACAGATGCCTTGGTCCAAAGCAGGGAGAGCAGGAAAGCTGAAATGCAGTCCTAGGTCTGGGGGGTTTTTTTCTTCAGTGCTCTTTTCAGTTGATTTTGGGCTCAGCGTAATTCATTTTCTGCTGAAAAACTGCACAGGTCTGTAACAGGAGCTGCTGGTTTTATACAGGGATTAAAAATTTTTATCCTGGACATTTTTGTTGTTCTCAAGAAAGATGAACTGAAATCTGCAAATGGTGCCTGGTAGACAGTTTCACATTTCATGATCAAGAGTCTGTATTAGATACAAACCCAGCTTTTCTTGACACAACTCTTTGCCAAAGTTTGCAATTATGTCAGTGTAGGGTCTGATGGGATGAAGTGTGTAATTCAGTGGACAGGATGCTTCTACTTTGCTGTTTTGTAGTTCAATTCAAAATTCTTAATTCAGTTTCAAAGTCAGTTCACAACAAGAACAATTTACAAGCCCAGTTAATTTTTCTACTATCCAGAAATCATTGTGAGCCCCAGGCAGGCAGAGGAAGAAAGTGTCAGGACTAGCAGTCTGCAGGGAGAGCAGAGCCCTTGGGGTTGCTCTGCCTGGTGCTGTGAGGTGGGTTCACAGGCACTTGAGGGCTGAGTTACAGTGCAGAGTCCAGGCAAAGCAGGGGAGGCGGCTGCACAGACACCACTGCTCCCCTCCAGCACCCCTGGCTGTCAGGGGCTGCCCCATCCCTTGTCGGGAAGGGCTGTAGGGCCTGCGCCGATCCCCCGGCAGGATGCGGTGCTGTTTGGCAGCAGTGGGTGTGGGGCGCTCTGAGGGTCCAGCTCGCAGCTGAGTGGGGTCTGCATGGTGCGGGGGGGAGAAACCCAGAGAAGCTGGGTGGGACTGGGTGATGCTGACTCTCACTGTAGCAGCTGGGATAGGATGTCCCTGGTTTTCCATTGTAGCCACTGTGAATATTGAAATGCTGCTCAGTGTGAATTCCCTGGTCCTTGAGGATTTTGGTTTTGTTTTTTTACTTCTTGTTTACAGCTACACTGGGAGCTGTGTTTGGCTTAAGTACCTGCCTCAGTGCCCAAGTCCGGGAAGAACCAGAGGATCCTTTGAACTATTTCATAGGCGGCTGTGCAGCAGGAGCTGTCTTGGGAGCGAGAGGTAACTGTGGACAATGCCAGCATTGGAATGTGCTCTTGATGGTTTTAGAAACTTTTTGTTGGGGGAAAATGTTAAAGGATGTTGATGCCAGGCTTCTTTGGTAAAGATCTGTCTCAGTGTCTATTCATGCCAGTTTCATTGGCACTGTATGGGCCTGCTGAAATAAAATGGCTGCAGGAGGGGAGGATACCAAAGGGAACATGAAGTGATATACAGAATGAAAGGAGAGCTGACTCAGTACTGCCAGTAAGAGCTACCAGTTATACTTTAAAATTGCAGGATAGGAAAAATATAGTTGTGGAAATCCATGTTTTCTTGGCAAGAACTATGATTTCTTTTAGACAGGAAGTACAATCTAATATCTGCCTTGTGAATTCTTCACATAGTCTGAGGGACAAGCTGTGTCCTGCTGCTGTTGCTCCTATACCCCCTTGTAAGGCTTAGGCAGCTCCTGCAGATACTGACACAGCTCTTTTTTCTGTAGACATTCATCCTCAAACCCAAAGAAGTGAGGGATTTATTTAAGTTGTAATTGTGGTGAAATAGAATTAATCTTTACTTGTCCTAGTTGCTGAGCTGATGAGAGTTCAAAGCAGTGATTGTTATTTTTGTCACTCAAATGAGCCATTTAAGATTGCCCGCTTAAGGAGATGGGGCAGTGGATTATTGAAATTGATATTTCAAATTGCAAGCTAAAAGCATGAGAACTTGAGTTTTATAAAAAGGCCACTTTTCCAATTCCTCTGGCCAGACAATGTTGCTGATGGTCAAGGGACTTAGGAAAAATGGCAGTGCATCGAGATCTGCTGCAGAGGACTTCATGTGCCTTAATGGGTGTTTTCTGGTTTGATGTGTTTTCTCCAGCTCACAGTTACCTCACTGGCACCACAGCATGTCTGGGGTTCGGGATCACCGCAGCTCTCATGAAGATCGGTAACAAGGAGGGCTGGAGGCTCACGGGACCTCCCAAGCTGTAAATGTCACCTTTCCCCCCTGTGAGCTGGCTTCTGAATGCTGTATGCACTTAGGACATTGTGTAATAAAGATTCGGTCCAATCAGCAGTTGTCACAACGTTGTGGTGTCACGTGGCTGTTTCCCTGTGTTTGGGCTGAGGTGCAGAAAGCTGGAGCTGCTGAAGGGGAAGTGGCATCTTCTGGTCCGGCTGCGATTTCTGTGCTCAAGTTGCTTTGCCTCCATGTCTCGGCATTGTGTGCGCAAGCGTGAGCACTATGCTGTAGCTTCAGTGAGGTCCTTGTAGTTGAGTGGGCCCTGTGGGGCTTCTTGACAAGGATTGGGATTACACTCCACTGAGCCCATCAGTGAAGATCTGGAGCCAAAGTTTCTGAAGAAGTGCCTGGCTCTGAGCTGAAGATGGGGAAGGTGGGGTAGGGAAGAAGTGGGTTGCCCACAAGAAGGTGTTTGGGAGCCTGGGGTCTTTCTCCAAAAAGCATTTCAGGAAGTCTAGAGCTAAGTGCTTCAGGATTGAAATTGAGGAGGAGGGGACCCCTGAACGCCAGCTGAGAACTGAAGCAGGTTGCTTATAGCTATGTCTGGTTGAATTACCTATGAACAAGCTGAAGTGTGTCCTGCAAACCCACTAAGGAAGTGGAGAGCATGGAGGCACAGGATGCACAAAGAGAGGCGAAAACTGGATCATTTTGCGTGGAGAAAAGGTCAAGATTTGATCTAAGAGCACTTTTTTCACAACTTCTTGGCTACAGAAAGTGCCGGCTCAGGTGTGCAGTTAAGTGTAGAGAAGTGCAGGTGTGCAGGGAAATAAAAAGCTAGGGAAATTCTAACTAGATAGAAAAAAAAATAATCTTACAAGCAGGGTAGGTTAAGTGCTGAAAAATTGACTTGTAGAGGATGTGAAGACATCTTTGGGGACACAGAATTATCTGGACATGTGGGAACACTGCAGTACAGAGATGGGACATTAAGGGATGGGTGCATGAGTTACAGAGCCAGGGAACGTGGGTATGGGGGATGCAGGTGCGTGGGAGAGGGGAATATGGGGTGTGAAGGGGAGGGGACAAGGAGATTGGGGCACCAGAGGACAGCAGAGGGAGGGACAGTGATACAGGGACAGAGTCACAGCCGTGGCAGGCTGTGTTCCTCTGGTATGTGCTCTGTGGGCCAGTGGGGTCCTGGGTGTCTGTGGGGTGGTCCTGGGGGTACTTGAGGCTGGGTTGAGGGGCTGGTGTCTCTGTGTGCTTGTGGGGCTGAGACCCCCCAGCTCTGTGGGAGTCAGCGGGGCTGGGCTGCAGCTCAGGAGCACAGCAGGTGGTGGTAGACCTGTCACCCCCTCATGGGGGTGGGGGGAAAGGGGATTGTCTCCTACCTGAGGACTTGCAAGGGGGCTCTACTTCACCCTGGGCTCTGGAGAAGAACAAGGTTTAGAGGGGCTCAAGGGGCCAGGGATCCCCAGCAGGACCTGCCCAGGGTTGCACAGGGTTTACAGAATCTCCTGTCAGCTTCAGCTGGCCTTGCTGCCTGTCCTCAGAGAATTCAGTGACCCCACTGCCCCAGTGTGGGGACTCTGGGGCCTTGGACCTCCCTCTGCCTGAGCCTCTCCCAGCTCCTGGCTGGGGCCACGTGTCCTATCCAGTCTATAATTACCCGGGCACATTCCTAGAGAGTCACAGGAGTTCTGTGGAGCAGCAGCAGGCGGTAAGGGGGACAAGCGCACGGCACAGCATAACAGGCCATGCAGTAATGCAGGACACGGCATACAGCAAGTGCTTCACTGGGCTGCAAAGCGCATGGCCTGAGCGAGGACATGCGACACCGCGCAAACTGTGAGCAACACGGCGGAGGCAAGGGCTGGCAACAATGTCATGAGGGTCAGCACACCTCGGCAGTACGTGGTGCAGGGGAGCATGACACGCAACATTGCAGACAACTAGCAGGATAATGCATCACAATGTGTGACAGGCAGCATGACACGTAACAGGCAGTGCACAGCAGGCACTGCCATGCACCGAGCAGGTGTGACGGGTGCTTCGCTGGGGGAGCGTCTTGGTTGCTGTTGGGCCATTAGTGGTTTCAGCTAATGGGGCAATGGCTGAGGAAGGGCTTGGTTGTGTGTGCTGTAGGACTGAAGGTGTGAGTGGTGACAGTGGCCTGAACTATGGGGTTGTGGGGCAGCAGCGTTGGCTGTGGGTCCGTAGCTTTATGCTAAGGGTTCAGAGATGAGGCAGGTGAGGGGATCAGGCTCAGCTATGGGGCAGTGAAATGGGCTGTTGTTCTCACCTATGGAGCTGCGGTTTTGCCAAGAGGCATCAAATTCAGTAATGGAGCAGTAGCAGAGCCTGGTGGCCCTGGCTGTGGGGTAGAGGCTTTGGTGGTGGATCCAGTGGCTTTGCTATGTGGCAGTGCCAGTAGCAAGACCCCATGTCCCCAGCCAGTACTCCTGCCATGGGCCAGAATCTCCAGCTGTGGAGACAGCACCCTGACACCTTGCTCCATGTGTTCCCACAGGCAAGATGTGGGTTGCAGAGGGGCCAGCCCCAGACCAGTGGAGCCTGCGGGATCGGGCTCACGCTGGACACTTCCTGGCCGTGGCTGACCGCCTCCGCACCACAGGACAGCTGGTGGATGTGGCTGTGGGCCCGGAGAATGACATGGCCCATGCCGTGGTCCTGGCCTCCATCAGCTCCTTCTTCCACCACTTCCTGGAGGGCAGGACCAGGCAACTCCGCCAAGATCCCCCACCCCATGTTCCCCTGCCACCTGGGGCCACACTGTGGGGCTGGCGGGCTGTGCTCACCTTTGCCTATGGGGGAATTGTGCCCCATGGCCGGGCAAAAGAGGTGGAGGAGGCTGCCCGGGCCCTGGGTGTCCCCCGGCTGGTGGCCACCTGTGCCCTGCGTCTGGAGATTGACCACCAGGAAGAAGGTCCTGAGCCCCTGGAGGAGCAGTGGGAGACGCTAAGAGCCATGGAGCAGCTCCATGCCAATGGTGTGGGCTGTGACCTCCATCTCCAGGCAGGGAACGAGGTCATCCCAGGTGAGCAGGGGGTGAGGGTCCTCCATGAGGGGCTAAGGAGTGGGACAGGGCACTCTGGGACAGCCAAGTCCTCTGGTGGGGATGATAATGCTGCAGCACCAGGTGGGTATCAGGCTCTAGAGGTACCCACAGGGCTGCTCCCTTTGGCAGAGTTGGGGCTTTGATGGGCACGGGGCCAGGACATGTGAGTTCTGGGGACTGCACAGTGCAGAGGGTCCCCCGCTGCCTCCTACCATTATTCCTCCTTCTTCCTAGTTCAGCGACTGGCCCTGAGCTGCTCCTGTGACTTCTTCCGGGCCCTTTTCACCTGCCCCATGCGGGAGGCCATCCACGACCCTGCCGACCCGCTGGTCACGGGGCTGTCCCCAGCCGAGCTACGTCTCCTCCTCTCCTTTGCCTACACAGGAGCTGTAGCAGGGCCATGGCCCATGGTCTTGGAGGCAGCTGAAACCTCCCTGCGCTACCAGGCCTGGGGGCTCCTCACTCTCTGCTTGGATGTTTTCACCCATGGCCTGACCCCAGAAACTGGCCCTGACGTGCTGGCCTTTGCTGTAGCCTATGGGCTGGATGAGGTGGTCCATGTAGCAGAGAACTACATCTTGGCCACCTTCCCCTGTGTGGTGGTTACACCAGCCTTCTTGGATCTTCCTGCACACCTTCTCATCCGCCTCCTCCGCTCTGATGGTCTCAATGTCCTCCACGAACTGGAAGCCTTGGAAGCAGCATCTCGGTGGCTTATGGCCAATGGAGATGGCCAGGAGGATCTAGCCAAAGAGATCCTGTCATCTGTTCGTTTTGCCCTCATGTCCAGCCTGGAGCTGAAGAAAGTCCCATCTGTGACTGCAGGGGTAGCTGACCCAAAGGTCCTCCGTGAGCTCATGGTAGCAAGTTTCGCCCCCATGGCCCAGCTGCCATGCCGGGTACGTTCCTTGCAAGAGGTGTTGGTGGTTTGTGGTGGAGACAAAGTAAAGAGCAACCTGGCTGCCCGGAAGCCCAGCAGACACCTCTGGTTTGCAGACCGCTACCTTAGTGCTGTGGGGCTGGTGAAGCAGGTTGAGTGGCGGGCACTGGGACACTTTCCTGATGGCCCACGCTTCCGTCATGCTGTAACTGTGGTGGGCAACAACCTCTACGTCCTGGGTGGAAAGCACTACTACGGGGTCCATGACACCCTAGCCAGTGTCTACAGGTGAGAGCTACAGAGGACTTAGAGTTGCCATGTGGCACCAGGACATCGTGGGATCAGAGGTGGTGTTGGTAGAGCTAGAGCTGCCCTGTGGATACAAGACATTGTGGCATTGCAGCTGGTCAAGTGGCCCCAACACATTCTGGGATGGGTTGGGTGTAGGATTCAGAGGTGCCCTCTTACTCTGGGGTGTTACAGGCTTTTTGGGAGTAGGAGCGGGAGGCTTCTATCTGGAGATGCCCCAGGTCATTATGGGTTTGGTATTGCCCAAAAGGAGGGGATATTCCCATGCAAGGTGACCATGTGACCCCAAGGCATTCTGGGACTGGCAGGTTGTAGGTGGGTTGTCGCCTTCAGCGGTGCCAACATCAGCTCATGGTATTGTAGGTAACAGGTAGTCTCTTGCCCCTTTGCCTCTCAAACCCAGGTACCAGCCTATGGATGATTCCTGGGAACGTCTGGCCAGTATGACATGTGGACGGAGCTACTTTGCTGCTGTCGCACTTGGGAATTTCATCTATGCCCTGGGGGGCACCTCAGGGGAGCTCTACTGCACAGATACCGTGGAGTGCTACGACCTGGCCAATGACATCTGGAGGTGAGGCTGCTCCAGCAGATGCCTAGTTGCCCTTTTCTCTCAGAGCCCCTTACCTTGGCTGAGGTGCCCACTAAGTGCTTTGGGTCACTAAGCAGTGGTATTGGACCTGCAGTGGTATTGGACCTGCAGTGGTATTTGGGAGAGGTCTACTGGGTGCTGAGCAACCATGTCCCTTGGGGACTGGGTATTGGCCAGTGCTTTCTAGTGGATGGCAAACGAGTTTTTGGCCAGTAGTGTGTTCTTTGCAGGTCTTGTTGGCCATCTGCCAATGAGACAAGTAGTTTGATTCCTCTCACTGGCAGAATGTTCATGGAGTGATGGCCAGTGTTGTCCATTGAGGGAGCCCACTGTGGTTGACCAATGGTGTGGCGACTACAAAGTGTTGAACAGCGATGCCCCTGGGGTATCCATTCTCTGTCAGCCGATGATGTCCACTGGGGTTCATTGGGTGTTGGCAAGTGTTGCCTGCTGAGCGGTCAATGAAGCCATGGCACACCAGGGAACCCCTGGGTAGTCGGTCACTGCAGGACAGCCCTGCTTAACCTGTCCTTCACCCCTCCCTCTCTCCTTGCCTAGGAGGTGCCAGCCCCTGCCAATGGCTCTGTGTGGGCACGCGGCATGTGCCCTGGATGGTGAGCTCTACGTGTCGGGTGGGTGTGATGAAGCATACCAGTGTCAGGCATCCTTGCTCCGCTATGTCCCAGGTGCACCTGTCACACTCCTGGCCCCCATGAATGGCCAGCGAGCTGGCCACATCATGGAGGAGGCGGGTGGGCAGCTCTATGTGGCCGGGGGCCTGTGTCAGCGGGCTGGGCAGACTGGCTACAGGGACCAGCTGACTTTTGAGGTCTACAGCCCCAAGCAGAACATCTGGGTCCTCCTCAGCCCCCTGCCTCGTGCACATGTAGTTGGGGGTGCAGCTGTACTGGGAGGGGAACTGCTTGTACTGGGAGGGTACAGTCATGAGACCTACCAGGACACACACTTGATCCACGCCTACCAGCCGGGTACCCGGCGCTGGATCACTCGGGGCACCTTGCCCCATGCCTATACTGACCTACAAGCCTGTGTTCTCACTGTACCCCCTGCCTTGCGTGGCCCCAGCTGCCTTAAGGACCCCTTGAGATCAACTGAAACTCCCAATAATACTTAGGGTATACTTAGCTTAAAAACTCTGCACCCCATACTGGGATACCCAGGTAGCATCCATAGGTACCTCTATGGGACAAAAGTGTCCAGATCCCTCTCCCAGAGTGGGTCCCTTCTGCAGTTTCCAGCAACCCTTCACCCTCAGGATACAGACCTAGACTGTTGTGAACCTGTGGAACATAAAGATTCCCCACACTGTAGCACTGTGCCCCCAGGAATACTCAATCCCCTTTGTCTGAGCGCTTCACTGGGAGCTGGGAATCCTCCAATTTCTCCCCACACCTGGGTTGAATAAAAATGCTTCCTGAACTGTCTATCTGGGTCTTGTTGTTTCTGGTGGGGAACCCAGACATCCAGGTGCTTCTCACAAGGAATAGGAGGAGAGCAGGGACCTGGGTGTCCTGGGTGGGTGGTGCTGGGCACTGGGGCTCTGTGTGCCTGTGTTCACTGGGCACGAGGGTGTATATGTGTATTTCAGGACTGAGAGATATCTTGGGGTGCATAGGGGATCCTGAGGGAATAGAGTCCTGGGGGTGACAGGATTTGGGGGGGAGGGTTGATGGCAGGGTAGATAGAGTACAATAGGGTGTCCCGGGGGCTTTGGGGTTCCTAGATGGTTTTGAGAGTTCTTGGATTCCTGGAATGACCTGGAGTGCTTGTTGTGTGGAGAGGTTGAAGAATTCTAGGGAGGAGTTGCAAGGAGAGGCAAAGGATTCTGAGAAATACTGGAGTACTAGTAGTGCCTGTGGGGAGGGAACTGAGTGGCTTCAGATGTGTAGAAGGTGAAAAATTGTAGTCTAATGAGTTCTGAGGAGAAGGGGATAATCACTTCCCTTGGCCTGCTGGCCCTGTCTCTGTTAACCCAGTTGAGGTTTAGTTGCCCTCTCTTTGCTGCCAGGTGCACTGCTGGACCTTGTTCACCTTTCTGTCCACCAAGATACACAGATCTTTTTTCACAGCTCTGCTCCCCAGATGTCTGTCCCCCACTGTTGGGGCCTTCAGATTGTGTCAGCACTGGAGCTGCTAGCCTCATTGTTATCCCAGGAAACAGGGATAGAGAGGATGGTGTGGTAAGAAGACAGCACCAACAGACGGACAAGTGCCTGCTTACAAATGCAGTATGTGCATGTTCATGGACACACTTGCACACCAGACCTTCACCAGCAGACACACTCATGCTGGCCAAGCACAGGCACATGTTCCCACCTGTGAACCCAGTAGTTAATCTGGCAAAAGGCCATGCTGACTCACAGCAGTCTGACAATACATTTGGGGCAATTAGAACTGGAACTGCGTTTCAGGATGGAAAAGTGATTCGTAGGATCCAGCTGCTGCATTTATGCAGCAGTGCTGGGGTGAGCCATTCAACCCCCACCAATGGTGACTGTTGTCTGCTTCTCACACCTCCCAAAATGTTTGAGTGACATCTAGACAGGTGGTCACAAAGTTTGGCCAGCTCCTGAGTGCTTTGTCCTAGTGTAATCCCTTACAAGCCACATCCGTTACCCTTCAAAGCCTCCCACCCTACTCCCCCATATCCAGCCATCCCATAATGGGTCATGCAGAGGCATCAACACTTGCACTTTCCTTCTTACCTGCCAGTGGGATGGTTTTCCCATGTGTTTCTGTACCACAGGGAAGAATCGCACATTTGGGGCAAAAGTCAGGAATAGGAGTCTAAGTGTGCAGTTTTGGATGCCGAAATATAAGCAGGATCTAAGCTATTAAAAAGTATCCAAAGGAGGCTGCAGAGATGGGGAAGGGTCTAGAGGGGAAGGGTATGAGAAGCAGTTGAGGGCACTTGACTTATTCAGCCTGGAAGACATTGAGGGGAGACCTCATCAGGGAGACCTCCCCTGAAGGGAAGCAGAGGGGCAGCTCTGATCTCTGCTCTCCGGGACCAGAGACAGGACCCCAGGAATGGCTGGAGCTGTGTCATGGGGGCATCCCAACAGATGGATATCAGGAGAAAGTTCTTCCCCCAGAGGGTGGTCAGGCACTGAACAGTCTCCTCAGGGAATGGTCACAGCTCCAAGGCTGCCAGAGCTCCAGGAGCATTTAGACAATGCTCTCAGGCACAGGGTGGGATTGTTGGGGTGTCTGTGCAGGGCCAGGAGTAGAACTTGATCCTCAGGGGTCCCTGCCAACTCAGGATATTCCAGGATTCTGGGATTCCATGGACTTTTCTTCCTTGTCTTCATTATTCCAGGTACTGAAGACAAATTTCTCATTCACTGTGCCCTGCCAGGACTATGGCAGGTCTAATGAAATTAAACTAGCACGCCTTTGAAATTCAGGCATAGAATATTTATTATATGATTAAGAACCTGGCACTGAGCGGAAAGTGTATCACATCTTTGTGTGCATCATTTGAACAGAAGCAGTTGTGACAGAGCACAACGTAAGTTCTGCTTGCCCTCACTCACCCCAGAATCAGGCAGTGGCAGCCCCAGACTATCACTGTCCAGTTTAGGACATTATCTTCCTCTACCAAATACCCAAGTAATTACTTTAGCTCTGGAAACCTCAGGCAGCTCGAGAATACTAGAGCAAGGAGCTGGATGGCCTCCCCTTAGGCAAGTAGATCTTTCCCTTGTAAAACAAGGCATGTGAAGCAGAGCCACGACTGTCGATCTCTTTCTCTGAGTGTACAGAAGCATTTACATGGTGTTACCCGCATATTTCACTCTGACATCACCGATGGCCTCAACACCCCTGTCCAGGCTGTAAGCAGATGGGGTCCTCCGGAAGCCAAGGTCTGTGACCATCAGCTTCCTGGAGAAAGGCTTGATTGATGTGTGGAGAGGACTGTGGTGAACCCACAACTCCTTTGTGGTGCAGAAGGAGTAGCTTGCAGGAGGACTGTGCTGTATCCCCAGATCTTTAATTGTGCAGTAGGTAACCTCAGGACACAACTCCACTTCCTTGATTGTACAGAATGTGGGGCGCTGGAGGGGGATTTTGAAGCTGCTGAGACGCATAATAGGGCTTCCTTTTGTCTCTCTCCATTCCAGCAGTGGATACTGCACCTCTTGGGTCTGCAGGGACTGGTGCCAAGAGGGTCGTCCCACCAGACACAACCATGCCAGCCAACCTGCTAGAGCCAGCATGGTCAGGACCAGCAGAGCCAAGGAAGCGAGGTAGAGCACCCAGTGCAACAGGCAGCAGTGCCTCAGCACCCACTGCCCCCACTGTGGACCCTCCCCACCTGCCTGCAAATGCAGCACAGGTACAGCCTGTCCTGGGATGGAGCATGGGCAGAGAGGAGGAGGAGCAGGTAGGGGGGAATATACTGGTTGGGTGAAGTGTGTGGTGTCCAGGGGAGGTGGTAGTGTTGGGGCATGAGTGGAAAGCATGGTGTTGGCTGACGTCGGAGGAGGAGATGGAGGTCTGACAATGGAAGAGGCCTCTAACATGGCAGTAGAAGGCACTGCTGTGGAAGTGGTGGGAAGTGTGCCAGTGGACCCCATGAGACTGGCATAGGTAGTGCTGGCAGCAAGGGTGGTTTGGGGATGGCCACTGGTGCTAGCAGGGCTGCTGCTCTTAGTGGCTGGCAGTGAGGTGGCAGAGTCAAGGGTGGCGGGTCTGTGCAGGGGGATGGTGGTAGCAGCAGTGAGAATAGTGGCAGTGCTAGGAGTCTGTGTGGGTGTCATGGTGGGACTGGCGGGTACAGGAGTGGTGGTGCTGGGAGCTCTGATGCTTGTCAGCACCATAAGCAAAGTGCTTGGGGAAAGGGTGGAGGTACAAGGGGTGCTGAAGGAAGGTGTGGTGAGGGGAGGTCTTTCGGTAGTGAGGGTAGGGAGGCAAGGTGAGGTAACAGCACAGGGCATGGTAGTGTGCTCTTTGGGGATGAATGGATGTGGGGGGAAGGTGGTAATGGTAGCCTTCTCTGTTGTTTCTTCCCCATAATAATATTCATCCCCTCCTTCCTCATCCGCATCCCTCACAATGCTGCAGTTGAGCTTGAAGTGAATGATGGGCTTCTGCCTATGCTCAGCAGGGCTGTGGCACAGTACCTTCTCTGGTGCGACCTCCACCTTTGTTTCCTCCAGACCCCGCTCTGGCTTATAAACAATGTCAGCATTCTTCTGGATCCAGGTCTGGAGGTAGTGCAGGTCGCAGTCACAATGCCAGGGGTTCTCAGTGAGGAAAACATACATGAAGAAGCGCCCCTTTGGGAAGAAGTCCGTGGGCAGGGTCTGCAGCTGGTTCCCTGTGAGCCAGAAGGTCTCCAACATCTGCAGGTCCTGCAGCAACTCCTTGGGTAGCTCCTTCAGGAGGTTGTCTGAGAGATCCAACTCCTTGAGTGCCCTCAGCCCTGCAAAGGCCTCCTGGGGCAGCTGCTGCATCTTGTTCCCTCGCAAGTCCAGGACCTGCAGCTGTGGCACTGTGCGGAAAGCCCCCGGGGCCAGCGTCTCCAGGCTGTTGTGGGCCACAGCCAGGTGGGTAAGCTCAGGCAGACCCTCCAGGACAGGTAGGGCCCCCAGTGCGTTGTGGGAGAGGGTCAGCTCCTTCAGGGACGGCAGCAGGGCCCCAGTGTGCAGAGCCACCAGCCCATTGTTGGCCAGGTCGATGTCCTGAAGCTTGGCGAAGGGCAGGAAGGCGGTGGTGAAGAGGGACTGCAGGCAATTGTCGCTGAGCAGCAGGATGCCTGTGTCCGCAGGCAGGTCTGGGGGCACTGCGCGGAGAGCCTGCCCTGTGCAGTTCACCTCCAGGAGGTCCTTGACCTTGTTCATCTCTGAGGGGCAGGGCTGGGCTGGGGGCAGCAGGGCCAGGAGAGCGATCAGGGTCAGGGCAGGGACCTGCATGGCCTGGAGGAGGAGAACCAAGGGTTGTGGGTGGCAAGCAGGCATGCACCTACACATTGCCTTTTTCCTTCGCAAGCACCATTTGCAGCAGAACTGGCATCCCCTGCCAGACCCTCTAGCACCCTCTGAGCTCTGCAGCTCCTCCCTGGGATGGTGGAAGGGAGGGATGAATCCCACACCTACTGCCATCTTGTCTTTGGAGGCCAGCAGATGACATTTCAGCCCTTCTGCTCACCTCATTCTCTTCTGTAGTGGGGAGAACCCTGACTCATGGGCCTCTTCACAGCAATGCCTTCTCCACTGGGGCAGCATTGCTGCCCTCACCACTGTAAAAGCCATGCCTCCACAGTGTGTCCCAGCGTACCCACACCCAGCTCAACCCAGACAAATCGCATGCTGGAAGAATCTCCCTGAATATGCTCTTACCCAACACCAGCTGAGCCCTCTGCTAGATTTGGAGGGTAGGAGCATGAATCATGTGAAAGGAGCTTCCTGTGCACAGATGTGGCTTCCATGAGTATCCAGGCCCCTGTGAACACTGTGACTCACCTGTGGATCTTCCAGTGTTTCCTCTCTTGCTGCTCTGCCTCCTTCTGCTCACAGCCCAGGCAGTGCTCTGAGACAGTGCTAGCGGGGAGCTGCCCAGGCCTCTATCAGCACCCACAGCTGTGGAAAGGGAGCTGTGGTTTCCTGAGCAGCCAAACCTATCTCCTGTCCTTTCGCACAGCCCTCGCTTCAGCTGCACTGTCACATCACCATCTCTCCTTGCAGAATGTCAACGAGGATCAGCAGGCATTGCCCCAGCAGCAAATGGTTGCGGCCCACTGCAGCCTGCACTGGATCCTGCTTGTTCTGCTGCTCAAGCCAGTTTACCCCTTAGGATTTGCAGGACCGCTTGCAGAAAATAATTCCATTGGCTTCTGGAGAGGAAATGGGCAGGATCATTGGCCACAGCTTCTGAGAAGGGGCTCAGGTGGTAACAAAACTATGGACTCTACGCCCATGATGCTGGAGAAGCCCTTGCATCTGGATGCAGTCTCATCTGGACCAGGATGCCTTGAGGCTCAGGACATATCTTGCTGTCTGTGATAGAAGTGGGATGGACTGATGCTCTCCTACCCCAGCAACTGTAGTTTAAAGCCCTCTTTTCCAGCTTGGCAAGCCTGTGAGTGAAGATGCTCTTTGCCTTTTCGGACAGATGTACTCCATCTGCCCCCAGTAGACCAGGTTGTTCAAAGCAAGTCCAGTGGTCTAAGCAGCCAAACCCCTGGCTGCGGAGTTCTCTCTCTCTTTGCCGAATTCTTGGTTCGGTCGTGGACGGTCAGGACAGACAGTGACGGAGATTTCTATTCTCAGGTTTTAGATCATGATGTTTATTGCAGAAGGTGTGGGAAAAGAGCCCTGCCAGGAGCTGCCACTTGCAGCTCCAGGCAGGTCAGAGAAGTTAGAGAGCAGGCGAGAGGGGAGAGAGTGTCAGAGCGTGGCAGAGTGAGAGAAGAGGAGAGCAGAGCAGAACAGAATGCTCTCAAGGGTGATTACAATACATTAAATCATCTTCTGTGTTGAATATTCTAATTTCCATGAACCAATCTAGAATAAGCTACAAATCCTACAACATTTGCATACAGCCTATAAGAATCATTACATTAACCTATGGCATTATATTTTAAACTCTAAAAGTTGCTCTTTGGGCTCTTTGATGAGTTTGCAGGGTCTTCCTTGATCTTTGGACCTGTCTACACGTAGAGGGCATTGTTTAAACAAAGGGGGATTACCTATAGCCGGTATACATTGCTTTCCAGTTGTTCAGTGACTGGAGTTGGGTAACTCAAAGCTTGTTTTCATCTCAATCTCAGCATCTTTTGCCAGGTAATCATATTTGTAAGATTTTCCTATTCTGTCTTCCCCAACACCTGGCTGTGGCACCAGTCCTGTAACCATTTGTTGATTCCCCAGATTTGACTGGCTCTTTCAAACCCCTTCCCTTTGATCGGGAAGACTGATGAAAAAACTAACTGTGCTCCAGAGTCAGCAGCTACTGCTGCTCCCAGGGCTCTGTAATCCTTCTTGATGCTGCTCAGACTGCTCTTGACTCCATACCTCTCAGAAGAGAGTCTCCTCCTACTATTACCCTTTTCTTAGTTGTGCGGATTGTTATATGGGGAGCAGATTATGCTGCCTTACTGGTTGTTATACGGGGAGTAGATGGGGCTGCCTTACTCATCTCCAGTGCCTCTTCTGCTGGGTCTTTCCTGCAGACCTGTGAAAGGTTCTGCAAGGGCACCTCTGGCTTTGGGGGAAGACTGTTCTTCCTGCAGGTCCTTGCTGTTCCAAGTTTCCATTCTTCCACATTGGCCCTTGCGGAGAGAAACAATGGACTCTACACAATTCAATATGAATCAAGCAGAAGCCATTTTATTGACGAACTACTGTTCCACATGGTTTCCACAGGCCCTCCTCCCTTCTGTGTTCTCTTGGTCCTCTTCCCTTCTATGTGTGTCACTGGTGGAGTCTCTTGCTGTTTGTCTTTGGGCTGTGGGTCTACTGCAAACTGT
Source organism: Oreocharis arfaki (assembly GCA_013398015.1). NCBI lineage: Eukaryota > Metazoa > Chordata > Aves > Passeriformes > Paramythiidae > Oreocharis > Oreocharis arfaki. The sequence continues at coordinate 15,751 of VZRR01000007.1, read as the reverse complement.
GCTTGGAACAAGCAGACTCTCTCCTTCCTGTGAAAGAACTCATTCTCAGATGCCCTGATAGTATACAGCCTTCTCACTGCCTCTTGCCTTCCTCAGCCACTTGCCACAGGTGGTCCTCCACCTGGGCACACCTTTTGCAGGTAGGTCTGCTGCCTGTCTCTGCTCTGGAGAAAGATCCAGTCACTTCCTGCAATGAGACATCTGCACTGCAGCCTCTCCATTTGGCAGCTCTATCTAGATGGAGGCATTGGCAGTAGCCAGGGTAGATGACACAGACCTCAGTGCTGGAGTTGCAGCCTTTACTCTCAAAGGACTGTCCACCATTCTGTCTTGGGAGTCAGGTAGGAGGAATGTCTTCAACCTGTGCACACAACATGCCTGCCTGCTGGAAGACAGAGCTTAGATGCAAGTTATGAATGGTATGTGCAATGATAACTGCATTGGGGTACTCATCTACAGAGGCATTTCCTTCTGCCATGGAATCTTAATCTATAATGGTATCTGCAGAAGAAATGGAGTCTGAAATGATACCTACATTTACAACAGTAATTGCAATGGCATCTGTGTCTGTCTACAAGACAGGAGTTACTTAATCTTGGAATATAAATTGTTCTTAATAATATTCTTGCCCTCTTTTAATTTTATTTTTCTTTTTTTTTTTTTGTTCTCCCTTTCCAAACACAGAAAACATGGACAGGGTCTTTGTGGATTGAGACAGGAGGTGTCATTTTAACTAGAACCTCTGGTTCCCCAGGCTTTTTTGCTTCTTTTTACTTTTCATTTTTACAGTCAAATACACTGTGTGCTCTGGCTGCCCATTTCCTAGACCAAATTGTTGGAAATTATATAACTTTTCTAAATTTTAAATTAATTCTAATTGGTTTTTTTAAAATAATCATAACCAGTATGTAAATTATAAGTAGTGTGTTAGTCTTAAATCACTTTTAGCCAGCATTTAGCAAAATTGTCATATGCTCCTTTTATGGGAACACAGCTTGGGAAAATTACTGAAACTTTATGTTTTGCTAAACTAACTCTGATGAGCTTCAATGAAAAAAGCATGGGAGAGACGTACTGTTGAAGCTGGACATCTAGAATGCAGAATTTATGGACTACAAGAACCTTTTGCAGAAACCAGAAGATAAAGAGGAGACTAACAAAGACTCCTATGTGTTGGAAAGCCCCTGCTGGAGGAAAAAGATACTAAAAAGACTAAAAATACGGACTAATTAGCGTAAGAAGCAAGAAATCAACTGCCAATAGAAGACAGAATATTAATTAATGAAAGAGGGTTATGTAATTTAGAACCAATGAACATTAATTTCTTTGTTTGCTAACAATGTATAAGTAAGTGCAAAAGTTTTGTATCTATGTCTGTATGAAGGCTGGAATTTTGTTGGCCATACACACACCTCTAGACCAAGGAGAAAGTAATGCCTCACTTGTTAACACTGAAAAGACAGTGTTAGAGGGTTTTATTTATCCTGACAATGTTGAGGGATTCAGTAACACAAGGATAGCAGAAGCATGCTGACAAGTCACACTGGCTTGCCTGTTTTTTCTGTTTTATATATTGCCTGGCTTACATCTGTTTGCCCACTGCTGAAGCAGTGGTGTCACTGCAAAAAGCAAGTGCAGAGTGTGTTCTCCAGTGGGGTCTGGCGATACAAACACTGGCTCCACTGCAGTTTGTTGGTGGCTCCTTATCCTCTTCTGCAAGAGAGTAAGGGAAGGCTGTAGTCAGATCCATGTTGAAGCTGCTTGAGTGTCAGAGGCAATGGATGGATTTTTGGGGGGGCCTGTTCAACAAATGCAGTATGGGCTGTGGGTGTGTTCTAGTGATCGTTTCAACTGCAGCTGCTGCTAGGCCAGCAGCAGGCTGGAGGGGCATTGCTGGGTCTCTCCTCCCCACTGTGGTCCATGGTGTCTCCTCCTGCCAGCTACCAGAAAAAAGAGCCTGGCTGAAGCCCCACATAGTCCTGGTGGGCTGTGTCAAGCCCTGGAGCCTTCTGCCCAGGCTGAGCTGCTTTGTGCCCTTAGCATCTTCCTGGGCAGTGAGTGCTTGTGCATCCTTCCCCTGCAGCATCCAATCCCTACTGGCTGGAGTCTCTCCTGTACTACAGAGGAGGGAGACGTGGGTGTGGAGGGGGGCAAACACCATACATAGTGTGGTACTGTGTATATTTGGCCTGAGTGGTGCTGAATCCTGGTGTGCTATACGTGTACATCTGTAAAAATGTTGCTGTCTCCACAGAACTGTGCAGTGCTATCGACACATGCGACAGGATCTGCAATATGGAATTGCATATGGAATTGCATCTGCATATGGAATGCTGTATGTAGCACTTGTTGTGTCCAACGCCCCAGTGCACATAACATTGCAGATGTAGGCAGTATTGAAGGTTAAGTTACCATAGCAGACTCTATTGCAGAGGAGGATACCCACTGCAGAGGTATCTTTGCAGATTAAGATACCATTACAGACCCCACTGAAAATGCAGATGCTATGTCAGATGTCAGTGTAGATGCAGAGCTGGCAGGGAAGAGACCGGCCTGAGTGAATAGAGGACTTTGTCTGGAACTCAGGGAGAAATAGAGAGTTTATCACCTCTGAAAAAAAAAGGCAGAGAACTCAGGACGACTATGAGGATGTTGTTAGGTTATGCAAAAAAGAAAGAAGGCGAAAGCCCAGCTACAAATTAATCTGGCCACTGCTGTAAGAGATAACAAAAAGTGTGTCTACAGATACATCCCCCTAATTAGTTGAGGCCCTTCAAGTGATCTTTCAAATGATCCTGACCTTCAAATGTCAGCAATCTGGGCACACAGATGGGTCAGCGCATTTGTTTTACCATTCTTGTAAGGCCCTTGGCATGTTTTATCCCTAAATGATTTTTCTCTTTCCTTCACATTCCTTCCCTAAAAGAGGAAAATAAACCAAATGAGTAAAACCAGGGCATCTTGAGGCAGAGGGATTGTCCAGAAAGGGCATTTGCCTCCAGCAGCATGCAGGGAAACGGGAACCCCGCCAGGGTGATAACCAGTCCCCATGGTAACCTCTTGCTCCTTTTATCCTGCCAGATGACACTGGCCAAGCCCCAGGCACCGGCAGCCATTCGCTGTGCACAGCTCCTCCAATGCTGAAATATGTTTAAAAAAACAATACACTCCCAGAGATTTGTCTGCTCACCTTGAGCTGTGGGTAAGGATGATCTGATTTCCCCATTTCATTTTTATGTCTCAACTAAAAATGTTGAAAGATTCAGACTAGAGGAGAGCCCTGAAATCAAAGGGAGTTTTCAACTGCACATTTTCACATGACTGCCTTAAACAAAATAGAGTTTGGATCCTGATATTCCTTTCCAGAATAGTGCCATTCCTCATCTGAAAGATACTGTAAGTCTGGCTGAGGACAGCCCAATTTTGAGCTTTCTTAGGAACAGTACCCCAAAAACTCACCAGCCTAATATCAGATGTGTATTGAGGGAGCACAAAAGAAGGATGAGAGTGCACCCACATGCAGAAAGGATAATGCATACTTGTCCAGCACCTTCATGCAGACCACTGTCATGGCCTCCACAGAAGGGCACTGTCCATTCCAGTTTCCACCCACCACTGAGCTCTTTTGTGTTTGCACTATACTTTTTAAAGACATTTAAAGTTTTGTGTCTAATGGGAACCCCCTGGGAAAGTCTGGGTGCTGTCAGGAAACACCCCAGAATTTATTCCAGGTTGTCAGCACATCTGCAGTCAAGAGATGGCGCGCCAGCCAGATCCACTGCCTTTGGGAATTCACAAAGTTGGTGTTCTACTGGTTTTGAAGCCTAAGAGAATCAAGCGCAACTTAAGCCTGTCAGGAAAATTAATCCACAAACACCAGAGGTTTATGTCCAAAAAGGAGACAGAGGAGTCCTGTAACTTTATTTGAATAGAGGCCATGGGCTTTTTCCATGGTGTCTTTCAAATTGCTAGAGGACACAGCCTCCTTTTTATCCTAATTTCCCGGCCACATTTTCCTCTCTCTTTCCCCATTGGCTGAGGTACTTGAGAGGTACAGACTTCCCGAATTGCCTAATAGAGACCCCCTTCTAATATACACCCCCCCCCTTTTTCTTTTCCTTGTGTCTCAGTTCTTTTTCTCTAAATCCAGGGATTTAGCACAGTCTTGAGTGAGTAACAGTCAATTAGTGGAATTCCTATGGAATTTATGGTTCCTCCCATTGCTTCTTTCACCTCTCAGTATCTGGCTTTATCTACCATCAGGCCCACAGTTTGTTTCTAAAGACACCTCCTTCTCATTCCTTTCAAGACAAATCAGGAGAGAACCTCCTGCATTCGATGACTTAACTGACTTTTGAGAGAAAAGCTAATGTCTTTACAAACCATTCGGTGTTAACGTCTTTGAAATGGGTCCTAATGTCTCTACCCACTTCAAGCAGCAGGTTTGTTACAGAGCCCAGGCAGCTTGGCTCCCGAAACAGACAAGGGTCTGCACAACCCTGACCTTCGGAACTTTGGGATAAAATGACAGGTTCAAGGGAGAATGTGGTGGGCGGTTCGGGAAGGCTGCACCTTCCTGGTACCTCAGCCAATGGGGAAAGGAAGAGGGCAACACGCGGCCGGGAGTTTAGGACAAAAGGAGGCTGCGCCCTCCAAAGCCTCGAGAGAGAAAACCCCGTGAGCGTGTGCCCCGGTGGATTCTCTCTCTTTATTCAAATAAAATTGAAGGACTCCTGTCTCCTTTTTAGACATAAACTTCTGGCGTTTGTGGGTTTTCCTGATACCTTTGACACAATTTTCCTCTTGGCATTCAAACTATTTTTAAAAAAAGATAAATATTTTGCTACTTGTATTTGTTTATCTAACCTGAAGATTTCTTGAAAGGTGGTGTTAGTGTGTTGAGACGACAAAAGCTCGAAGTTACATATAAAATTTGGTTTTAGATCTGTAATGTGATTCTCTGAAGTGCACTGTAATTACATATTGATATCCATTTTTATGAACTATTTTTTTTCCTGAATTTGTGTTGTTTTCAGAATACTCCAATGCTAATTCCCTGATCCTGAAGAATTCCACAGCGATCCTGAGGAACGTCCTGGCTGGAGCAGAGCAGAAGCTACATGAGTATCCATGAAGCACTGGATTCCTTTTGAGAGACAGTAACAATTTTTTTGGCACGGACAGATATGGATGGCAATAACATTTTGGGTAACCCAGGACACTCTGCATGAAGACATTCCTTGTTGTTTGTGCTTGCTTTTACTGTGTTTATAGTAATTACAGGTACACAGTGTAGTAAGTATTTATTATTATAAATAAAGCTATAATTTGCTCCCATCCCAGAAGAGTCTGATTGTCAGTGTTCTACCATTTCTTGTATTTTGGGGAAGCAGGGGGGTGGGGTACATGGCATGTATTCTTAAACCCCATCCCTCGGGCTTTTGCATACTAGCTACAGAGGAAAGAACAAGGGTTGCCAGCTGGCGACCTATGCAAACAAGATCCATCCCAAAGTGAGTCCTGTTAGTTTCCTAAAGGGGCCCAAGGGATTATGGGGAACAGTAGTACTAGTTTGGCCTGTAATTAAGCCTGTGTTTTGCATTTGTGGTGAGAACAGGGTTATTTTAGTTAAAGCCCCCTCATTATTAGGGTCAGAAACTGAATCTGGATCCCAACAACAACCAACAACAACAACAACAACAAATATTTTAAAGATTAGATCCCAAACCACATTTTCAAGGTCCAAAGGGTAATTTTTCAGATTTAACCCTGAGTTTTTCAGGCACAAACACTATTTATATGATGCAATCCTCAAAAAGAAGGAGAACTGCATACATTTTAAATCACCAGAACATGTGTTTCGGAGAACAAATAGTCAATTTAAAGTCCAAACCCACATTTTCAGACTACAAAATTGCTAAAATTCACTGAATTGCTAAAAAGCAATTTATAATTGCTAGGATTTATGCTTTTAGAGTCCAAAGACACATTTAGAGGGTCCAAAGCATTATTTTTAAGGCCCAAGGTCCAAAGCCTCATTTGTGAGTACAAAGGCTCATTTTTGGTCCCAAGCCTTCTTTTTTAGTTTTCCAAAGCCTCAATGTCAGGGACCAAAGCCCCTCTTTAGAATTCAGTCTGCAATTTAGCCATCTCAAATCCTTCTTTTTAAGACTCCAAAGACCCATTTCCTCATGCGCTTACAAGTAAAGTAGGTCTTGAGAGACTATGGGGGGTGAGAGTGCTCATCCTTCCTTCTCTGTGACGGTGTGGGTGTTCCCTGTGTCACACTGGGAAGCATGTCAGCTCCAACAGTCTGCCTGCGGGTGGCTCAGCTTCAATAGCTTTTTGGGCAAGATGAAAAATTTCTATGTACCAGCTGTGACACTTGAGACAGGGAGCTGCAGATTTTAGAGGCTGCAGAACATCTGTCAGAGCTTTCACCACTGAGGATCAACCCACCAGCATGAGGCAGACCAAGATGGGCTTCTGGGAGAGGATGGAGCCCACCTTCATGATGGCCAGTATTACCCCTAGAGGTACAGACATCTGCAGACACCACAGGACTGTCGCCAGGACCCACCATGCAGCATTGTGGGACACAACAGCTGTCCTGAGGGTGTCTCCATCCAGGGCTGTAGACAGCAGTGACATGCCTGCCAATGCCCCATAGCCCAGGGGTGCTGGGAGAGTTGAGAGCTGGTAGATGCAGAGCACAGCCTGGTATTCCTCTGCTTTCCAGAGCAAATGGCTGTCTGGGACACAGTGGCTGGCTACATCCAGCAAAAGCTCTTGCTGTACAAGGTAGGACAACACCCGTATCCTCCTCATCTGCTCAGAGAAGTGGGGAGTCCCATAGCCCTGAAGCATAGCCTGCAGCTCCTCTTGCTCTCCTCAGAGAGCAAGAAACCCACCTTGAAAAGTCCCGCTCCACTTTCAGGAGACCATCTCCAAAACGGAACATGTTCAGGGATTGCTTCCACACAAAAGGTAACACGACAGAAAGCTGTTGCTGGCAGTTAGCTCCCCATGGTAGCCTAAAGCTTCACTTCTTGGCAGTGGAGAAAAACCACTAGGTTCTAAAGGGTCATTTGGAATGACCCTTTAATTTGGAATGACCCTATTAATTTTTTTCATGCCTAAAGCCTTCATTTTAGGGCCACAACCCTCATTTCTGAGCTTCCAACCTGTTTTATATTACCTTTTATTGCCTGTAGGACCTGATTTGGAAGGTCCAAAGTTTCATTTGTAGAGTAAAGGCTCATCTGTAGAGTCCAAAGCCTTCTTTAGAAAGTCCAAAGGGTCTTTCTGGGGTCCAAACCTCTCTTTAGCTTCCACGGATCTCCTCTCTGGAACCAAAACAAATGAGTCTCTGGACCCTGCAGATGAAGCTTTGGACCTTCCAAATAGGACTTGGAGCCTTCAAAATTATGATCTGAGCCCTTCAGATGAGTATTGGGGTTTGTGCCTAAACAAGGTCAGTTTGGACTTAAACCAGGATGTTTTGGACCCTAACAATGAAATTGTAGCTCCTAAAAACAAGACTAAAATATATGGATACTAAAGGAATAGCCTTAAGAATGGGGGTTTACATCCTAGAAATAAATTTTTTTTAGCTTCTAAATGAAGCTTTGCATATGAAGAACATAAAGCTTTGAGCCCTCAGTGAGGAGTTTGCACCCTAAAATGAGGCTTTGGATTCTAATGAGCTCTCCTGAGAGGTGGATTCCAAAGAATCCTGGTGCTAAAAAGCCAGCAAGAATGAGAGAGCCAGGGTGAGAGAGAAGCTGGGTGGGGGCCTAGCAACCAGCCAAGGTTCACCCAGCACAGTTTCTGAAGGTGTTCCTTTGGTATTGCTAGTTCAAGGTCAGCCTGAAGCTGACCTTAAGGGCAGAGAAAATTCATTGGAAATGAACCCTAAGAGCCCAGGTGATCTGCTACACAAGTCTCATGGACACATTCCAGTACCTGGGAAGAATGGAACAGAAATCCCCAACACTGTGAGTGTGCCAGCCAAACCAACCACTAGGCTCACAGCCCTCAGCAGCCTTGAATTCCTCCGGCTGCTGCAGCTCCAGGAAGAGACAGGAGCTTGGTTGGTAGGTGAACCCTTTGCCAGGGGAGGTCCAGTGACTTCTAGTTGTGAGAGGTGCCCAGGTTGTGGTAGCCACAGGGTTCCCTGGGCACAACAGGACATGCCCCTATGCAGCCTTGTGTCACAAAGGGGCAGATGTGGCTCCTGTCCAGCCATTGTGACCTCACCTGCCCAATGCTTGGTATCCTGAGGAGCAGACCAGCAAAGATTGAGCTGGTCTTCGGGATTACACAGCTATTTTCTTTGCTACTTGCATGCCTGCATTTTTTCAAGCATTCTTTGTCCTTGGCAGTGACTACAAGCACCAAAAAAATGATTCTGACCGTTAAAGCTGTCCTGTGGGTCGCATTTGGGGTTTTTTAATTTTTGAGCTACATTTATTTTCTTTCTCAACAGGAGACGGGATTAGTTCTGATCTGATCTTTCTGGAGGAGGATCTGCATCCTTTTGTCATCCAGAACTTTTCTGTCTGTTCCTGAGAGGAATAACGGCTGCAACGGGAAATAATTCCTGTAACAGCTTTGCCAGCAGCCTTGAACTTTGTGAATGCCCACAGACAACATGGCTGGTGCTTCATCCCTGAGTGTCAATGTGCTAACAAACTAGAGTGAAATCTGGGGCATTTCCTGAGAGCAGCCAGACTGACCCACGTGATTTTGGTTAGACACAGGAAAATGCATTTGGTCACTAATGCAGAAGACTTTGAAAGAGGACATTGCTCATAGAAAGACTTGACACCCGTAGGTACTTGCTTGTTCTTTTCAAATTACAGTCAGGAAAAAGGAAGACTTGAACTGATAATCCAAAGCTCTAGAGGGAAAGGAACATAGCCTGAGGACCAGAAATCAGAGTGGGAATTTGTTGGACTTTTGGCAGACTAAGCAGGGGAACAGACTGTTTTCCAAAAGTTTTTCCATACCAGTAGACGTAAATGGGCTGTTAGGCTTTCCCCAGTGTTTCTGGGATGGCAGTGAGAGCTGTTGTCCTCAGTGACCCTGTAGAGAACTCAACATTTGAATGTGCTTTCAAGCAACAATATTGTCACATCTTGTCAAATATAATTTCCCTGCAGTCATTGCTGAGGGAATGGCTCTGCCACAAAGGATCCTCTTCCCCTCGGAGGAGATTTGCATGGACTGGCAGCAAAGACAGAGACCTGGAGCAGGACTCTGCAACCTTGGCAGTACTTGCTATATCAACGTCATCCTACAGTGCCTGACATACACACCCCCTTTGGCCAACTACCTGCTCTCTCGTGACCATAGCCAGTTGTGTGAGTACTTTCAGAAATATCTCCTTGTAAATCCCTTGAGCACATCCTAAGGATTACAGAACCTGGAACTCTGTTTAGGAGGACAGTAGCCCTTCTGTGTCAGCCCCATGAGCTTGTGTTCAAAGAAGAAGAAGCCACTTTTTCCAATGTGTGTGTCCACAGATGACACAAGATGTATGTCTGTCTTCAGGAAGGCACCTCTTTCTAGCCTGGTGCCTCTGTCCCTGCAAGTTAAAACCTCTTGGCTTATTGGACCAAAAACTTGTGACAATTTCTGAAGAATATTTTCCCTGCACTAAAATGTCCCGGGCTTGTTAGGACATTGTCATCTTGGGAGAAGAGAAGTGAAGACTTCTTAGAACTTCAAGATCTCCATTAGGTTTCCCAGTGCTAGGGATGATGTGCTAACCTGAGGAGCTTTCTTCCCTCTCTCCCTGCCTCCTTTCCTCCTTTCATCCCTCCCTCTTCAGGTCATCGGCAAGGCTTCTGCATGATGTGCATCATGGAAGCGCATGTTAGGAAGGTCCTGCGTTCCTCAGCCAGTGTCATCTGGCCTAGGGCCGTTGTCAGGGACCTCAAACGTAAGTAACTTCAGATGCCTTGACAGGTTCTTCTCCCCTTCTTGTAAGTGAGATCTACTAACTTCTTTCTTAGTCATAGGAGAAGAATTTGAACCTGACATGGCCGGAGATGCCTATGAGTTCTTACGCTGTGCTCTTGAGGCCATGCAGAGAGCTTGTCTGAGTGGAAGTAGCGAGTAAGCATAAGTACCTTTTCCATGCCCCTGAGCTCACTGGACTCCTTGATGTGTTCCCATCAAGGAAAACCTATGCCCAGGGCTTTCCAAGCTAAACTCTTGGAGGAGGGGATAACTCTGCCTTGACATTTATTTCCAGTGTGGACATCTCTTCTCAAACAACTACCATCATCCATCAAATATTTGGGGGCTTTCTGAAATCCAGAGGTATGTTTCCACATCTATTGCTCTCCTTGGCATTGTTTTCACCCTTCTGTCCGCCTGTGATAAATGGCTGGTCCTATAACTGGCATAGTAGGTACCATGAGCATAAACTGTCACCATTAATTAACTTTCTCCTTCACTCAGCATTTTGATTTTCCTTCCAGTCATATGCTTGAGGTGCCAATCAGTTTCTGACTCCTACAAGGCCTTCCTGCATGTCCTTTTGGATATCAAAGTAAGAGGGCTTGCAATTGTGCTTCAAGACATCCCAAGGTCTCTGTAGCTTTACAGAACCAAAGCATTTGTCTTAAAAATGGATCCTGAGAGCACAAGGGAGCTTGGTGGTGGGTGGGAAGGGGAATGTACCTCCTTCTGCAGAGACCATGGCACTCATCTCCTCATTCTACAGAGGAAGCTCTTCATGGCCCCAGGAACCCCTGGGACAAAAAGGAAATGTTCAGCATCACTTCCTTCCTTCCTTCCTTCCTTCCTTCCTCCCTCTTTCCTTCCTTCCTTCTACTGCTTGCAGGGTCATGTTGGGTCTCCTCAGCATCAGCTGCCTGGATCTTCTTGTTGACTCCTTGGAAATGTGCAGGCATGGGCATTTCCCACAGCTCAGTGGCTCCTTTCTCACTCCTCCAGGCACCCTCATCCCTTACCACAGCTCTCGAGGACTTTGTGACATCCAAGAAGCTGGATGGAAAATACTGCCTCAAGTGTAGCAAGTAAGATTATTTCTATCAACTTATTAACACTTGATTCTATGTGAAGGAGCTGCATGTCATTGAGCAGAATCATCTTCTCATGGAGGTTGAAAGCACAATTATGTGATGCAGCTTTTTTTAATGTGACCTTATGGCATGGGATAGCCTTAATATACTGTAAGGATATGTGAGACACAAAAGCTTGTCTGGTCTTGTTGGGGGAAGATAGGGTGCATTTCAGCACTTTGGTCCGCTTTGTTTCAAGGTGTGAGAAGAAGGTTACCGCTTCTAAGAGGGTTACAGTCCATTGTGTGCCCAAGGTCTTCACTGTGTGCCTGGAAAGGGCTGCTGATCACACAGGCAAGAAGATCAGCAAGGTGTGTATGCAACTGCAATGCAACTTTCCCTTCAAAGCAGAAGATTCTCCAAAGCAGTACACTTTTTCAGAACCTGCTCATGTTGGGGGTTTTGTGTTCTGTTATGGGGAGAGGAGAGTTCCTATGAGAAGACCATCCTGGACTCTGCTTCAACAGATCTACTTTGGCTGAGAATAGTTTCCTGCTGCCCAAACCATTATGTGCTGAAGAGCTATTTCATGTGGTAGTTCAGGATAATTTCTGAGCCTACTTGGTCTTTCTGTAGATTGTGGAGTATCCCGAGTACTTGGATCTTCGGCCATACATGTCTGACACAGCTGGAGAGCCCCTCCTCTACTCCTTATATGCTCTCGTGGTGCACAGCGGTGACACCTGTCTTGATGGACACTTCTTCTGCTACACAAAGGTAAAGAGCAACTTCTCTCTCGATAGAGTAAAATGTGTGCTGGGAAGACAAACTTCTTTGTCAGTGTTACAGGTATCCAAGGCTTTTGGGAGAGAAGGAGCCTTCAAGGCTGATTTGGATTTGTTTTGGTGTACTCTTTGTTCAGCTGTTCTCTCTCTTTGGTATTGTGGAGAAAACTTGCAGTTCCTTTCCAGAGATGGATGACTTTCTTTGCAGGCCAGCAATGGACTGTGGTACAAGATGGATGATGAGTCTGTGGACAATTGTGGCATCCATGCAGTTCTCAGGCAGCAAGCCTATTTGCTGTTCTATGCCAGGTAATAACCAGAGTCATGTGTTCAGAATACGTTTCCTTTTCCTGGCTTTGTTGTTTGTCTTCTCATCCTCCTGGGTGTTTCTGTCATAGGAGACAATGCTTCCCTGCTTACCTCAGTGCTGTCAATTCTGAGCTACACCATACCAGTCCTTGTCTTGCTGGGCTTTAGGGTGCGGGCCTATGTAAGCTGTTTCTTGTGTGCTCTCTGAAACTAGGTCATGTTGAGGGGACTTAAAGAGGCCTCCAGGAAAGATGGAGAGGGATTCTTTATCAGGGAATGCAGTGATAGGACAAGAGGTAAAAATTTCAAAGTGAAAGAGAGATTTAGATTGGTTATTAGGAAGAAATTATTGCCTGTGAGGATGGTGAGGCATTGGCAGAAGTTGTCTACACGCTTCTCTAAGCTGTGGCTGTCCCATTCCTGGAAGTGTTCAAGCTCTGTCTGGATGGAGGTTGGAGCAACCTGTAGATGTCCCTGCTTGTGGTAGGGGGTGTGGAAGTAGATGGTATGTAAGGAACCCTCCAAACCAAACATTTCTAGGATTCTATGAAATGGAGGCTGCAGGGAGAATAGAGATGAGGACTTGCTCTGACAGGGGCAAACCTGGTGGGAAGACCCCCATCGAATTTTCCATTGGTGACCATGGTGAAATCCTCTCTCTGTTGTAGAAACCACTCCAAGAAAATCACTGAATCCCAGAGGAGCCTTCAAGGAATGTCCTAAACAGAGATCACTTTTTTTTTTTTTTTCCCTCCAGATGCTCTGATTTGAAAATGGGAGGAATGCTGGCTTCCTCTCTGACACCATCGTATGCCCATTCCTTCCTCAGTCAGTGGGGGGCCAGCAGTGAGCAGGCGGGTTCTGCAGGGACACACAGTCAACCTCGTAGGACTACGTCGACGCACTCACAGAGGCCGAGTGCTGGGGAGAGGATCCAGAGTGGATCCCTGCAGTGGGGCAATGATCACTGCAGCTGGTTCATGAACAGCACAGACTCCAACAACTCAACAGGGAGGAAGAGAAAGAGAAATAGTCCTCCAGGTCGTGACCAGGCCCTCAAGGATGGCACAGCTTCGGGGCCCTTCAACAGAAGCTGTCAGTGGGCTCCTGCACCCAGTGCTGCTTGGGTACAACATCTGCCAAGACAGAGAGAGCAAGGCCGGTCCTCACAGCAGGGCTATGATCTTTGCAGACGGTTTGTGGAGGTCACAGACTACCACCAGCCAGTGAGGAGGAGGAGGAGGAGCCCTCCACATTGTGACCAAGACCCAAAGGATGATACATCGGAAGGGCCCTCAAATGCTAGCTCCAAGAGGGAGCAACCCCTGCCAAGGCAGAGAGAGCAGGGCAGATCACGGCGGGGCTATGATCTCCGCAGACGATTTGTGGAGATCACAGACTACCACCAGTCAGCAAAGAGGAGAAGGAAACACTCATTTGGAACAAACAGGCAGAAAAGCCAAAGCCGGAATTAAAACCCCTCATTAGCCTTCCGTGTATAATTTACAAGGTGTTTCCTTCTCTACGGGTTTTGGGGCAATTGGTGGAAATACCCTGTGTGGGATGTTTGTATAATGGGATTTTGAAAGCTGCATGCTTGCATGTGCCCAACTGGCAATCTCTTCTTTTTAAATATGGAGTTCAAGTCACTCAAAAGGACATGAACTGGATGAGCCAACAGTGATTGGGACTGGAAAAGGCTGGATGGCTGGGCCCTGAGGGTGCTGCTCAGTGCTACTGTCTCGTTCCACCATAAAAAGGGGGAGCTGGGAAGGATTCTTTTGATAGATTTTTCTGACGAAAAATCAAGCACAAACACGGCAATATTATATCTGGGATCCGTTTATTGAAATAATAATTTTTTGAAAGGCAAACGAACAACAACAGGAAAAAAAAACCCCTCAAAACCAGCTAAGCGTTCTTATGGGGGGGGACGGGGGGACAACAAACTTTTGGGGACAGAGTGGATACAGAGTCCCCAAAGACAAGGCACAGATTGCCAAGGAGTCAGTCGTTTGCCTGGGACTTGAAATCTTCCATGGACACCGACAACTCAGCGAAGAACAGAAGGAAGCCATCTGCCAACTTCCAGAGCCACACACCGTGAAGAGAGATGCAAGCTTTTCTGGGAATGGCAGGTTGGTGTCATTTGTGGATAGCAAATTATGGACTATTCATGAAGCCCCTCTATAGAGCAATAAAAGCACCTGAAAATGGAATTATAATTTGGACAGAGAACACAAGGGCTGCATTTAAACAGCTGAAACACTCTCTAATGTCAGCTCCAGCACTGGGCTTACCAGACTTAACTAAACCTTTTCAACTTTTTACACATTGAGAGACTTAATGTGGCATTAGGCATATTAGCACAGTGCCTTGGAGACCAACAGAGGGCTGTGGCTTACTTTTCCAAACAGCTAGACAACATTAGCCAAGGGTGGCCTGGGTTTTTAAAAGCCGTGGTGGCTACTGTTATCCTGATTCAAGAGGCCTGGAAACTCACCCTTGGACAGCACATTGTAGTGTATATGCCACATGCAGTGGCAGCAGTACTGGAACAGAAAGGAGGACACTGGCTGTCCAGCAACTGAATGCTTAAATATCAATCACTGTTGTTGGAATAGGATGATGTTACTCTGAAAACAACTTCTGTTGTTAACCCTGCCATGTTTCTGTCCTCTACTGATATGCGGCAAGACTCCACAACTTATAAAAGTTGTAAAGTAGGTATGTTTATTGTGGCGCCGGACGCATGGGAAGTCGCCTTCCAAAGACATGCGTGCCTCAGCAATACTCATCTTGGTATATATTGAGTTAAAAGTTACATATGCATTAGATTACACCATGTATTTATGCATATTCATGGCCTGTCCCCGCTTTGTATTATAATGAGCTCCAAAGTAATTTCCATACGGCGCGCATGCGTAGTGCCACCCAGTGGTCGTGGGCCGGGGTCTCTGGGATGAAATCAGAGTCTTCCTCAGATGAATCAAATAATATTCACGGGTTGAACTTTTTACCTTTTCTTCCTTGCACATGCTCTCTAGGTGCCTGGCCATAGTCCAGATCTTAGAGCTGGTTTGAGCCGGTTTCAGGGTCCGAAAACAGGATCTCTGATCAAGCTGCTTCCTCTTTATCAATAGCCTTGCATCCTCTCTTTCTGTTGAGCAGGCTATATACATTGTTTAGCAAACTGCCAGCCCCTAATCAATCATTCCTAACTTCCTTGAATCACTACCTTAACTGATAATATGCCTGAGCATGACTGTTTACAGATGATTGAAGAAGTCTATTCCAGCAGACCAGACCTGAAGGATGTGCTCCTAGAAAAGCCAGACTGGGAGCTGTTTACAGATGGGAGCAGCTCCATGAGAAATGGTAAACAAATGACAGGTTATGCAGTAACAACCTAGGACAAGGTGATCGAGGTGAACGCCCTGCCAGCAGATGTCATCGCAGAAAGCTGAACTGATTGCATTGACAAGGGCCCTGGACCCGAGTGAAGGAAAGAGGACTCTATGCATTTAGTGGTGTCCATGCCCATGGAGCCACATGGAAGGAGAGAGGACTGTTGAACGCTCAAGGTTGTGGAGGGCTATGGGCCCTTGGTGCAGGAGCCCC
>VZRR01000006.1:5950-33585 GCA_013398015.1 Oreocharis arfaki | reverse complement strand
TCGTTCAAGCATTCTGACCGTGGTGAGAAAGGCAGCAGGAGTTGGGTGTCCCTTGGAGAACAAAAAGAGCAGAAGGGCAGGGGGGGGACGAGGGTGGTGGCAGCAACACAAACTGGGTGGGACCGTGGAGGGGGAGAAGTGTGCTGGGCTGTCGGCTTCTCTTCTGGAACAAAAGAAAACGGAAGGGGGGTCGGGGCAAGTCACAGCCAGGCCGGTGGCTGCCAGCCGTGCCCTCAGTCAGGGTCCGTCCCTCTCGAGTGCTAGCGGTGAACATTCACTTCAAGGAGTCTTGCAAAATGCTTTGTTATCAACAGGGGGATTCTTTTCCTTCTCCTTCTCCCGTTTCCTCGGACTCTCCCGTGGCTCCGGCGCTTCCCTGCCCCCCTGGTTAGCTGTTCTCGCTCCACTCTGGCACCATCCCCACGCCGTGCACCGAGTGGTACTGGTGGGGCGACAGGGTTCGGGGCACGCCGTGGGAATACAGGAATTCCGCCGGCTGGAGGCTGCTGGGAGGGGACTGGATGCCCGTTTGAGGTCCACACTGCCTCACGATGGGCTGGTGAGAGCTTTGGTGCTGGAACATGCCGTGGGTGTCGGCGATTTGGGGCGACGTGTGGTTGGCCACGCTGCCCAGGCGGGGCATGAGCGGCCCCGAGGTGAAGTGGGCAGAGAAATGCTGGTAGGGTAACCTGTCCATGGGCTGCATGGCAGACACTGTGCAACTGCTGTACGAGGGCACGCTGGGCCACGTGTTACAGCTGATGTCCTCCAGGCTGGGCACGGGCTCCGTGGGCGGCGCCGAGCTGGCGTACATGCAGGCCTGGCGCTGCGCCGACTCAGTCCTGTACGACGTGTTCAGTCCCTGCTGCTGCGGGTAACTGGGCCTGTAGAAAGGGTCCTCGTCCGCCGGAGAGGTTTCCATGTAGGGCTTCTTGTAGGGATGCTCGGTGGTGGAACATTCCTCATCTGTTGGGAGAGAAAAGTCCTGCTAGCCAGCAAGGAGGGTGTGCCCGCGGCTGAGCCTCCCTCTCTGCCCTCCTGGTTTTACCCAAGACAATCCGACACCTCCCTCAGTGTAAATCCCCATCAGTGCCTTGGAACTGATCTCAGCCTGTCCTGTGGAGAGCAAGCCTTGCACTTGGCCCTCTCTGCTGGGGAAGGGGTTAGCCAGGAGCTCTGGGAGGAAAATCAAGATGCTGGAGGGATCTTGAGGTTTATCTTGCTTGGTGATCCCCACACACACTCCCCATCTCCTTCCCGCTGCAGCTTTTACCTGAGGAATAACCTCTGCCTGTGACCTCTGCACCTACCAGGGTCCCCTCTCCCGGCCAGGAGGCTCAGAACTGATGCTGCCAACTCAAATCCTTTACATCAAAACATCTCCACGAGAAAAAGAGACAAAAACGGAGACCACAATAAAAATTGTGGCACGGCTGGGACAATCACATTTGGAGTTTGACAGCCCCAGCCCTCAGCTGTGCCAAGGCAGCTGGGCACATAAATCCACTCAGGGCTGTGGGCACATAAATCCACACAGGGCCGTGTGCTGGAGCCAAGGGGAACAAAGGAGAAAAGTAAATTTCACAGCTAGAAACAACAAGGCACATCTTGCAGAGCCCTTTGTTTCGTGCAGCATCCCAGGCCAGCAGAGGGAAGGAGATAAACAATTTAGGTGAAATCTCCGGGGTGAAGCCAGATGAATAAATGAATGTGCACTCATTTATTCATCCGCAAGGTCATCAAATGAAACCGAGCTCCGCTGGAATGGATGGCAAAATTCCCAGGGACGAGCACTTCACCAAGAGATTTTAAGGACAGCATGGCAAGGGAAGGGGAGCTTGTTCTGACAAGGATTAACTTTGCTGCTGCTTCAGAAACAGGATTTCTGGTGCAGGCAGGAAAACATCCCACTTGGTTGGAGCCCTCCTGGTTGCACCCTTTCAGCAGGGTCAGATTTGAAAGAAGTTTGGGACAAGTTACCCTTTACAATTTTTCTCAGCCAACACGTTTAGAGCTGCAATTTTTTTCACCCCCAAAATACAAATGAGATAAAAACCCCCCAATTTCATGGAGAGGAGCATTGAGAGCATCTGCCCCACAAGATGTTGCTGCCAGGCTGCTCTGAGAGGGAATGCTCACGTCACACCTTCAGAAGGGCCAGGTGGGCAGTGCAGACACCTTTTGTTTCTTCTGAACACACACATGCACATGACCCTTATTGCTCTGAACAGCCCTGAGGGCTCTCCAGGAAGCTGCACCCTCTCTGCGTGTAAAATAACCCATTACTCCCACCCAGGGGTCTTCCAAGTCCAGCTGGAACAGCTGCTGCCCTTCATCTTGGTCCGACCCTCCCCCCAAGAGCAGGTTCTGAGGGACACCGTGGGGACATTCCCCACAGCGGCCTTTGGCTTTGTAATGGCACAAATTCAGCTGGGAAGCCGCAGTCCCATTGCTTCCCTCCTGACAGCATCAAAGCCTGGCTCCTTCACCTCAGCAACGCAGAGCCCTGACAACCAAGTTCCTCCTCTGCCTTCCCTGTAAAAGCAGGATGGGATAAATGAGCAATTCCTCCCGTTTTTAACACCAGCTGACACGATAAGCAGGGAGATGCAGGAATGTGTCACCCTCCTTAGCCCTGCTCTGGCCCATTTTGTGTAGGAGCAGGGCAGAGGATGGAGGCCCCTGAGAGCCAAAAGCTGGAGGCACAGGCCCAACCTCTCCCCTGATGTCAGCTCTGTGACAGGAGGGACATCTGGAAGAACGGCCTGAGCTGGAGCTTTTATGGACAGTGTAAAAAGTTTGGATTCCTAACCCACCGCTGAGTAATAAGATCACTGGGGTGGAAGAACAATGTCTTGTAAAATGCAGCATTGTTCTGCTAATAAAGTTTTCAGCATTAAACCGCAGCACTCTGCTGGCACCAGAAATCATTGGCTTGGGGTTTGACTGTTTATTTTATTTTGATTTTTTAAAATACACAACACAAACCAGTCAAATTCTGTTTTTCCGTTGTGTGAAACTGCCTGACTTACAACCTGAGCTTGCTGATTTTTCCATTTAGCCCAGACATTTCTCTGCCTGCCCCGGCCCAGCCAGGCAGAGCCGCAGTGTCACGGAATCACTTCCAGAATCCAGCACGGCTGAAGAGGGAAAAACAAAGCCAGCCAGGATTTCAGTGCAAACCCCATGGGTGCCCTCTGTCCTTCTGAGAGCTCTCGGGATCACTCTGCTTGTCCCTCTAGAGCCAGGCTTGCCGATGTTTTGTGTGGAAAGGGATTTTAAGGTGTGTAAGGACCTTGTTCCCATCTCCAAGCAGGACCCAGGCACTAACAAAGGACCACAGCCTGCCCTAACAGCTTCTGCTTCTCCTCCTGCTCCCTTCTCAGTTATTTTCCCATCTATGGAGCCTCCGAGTGCTAGAGAGGGAAGAGAATGGTCCCTGTGCATCATGAGGCGGGATGGTGCAGAGCAGAGAGCCTCAGCTGGAGCTGCCTGAGGGATTTACACCGGGCCAGGCTCTCTGGCCTTGTCCCAGCGCTCCTCACAGAGGAGACCAGAGGCAGCACAGAGCAGCCCAAGAGCATCCCCAGGCTGTGTGGAGCAGATCTGGGATGCGAAGGGAACATCATCAACGACAAAAGCGGCACAAGACAAACAAATCTCTCGTGCAATGCCAAAGGCTGCAGTTTCAGTTCATCCTCACAGGCTCCAGAGCCTGGACGGTGCAGCTCAAGGCCATAGTCCCATCCCTCGAGGTCCTCTTACCTCCTCCTATCAAAGCAAGCAGGACACAGGAGATACTGAACTGCCTGCTCAGGGTTTGATTCCCTGAGAGCAGCTTCTTGTCCTTTTCCAGGTGCCCCTGAGCCCTCAGAGGAGTTGTTGGCCATCCTGGGAGTTATCCTGACCGTCCCCCACTGTCGTGGCTATCCTTGGAAGCCAGGGGTGGTGATCAGCTCTGGGGAGCAGCCCCTCGACCCTGCACAAACCTCAAAACGCAGGAAGTGCTGCCAAGCAGGGGAAGCTGCCAGTGCCGGGGAGAAGCTGCTCCGAAGGGAATCCAAGGAAAACGGAGCCTGAAGGATGGGGTGGAAACTGGCTCCCTCACAAGGAATTTGATGATCTATCTAATGAAGGAGCGAGAGCATGAGCGCTTCCAAGATTTCCGGTATTTACTACTTCCAGCTGGGTTGTAAATACCACACAAATGGCTTTTTAAATGGAATTTTCCCAATTCCAAGATCAGGGCCATGTAGAATGAAATGCAAACATGGAAAGCCTCTGGACTTCAGGGTGCACTGGGCCTTCTTCTCCTGCCTTGGTGTAAATCAGGAGAGCTCCTTTCCCATCCATGACACTCAGCTCCCCGGGATGGAAGACAATGAGGAATGGGACATGACTGGATTGGTTTCCAGAGCTCACCCACAGTCCCAGGGCATGACAGGAGATTCATCCCAACTTTGTGAGGGAGACACAATGGGTGATTATCTCTAACTCTGTTGTTTTACCCAGTCTGGATTCCAGCATGGATCTGGCACGAGCCTGAGGAGCCAATACCAGGGTGCAAGAGTGACAAAGGTTGTCCAAGAAGAAAAGAACAAGGAAAATTCAATCAAGATGAACGTCTCTGAAGGGAAAACAAGTCCTAAATCCTAGGGCATGGAACCTAAGACACGCCTGTCATTCCAGCTATTGCACTGTTCGTGATATAGCTGTGTTGTATTGGAACACCAAAGGGTTGTGGGGCAGGGACCATCCAACCCCCGAAAGCTGGAATCTTTTCCACTGGCAGCAAGCTGCCAGCACCGTCTGCAAGGGCACCTCTGACAGGAGAGTGGGATCACAGGATGGGTCAGGCTGGAAGGGGCCACGGTGTCCAGAAAATTCACAACCTCCCTGCTCCAGCAGGGCCACCCCAGGGCACAGGACTGTGTCCAGAAAATTCAAGAGTATCTCCAGTGAGGAGACTCCACACCCCCTGGGGAGCCTGACTGGTGCGTGGTCACAGGAGAGAAGTTCTTCCTCACATTGAGGTGGAAGCTCCCAGGCAGCAGCTCCTGCCTGTTGTCCTGCTGCTGGACACCACGGAGCAGAGCCTGCTCCATCCTCTGGCACCTCCCTGCAGGCACTGGCAGACACTGATGGGGTCCCCTCTCAGTCAAGGCTGGCCCAGCTCCCTCAGCCTTTCCTCAGGGATATGATGCTGCTGAAACCGCAGCACCACAAGAGCGTGGCTGCCCAGCAAATCCTGGGTGTATCCTGGCCCCCTGAACATCCCCTCCCCATGCAGGGCATCCCCTCCTCACCCTCAGTGTCCCACAGCCACCCTGCTCTGGGCTCCACTGCATCTCTCCAGCTGCAGCACAGCTCGAGCCTTGGCCAACTCATTGCATCTCCAAATGTCAGCAGGACGAGCTGTGTCTTCCGAGGAGACATCCCACACCTGAATTTTGTCCTACAGATTCTTTGAGTGAAGAAACAAAGCTGGGCGGGATGTGGGAGAAGTCAGGTCAACAAAGAGGAGCCTGTTCTTGAGGAGAAGGCACAAAGGCATCCCTGTACCTGCACCAACCTCATCGGAGCAGGAAGGAGATGGAAGATAAATCCTTCCCCAGGGTTATGTCCAAGTTAGGGGGCTGAAGGACATGGTCCTCGCTGGTTGGAGCCAGTGGATTCTGCCACGTCCCTCTTCTCCCTCAGAGTGCCAACTTGACAACTTTTATAACCTCCCCAGGGAGAGGCTGTTCCAGTTGCCTCCTGCTCAGCATCGCAAGCATCCCAGAAATCTGCCAAGTGGTTGGGATTGTGTAAGGCTGGGAGGGAGCAGAGGTTTAGATGACTGTTTAGTCCACGGGATATCTGAGAGACAGGATAATACAAGGGAAAACAAGCCCCGGTATCCTGACTGGGATGTGGGGCTAAATGAAAGACACAAGGCAAGCTGCCTGCTGCTGAGGCCTTTTGGGCTTCTCCAAGCACAACAATGGGACAGGGAGAGGTGGAGAGCAACCAGAAAAAAGAGAAAGCTCCAACAGCTCTTTGTGTCAGCCTGAAAATCCGCACCAAGACCTGCGGCCACTCCCCGGTGAGATACAGGGTTGGAGCTGATCCATCCTCTCAGGACCAGTGACTGTCACACGCCATCAGCAGTCCCAGTGTGGAGCTGGGACACAAGGCAGGCTGATCCTTGCCATTCCCCACTCCTGGAACAGTGACCCCATTGCAGCATAGCGGGGTCATTCCCAATGCTGTGACCCTGCCCTCCCACCTGCACACTGGGAATTACCAGATTAGGAGCTCTGGGATGTGTCCTTCCTTCCTTTCTCAGCCAGGAGAGCATCACCTCCCTGAAGCCTTCAGAGATAACAACCCCTGGCAGCCCTGCTGCTCTCCCCTAATGTAATTCCATATCAGATCTCCACAGTGAATCCATCTTGCCTTGACAGCTAAGAACAACACTGCCAACCACAGAGAATAACCCTCGTCTTAGGTCACCAGGAAAGCAGAGGTTGAACAAGGTTCCTTTGAGCTGGGTGGACATAGAGCTGTTCCTAACGGAGCCTAACCCAAGGCTTGGCCCTGATGGAAAAGGATGAAGAGAAACATCAGGAGATGTCAAAGCTGGAAGGAGACTGGCTTGGAAAACAGTGGTGGAATTCACCCCAGAAGATGCAGGCAGCAGCTGGTCTCAAACCCAGCTGAACTGCCCTCTGCCCTGAGGGCACTTATCCACAACCACAGCCCTGGGAAAGGAAATAATCTCCTTGAGATAAATCCTGAACTGCCTGAGGAGGAGTCAATGCTCGGGGAGTGGATAATCCAACACAATCAATGAGATTTGCAGTCCAGAAAATGGACAGAGGGGCAGTAGGAGCAAACACTCTCTTGCTTTTGGGTTTTCTGAGGTGGTGAGGCTTGATAACTGCCAAGCAGAAACATAGGAAAGCAGGAGAATTGTGAGGGAAAGCTCAGAAATGAGAGGCTGGAACAGCAGAAAAAGAGGAATATTATACATAGGATTATTTTCCCATGTCCAGCAAAGATCCTTGCTGGTGCTGGAAGGAAGTTCCACGCTCAGTGACATGAAACCTTGGATCATGCTCTGATTTATCTGAACAGAATTGCTCATCTCTAGCGAATTATTTTTTTTTCCCTTTTAATTAATTTCACTTTGCAAAGGGCTGCTTGGCAGCTCGGGCTGGCTCTCTGGTTCCCATTAACTTTGTGTTTCTTTCCTCTAAGCCCTGCTGGCTGTTTTCGATTTACCCAAGGCACGGGGAGGGGAGAGAAAAAGGCGCGGAGAGGGAAGCAGAGGCTCGGGGACACCCAGCCCCGCGGAAGAAGCCGCTGGTATCGGGCAGGACACTGCTCCTCTTTGATTAAAGCGTTTGGCGGCTTTGATAAAAGGCCCTTAACTGCTTGTGCCACTCAAGCCATCGCCGAGATAATGAGGGGCCGTGGGCCCTGCAGACAAGGCCTCCCCCGGCCCGTTCGCGAGGGCCGCGCAGGCCACAGGGGCCGGGAGCTTTATTCCAGGGCAGATATCGTGGCTTTTGTGACAATAAGAGGAAGTGAGATAATTGAGGGATTGAGGGAAACCACCCATGGAGACACCACTTAGCGGGAATCCCAAAACTGGAAGGAAACCTCTGTCGATTCCTTATCGCGTCACAATGCGGAGGCGAATGATGAATTGCCCCGCGGAGCAGGGACGCGCGGCAGCCAGGGATTGTCCCAAGGGCTGGCTGCCATTTGGGCCAGCTTGTTTGGGTTAGTTTTGGCAAAAGGGGGAAGAGGAGAGGTGAAAGCTCAGCTCCCAGGACAGAGGAGCTGAGAAAGGACTCCCAGGAGCTGCAGCTCCCAGCACTGAGGAGGGATCACAGGCTGGGGCCTCCCATTCCCGGCAGAGGGACTTTGCAGCACCTCACACCCACAGCCTCACAGCAGCCCAGGGGTAAAACAGGCAACACCCCTGACCTGGGGGACACTTTGGGAGGCCACAATCCCCTTATTCCCTGCCTTACAGCCAGCTCAAGGCCAGCATCCCCATTTCCAGGCCCAGCTCTGACATGTTCTGTGTGAGCACAGTCCCCTGGTCAGCTGCAGGGGACAGAAGGTGCCACCTGTTTTCCACTGATTACCTCAATCTCAGGAAAGTAGCAGGATTTCTCAGCTTTTTTTACTTTGCATACCTGTACACAACACACGTGCCCCTACAACACCCAGGGGATTCACCAAGGACATGGGAGAGATCTCCAGCGCCCTCCCGCCTCCTCTGCCAGCACTTCCCAATGTTCGCTACCTTAGACTGCGTGTCTGCACATCCCAGAGCTCCAGGGGTTATGTTGCTAAAAATAATGACATGTGTCTGACTGATAGGGCCGTGCAGGGAAGCGGGAAGGGATCTGCTGTGGGGACAAATTCCTGGTGCACTCACAGGCACGGTGCTTGCTGCCTTCTGGGAGCTTTTCCACCGAGTAAATCCTGACACGGGTTGGCACTAAACAGCTCCTGCCCACCCCTTCTTGCATCCAGCCCTGGAAAGCCCCAATTTTTTTCCAAGTAAAACTGATCCAAAGCTTTTGCTATCTCAGTCCTACAAGTGGTGCTGCATCTAAGTGTTCCCACTGCTTTGGGAGAGGAAGGCAGAGACCGGGAACCGCTCTCTCCTGCCCAGAACAATTATCTTCCCACTATCAGGGGCTCTTCATGCCAGGCCAAGCCAGGCAGCCAGTGGAAAGCCCTCACAGTTTGATCGCTAAAGCTCTGTCAAAGCAGGTCAGTCGCTGCCGAAGGGAAGGAACATGGATATCATGGTTTCAATCCCAGGCACCCTTCATTAGCCCAAGCATTTCTGCAGACAGAAAACTGTCTCCCAGCTGTGAGACAGCCCTGAGCCAAAAACCGGGCAAAATGCAAACTGTCAAGGTATCTCCACTTGGAGATTAACCCCGTCTGAGGGGCTGCAGATAAGTCATCTTTATCTCCAGCGCCAGCTATCTTTCCAAATGTGGATTCACTGTGGGTGAAAGGCACTGCCAGCCCTCCAAAGAGCTCATTCCCAGCCGGGCAGAGATGGGATTTTAGGTCAGAGGAGTCTCACTCAGCCTGGGGGAGCTGCCCACAACCCTCATCCCTCTCTCAACCTCCAGCATCACTTGTTGGGTGCTGGTTTTGCCAAAAAGTCAACTATTGTAGGAGGGAGATGAAGGAAAGGATTTTCTCACTAAATATCTAAAATACTCCCTTTCCTTCACTTCGATGTTTTTCCATCCACAAAGACAGTTGTTCCTGGGGCTGTCCAGGGGGAAACATCGGGAAACAACGCTGACAGTCACGTTGGGAGGGGGAAAACACGGAGCAGCCAGCTCTGACCTTTTCTCTTGGTGCAGTGGTAGATCTGGCCGTGCTCCTGGGAGATGGGGTAGGGGTTGGCAGGCGGCAGCAGGTCCTGGGAGGTGCTGGACACCCCGTTCTCACACTGGTACTGGGAGCCCAGGTTGGAGGAGGCGGAAAGGACCCTGGTCTCGCCGCTGAAGGGGCTGTGATTCGAGGACACTTTCTGTCTCACTGTGCTCCTGGGAACGACCGGGTACTCTTTACTGCAAGCGAAGAAACAAAAAAAAACCCCAAAGTTAAAAACAAGTCAGCAAAGCAATCAATTAATAAATAGATCCGAGGATTAATAAGTGAAGGCATCACATTAGTGTCACGGAGGTTGTTTAGGCTTTCAGGGAAATGAAGCCATCCCTCCCAGGAGGCTGCAGCCCCGTCACGCTGTATCCGTGCAGCACTCGTTATTCCCTTTCCTTTTAGTCCCCTTAAATTCATGCCTTTTCCACCACTGCTATTTTATACCTATGCACAGAATAGATAAATGCAGTTTTAGCAAAATAAGCAAGATTTATATTTACACATTGTAGCATTTATAAGCTGTGTACTATTTATAATGTATTTGCAAAATGCACGTGCATGTAAACAAAAACCTCACTTCTGCCAAGCTCACTTGGAAACAAATTAAATATTTAGGTCTGCTTTTTTTTTTCCCCTTATGGTGATTGTCCCCATTCCTTTTCCCTGGAGTCTGTCAGCCTGGTTGTCCTGGATGGGGGATCCCTGCACCACAGACCAAGCTCGGAGAAGAGAAATAAATAAATAAATCACTGAGGTTTGATGCACACCAGAGCCTCAGCAGAGCCAGGATGGGAGGGAAAGCCTGGATTGTTCCCTTGCCCCCAGATCTGCTTGGAAGTCGGGATGATTTGCCAACACAGGCTGGAAATCGCCTCTCCTCAAAGACCCTACAATGTTTTTTGGAGATGTTTCTCCAGACACATCGGCGACGTGGCAACCCCAGAGATGATTCCTGCTCTGCAGGGAGAGCTGAAGCTGAATAGGGGGTCTCAGACACTTCAGGTGAGGCACAAGTCTCCTCCCAAACCCAAAGTCTCGCTAAAACACACAAAGATCCAGTAGCACAGCACCCCAAGGCGTCACCCAGCTCAGAGCAGCCACGAGGTGCTGATTCCAACACAAGTTTTCCCCTCTGGGGCTGTAACCATTGGACCAAGCTGGCTCTGAGGCACCCCCCTCAACTGTCCAAAATCATCGTGCTGGAGCAAGGACAGCTCCTTAAATCTCGTCCACAGGCTCACCTGAGTGCTTGCACGTGGAGGAGGAGCCCTGGAGCTCCAGTTACACCCCTCAGAGAGAACCTATCACCTCAGGACTCCGAGCTTATTTACAACGTTTAACAATAACAATTCTAGAAACCTGCCCCAGCAGGGAGCTTTCATCCAAACCACCGCAGGGGGGGCTGCCAGGAGCACCAGCCACCGAGCTGGAATGGAAGGGAAATTCACCCAGGAGCTCAAGCCCAAAGAAATGTGGCTCTGGTTGGGCCATGAAAGCTTTCCAAAGCCCAGGCACAGGGGGCTTGCCGAGGAAAGCCTGTTCCAAAGGTGGGGGTTCACCCCCTGCAGGCAGCGTTTTCTCAGAACTAAAACCCAGGTGGTGCACAAGGAACAAAAGCAGGGTGGACCGGGAGGAAGCAGAGATTCATCCCTCAGATGTTCCAGGCAGCAGTGGATGTCAAGATGCATGGTGGCATTCAGAGGACCTGCCTGACCTCCAGCACTGAATTCCACCAGGATCTCTTGCTGGAGGACAGCTTTGGTGGCTTCTGGGGAAGGTCAAGGGCTGGGGCCATCCAACCTCAGGGATCACCCTTGAATCTCCTGGGTTCTAAGGGATCTCCCAGCCCTCCCAGACCATGGTTTTGAGCTGCCTGCTCCACCTTCACACCGTGATCCTCAAGGAGATGGTACCAACAGCACCCCCCTGAGCTGCATCCCCACCTTGCTTCCCTTCCAAGGAGGCATCTGCGAGGAGGCGACACCTGGGAGTGCCCTCAGCTCTCCTTGCTGAAGAGAGGCTGCATGGATTGGCTGGGTTCACCTCTCAGTCTCACACAACCAGCATCCAATTCCCAAAAAATGACACTCTTGTTTCCCGGTGGGTACCCAGAGCTATGGAAGAGAAGGAGGGACATACCATGGCATGGTGCCAGGCCATGTGACGCCTAAGGACATTTTTTAGTGGTAGATTTGGCCATGGTGGAGAAACCCTGGATGAAATCCTAGAGCTGTTTCCCAGCCTCAGTGATTCTATGACCATTTTCAAAGGACCTCTCTTTGGAACATGGGATGAGATCCCCGTGGGGGTTTCTGACCATAAATTCTCAGAGGGACTCCATAAAGGTCAGACCCTGGCTGTGCCAAGCCCCACACAAACACTGAGGAGCCATCCCCACCCCACGTACCGCTCACCCAAACCAACACTTTTCTCTCTTTCACTGCAGAGCTGAGGGCAGGAAAAAATTAACAACCTGATTGGGGTTTTTTTTCCTGATTAAAGAACATTTTCAATCATGAAGGTCAGAAGAGACCTCCAAGGTCAAGTCCAACCTTTGATCAACACCTTTCCAGCTGAACCAGAGCACCGAGTGCCACGTCCAGGCATTCCCTGGACGCCTCCAGGGACGGGGATTCCGCCACTTCCCAGGGCAGCCCATTCCAATGCCTGAGCACCCTTTCAGTGAAGGAATTCCTCCCGAGGCCCGAGGTGAAGCCCAGCTCCTTTCTTGCCATGAAGGAGCTGTTTGTCTGAAACAGCAACATTTTTACCCCAAGTGCCAGGGCACGGGGGGTGTTGGGTCTCGAGTTCCTTCCAGGCTGCATTTCCCAGGGAACACGACAATCTCCGTGGCTGTAGGAGAGGACTGAGGTGCTCTGTGGGACACAGCAGGAACTGGGATCCCGCAGGGGAGGGAACAGGTTGGAGTCACCAAGTTTCCAAACAGCAATTCCTGGGAGGTATCGCAACAACGTCTCTCCAGACTGAAATATTTCCATTTCAGTCAAAACATGTTGGGCTCTATTTCTGCCAAAAAATCAGCCATTGGAGGAGGGAGACGAAGGAAAGTATTTTCTCACTAAATATCTCAAATATTCCCTTTCTTTCACTTTGACATGTTCCAATTCGCAAAAGCCGTTATCTCTGTAATTTGACATATTCCTCCTTGTAGGAGCTGAGCTGAAATAAATCTTTGGTATCTTCTAAAGCAACAATCACCTCGAAGTATTTGTATTTTTTCCTCAGCCCACTGAATATATAGAGTGCACACCTCTCATTTTTAAAGCCTGAAGGACAAACTAAAATGGATCAGATTCTCTTTTTTCCCCCCAAAAAAAATTGCTGTTCCCAAAATAGTGGTTGCAATCCTGGGGTATAGTTTAATAGAATGAAAGGTCTCTGTCATGTCCAGAAATTCTGCTGTCCGAAAAAAAACTGTAGCAAAGTAAGAAGGGGAAAAAGAAAGCATTAAAGCTTGACTTAAGCAATGTAGGAAATTGCCCACGCAGCAAGGAGGAGGGCAGAACAGGAGTTAGTGTTACATGGGGTGTTATTAGGCTTTCTTTTTTTGCATTAAAAATTGCCTAATTAGAAGAAATTTTTTAGAAAGTTGATTGGGAAAAGAATTTACAGGGAGAAACCTGTCACTGGTCTATTTAAAGTCTGTCGGAGGCTGATGATGAATATTTAAATGCTGTATTAAAATAGCAGAGGGGGACAAGGAGGAGTCACACAAGGGGCTCTGTAATAGTTTGAGGTTTTTGTTTTGTCATACAAAAAGTTTTGGTTTAAAGTGTTGTTAAAACTTTGGGAAAGGAATCAGGGATGAAGCCCAGGACCATCGGTGCTGAAGTCTGGACTCTTGTTCTTAACTCCCCCCTGGCCAGAGGTTTCCCAGACCCACAGGGCTGGACACCAGCTCTGCTCTGTCCCAGTAGCACCCACATCCCACTTAAAATTCACCCTAAAACCCTGACCCTACAGCTCAGGCCTGACAAGTGAATCCCTCCTGCAACTCCGAATCCCAAATCCCACCTCTGCCAGGTGGAATTAGAAACTCAGTCTCATTTTCTCTCATGACAACTTCCCCTTTCCCTGCCAAGTGATGCTCTCACCACGACAGACTCAAGAGTTTTGTAAGATCACTTTTGCCACAAACTCACGGCCAGCAAAGAATCCGAAGGAGCAAATTCAAGACAATTTTGCAATCTCAGAACCAGAAACCTTGTTGGCCACTGCAAACTAATAATAACTGGAGAAATTATAAATACAGGCCTTCACAGAGCAGCATCCACTTCACTTTCTTGCTTATTACTACACTCTAAGACAATTGTAATTTTCAATCTATTTTCATGTGCAAACCTGAAGTTTCCCCACGTACCAGCCAAGGCACAAGAAGTGCAGCTGCCAGACAAAAACCTGGTTAAAAGCCTCTTCAAAAATCAGTTTAGAACCAGGAAGCTCCTGCGTTGAAGCATCCAAGCCCTACTGGCCCTAAACAAGTTATTTTAGACGATGTTCCTGATTCTTCTGCAGCAAATCCTGTTGTACCTCAAGGCTTCCCAGAGCTGCTGTAGCTCATGGTAACAAGGCTTCAAAAGGCTAGTTAAATATCAGATGCCAAGGATCTATTGGAGGGCGAGGTGGAGCATGATATGGAAAAGGATTTCCTTCCCGTGGTTTTACAGCACCCTTGGAAGCCCCTGAGCAGTCTAAATCCTGTTCACAATATCAAATCTTCGTCTAAAACCTGGCCCAATGTTGAACGCAGGGATTCCCCTCCACTCTTTCCAAATTTCCAGGAGATTTTAACTCCTCCTCGGGCAGTCACAACAAAAGGACAAATGTTCATCACCCTCTCAGTGCTGTCTCCTCTACCCAGCACAGAGTCAACCCCCAACTCCAGATGTGCAGACACAACTCAGTGCCTTTGGGGTTTATATTTCCCTGGCCACCAATTGTTGTCCTTCCTGCTGAGGCTCAAGAGGAAGGAAGAAGTGCAAGTCAGCCATAACAGACACAGCAAAAGGAGGAAGGGAGGAAAAAAGTGACTGGAATAAACAGGCATCTCCCAGGAAAGAAATCAAACCAAAACCAATTGCCAGCGTGCATCCACTGCAGCTGATTTCCAGCACACTGAAACCAAACTGAGCCTCTCTCTTGAGGCTGTCTGGGAGTGGATAAACTGCAGCAGGAAAGGATGTGGTAGGAGAGGAATTGCCAAGTGCTTCCTGCAGTCTCAGCCTCTGATTAAACGTGACCCCGTCTGCGTGGGGACCGCGGAGCTGCCCCCCAGAGAATGGGATCCCAGACGGGATGTGCAGCGACACAGACCAAAGTGTCCACTGAGGAACAGGGGGATCTGTTCTCTGCCACATCCTCCTCCAACGCAGCAAACGTCCTGACCTTCCTATTCCTGGAGGGGGCGCGTGCATGGGAATCTCAGCGGTTTAACAGGGCCAGGGGCTGGTGCTGCACCTGGGCTGGGGCAATCCCAGGATCCATCCAGGGGATGAGCAGATCAGGAGCAGCCCTGGGGAGAAGGGCTTGGGGGTGCTGGTGGGGGAGAGCTGGACATGCCCCAGCACCCAAAAAACCTCCCACGTCCGGGGCTGCTTTGGAATTTCTCTCTGGAAAACAGAAGGTTTCAGGGTGACCTATAAAAAAGTTGGAGAGAGACTGTTTTCAAGGGCCTGGAGTGACAGGAAAAGGGGAAATGGCTTCCCACTGACAGAGAATAGGTTTAGATGGGATATTAGAAAAAAATCCGTCCCTGGGAGGGTGGGCAGGCCCTGGCACAGGGTGCCCAGAGCAGCTGTGGCTGCCCCTGGATCCCTGGCAGTGCCCAAGGCCAGGTTGGGCAATGGGGCTTGGAGCAGCCTGGGACAGTGGGAGGTGTCCCTGCCATGGCAGGGGTGGAACGAGATGAGCTTGAAGGTGCCTTCAGCCCAACCCATTCCATGGTGATCCTGTGGGGTCCCTCATCAACTCCT
Source organism: Oreocharis arfaki (assembly GCA_013398015.1). Taxonomy (NCBI): domain Eukaryota; kingdom Metazoa; phylum Chordata; class Aves; order Passeriformes; family Paramythiidae; genus Oreocharis; species Oreocharis arfaki. Next base: position 18,178 of record VZRR01000006.1, on the reverse strand, counting down.
CTGAGCAGTGCAGCCCAAAATCACTGCAAGGAACCCAGGAACCAGCAATGGAAGGAACCAGGCAGAGCTCAAGAGCTCTCACTAGCAGACAAATAAAAAGGTAAATTTCTCCTGAAAAATATGTTGGAGTAAGAGGAACATGAGAGGAGCTGGAGAAGGGATGTGGGCCAGAGGCAGCACTTGCATCCCTTTGTGCTGGGATGAGCTCCTGCTGACCAAATCCTGCTGGGCAGATCCCCCTAAGGAGGGGCAGTGACAGAAACTGCGGCTACCCTGTGTTTCCTGAGTGGCTTTCTCACTTCAAAAGAGCTGTGAATAGGTGAGGTCTGCACAGCTTCCTTTTGGATTTCATCTGAATTCCCTCAGAGCCTACAGAACACATCACAAACCAGCTGTTTCCACTGGGCTTTGACCAGGAAAATTCCCTGGGCGAATGTGTGTGGGGATCCTCTCCCCAGCAGATGTAAGAGCTCCAAGTCTCACACTGAAACATTTTGGACAGAGGGAGACTCTTGGGAGCTTTCAGTGACAGACCCTGGCAAGTGGGAGAGGATTAAAGATGCAATGAGAAGACACAAGAAGGACGAGGGCGTTTGCATCAGACGGAGACCGACGTGCACGAGTCAGCCTGGTGCCTGTCAGCCCAGTGTTTGAATTGAATTCCCTGGAATTCCCACGTGGGAATGCCAGGGAACATGATCCCTTTGGAGCCCAGAGGCTCGTCCATTTCTCCTGCCAGCCCCCCAAAATGCACTGTCACCTCTGTCACGCCGGCTCTGGCTCATGGCACTGATTTTGTGTCCTCTGTGCTGGCCCTGTTTCTGCTCCCCGTGACATGTGGGAATCTCTGGAATAATTCCTTTGGAGCCAAGAAGATTGCTGTGGATCAAGGCCAAAGGCAGCGAGCTGTGGCTCGTGATCCCTGACGGAGGAAACAGGGCCCCAGCGTCAGACGCCGCTGTCACTCCTCCTGTCACGTGCATCATTCTGGATCTTTCTGTCACTTTTCAAGCGGCTCAGAGAGCCCACGGAGGGAGCCAAGAGCCACCGTTCCATGGCATCACCATCCCCCCCAAAAGCCTTCCCAATAAGAAGCTTCAAGGGCTAAACTGCATTAATTTGAACACAAAATAACCCGACACTTCCAGCAGCTCCTCAGCCCCCGTACGAACCACTCAGACAATGGGAGCTGCAGATGAGCAGCAAGAATTGGTTCCAGGCTTGACCAGAACTGCTCCCCCAGTGCCCCAGACCCACAGACTCTTCTCCCCTGCTGTCCTGTGGCAGGCACAGATGACAGAAATTGATGTAATAAAGGCTGTGACTTGCATGCAAGCCCCGATCACACCCCGGTTTATCAGCTCAGCTCCGTTTGGGCTCTCGTGGGGGGAGAGTTTGAAGGGCAGAGCCCAACACTGCAGATCTGGTCTCTGCACGAGCTGCACCCTCTGTGGGTTCCTGCCACGTGTTCTGCTGCTGTGCTCCACACCGAATTCCCCTTGGCACAGACAGGGGGTCTAGGTGGAGACAAAAGAGGTTTTTACAGCACAGAGGGGTGAGAGACCCGAAATGAACACCTCACCTAAAACTGCCACCATCACAACCACCTCACTTCTACCTGATTTAGGTTTTTCAGCTGCAGCGTGACCACAGGATCATGTACTAAAACTCACCTCCCTCTATGCGTTTTCCTTTCTTTTTAATGTTTTTGGGTTTTTTTCCCCTAATCAAGAGAATCCCAAACTCGATCTCATGCTCAGAAACTTGAAAACTTTGAAAAACCTCTTCTTGCCAGAGGACCCGTCCTGCCCTCTGAAGGTGCTGGAGGCACCTCCTGTGCCTCAGGAGAGAAAGGCAGCGGGAGGGAAATGAACATTCACTGGAATTCGGATCTCTATGGAGCTCGTGGCCCCTTTTCCAATGGAATCCTCTGCTGCTGAAAGGCTGAACACCACTCCTGAAGGAAGCTCTACCTGGACAGATTCATTAACTTTTTTTCTGGGAAATAAGAGGGAAAAAACCAATATGGGAGTCTTTGGAAAGGCGGAAGCCGTGGAGAGGGAGGGACTCGAAGCCGTGGTGAGTGTCAGGTCAGCAGTTTCTGGCACAAAAGGCTGTGCACGGTTATAAAAATGTGGGGTTTTTCCAGCTGCTTTTTTCATAATGGACCAACAGCACTAAAAATCCATCCCACCATATTCTCCAAGGGCATAAATGGACATCATTCCCCTAAAACCAGGATGGACTGAGCGGTCCATCACTGGGAAACGACGTCATAAACCTACATTTCTATATTAAAATATATGATGTATAAATTTAATGACATTTTAATAGATATTTATATGTTAAATCTCTATAAACCCACAAAAGGCAGGGCATAGTTCTGCAACATTCTCAATCCTGAATGGTTCTTTATCTCATAGACACAACCTATTTTTTATAGCTACAATTTATTTATATACATAACTGATTTTATACATGGGTTTATGTATTTTCATATATAATTTTGGATATATTCATATATCTACATAAAAAACCCACAAAGGTGGGCCCATGTTTGCAACCTTGAATGGGTCTTTATTTTACCATAATCATCTTATCCTGCCCTCCCTCAAAAAAATGCCATCTTTGTGAAGGCACACAGCCATTCCTCTGCCAAGTTATTAAAATGAGCATCACAAATTATCCCGTAAAGGCAACGATTTTTAACCCTTGCAGCCCTGCCAGGCCTGAGTGGGTGTATTTGTGTATTCCCAGCGTTTCTGTTCCCTGGATCATCGACCGCAGCCCCTGCATAAAAATGCCAAGCGATTTTTAGCACGGGCTCAGCGTGGCTCGGTGCCGCGCTCTTCACATGGCACCGAGCCCTTCCTAAGAGTCCTCCCTGTTCCACCTCCTCCCTCCCGCTCCGAAAAGTGAATCCAGACCTTCAGATCTTTCCGAGGATTGGAATGAAAGGGTGGTTTGGCAGCAAAAAAATGTTGTGGGGGGGACACATCGTCACTCAAGGTCCGGCAGAGGTTGGGAGACTGGCACGGGGTGGGGGGAGCTGTTTCAAGGGGTAGTGCTGCCATAAATAAATAAATATTGACAGATCGTGCCAGGATCTGTCAGAAAGGGCAGGCAGGGAACACAGGGCACATTCAGGAGCCCACGGACATGATTTAGGTGGAGCAGATGAAGTGTTACATGCACCGTTTTTACACGTGTATCTTGGCTTTCCTGGGGCTGAGCCTGGACATGTTTGTACACAGGAGGAGATTTGCCCAGTTTGGGGAGGGTTCTGGGCGTGTTTGCAGGAGTGCAGGAATTATTTGGTGCCTGACAGCACGATTTTCCTGGCTACAGAGAGCCACGCTCCGGTCAGCGACTACAGCCACCAGAAGTGACCACCTACAGCTGGCTCCTGGGTGGGCAGTGGGAAAAACCCTCCCATGAGAAGGTCCCAAAGCAGGTCCCACCAGCAGGAGCCAGAGAATGAAGGATCTGAGTGGCTCCTCCCCTCCTGGAAAATGCTCTGTTGAGAATCTGCATCTGTCTTAGCTAGAAACGTGGGTATGGCACCACTCCTGCAAAACATTTGCACCAGGAAGCAGCTTGACACACGGACAAAGTTCCAAGTGAAGGGAAAAGCATGAAGTTAATTACCAGCAGGACCTGACATTTAGAAAGGGACATTAAACAGGATTTTCAAACAAGATTTAGGCTTGGTTTTCAGCTTAAGTACTGCAGCCAAACCCGAGATTCAAAAAGGTCTCCTCGGCCACCTGGCCCTGGAGATCGCAGCAGTTTCTAACCTTTCCTTCTTCAGCCTGAAACCAGCACCCCTCTGCTCCTGCTCTGCACATCCAGAACCGAGCAGGCAAACACTCCCCTCCTGCCAAAGCCCCTCCAGGGCCAGTAACAGCACAACACAGGACACTCCACCACCATCTCCAGAGGCAGCTGGAGTATCCTGAAAAAAACTACTCCCAAAACAAGGCTGGGAGCTTTGTCTTTAAAGCACTTGGGGGAAAGGAACACTCAGGAATTCTTCCACAGTAGCCTGGTGGCCAGAGCTGCTCCCAGCCAGTCCAAGTTTCTAATGTGGACAGAGCTGTTCCCAGCCAGTCCAGGTTTTTGACGGGTCTAAGTCCATGTGCAGCCTCAGGGACAAGAATTTAGCACAAAGCCAAAGGTTGTTCTGGGTGGGGACACGTCTAAAAGAAATGCAAAGCCCCTGTGGCCAAGACAGCATCCCACGGGCGAGGTCCTGCCTCTGCCCCCCAGCAATTAAGGAATTCCCCTGGGAGCAGAAGGCCCAGGATTTTGGCCCCACGTCCTGGGAGTATTTCAGCAGCCCGACGTGAAACCCCCACGCAGATGCCCAGGGAGCAGTGGCAGCATGCCCTGGCTCAGGCCGAGCCACGAGGGACACGCCGAGCAAAGCCCAGGCGGCTCTGGCGGCCCCGGGAGGGTCCCCACGCGGGTGCCACGCGTTACCTCTGCATCCTGGACATCCTGTGCAGCTCCATGTCGTCGCTGCCGCGGAAGCCTTTGGCGAAGGGGTTGTTCTCGATCTTCAGCTGGGTGATCTGGAAGGGAGGAAACGCAGCAGGGTCACCGCGAGTCCGAGGCGTGGCCCAGGACCGAGGGAGAGCGGTTGTTGAACCCAAGGCAGGCGAGATGGGAGGGAAAATCCAGCTTGCAGGAACTCCAGTCATCCCTCAGCTCACTGACCGCTCCAGATGGGCCTTTCCCGAGAACGCTCCACGGGAAAAATATCTCCTGTCAACAACCTCTCGCTTCTCCCGGGCTTGTCCCAGAACTAACACCTGGGACTGCACACACACACTTTTCTCTAGAGAAAATCTGCTTTCTGAGAGTTCTTACTTTCATTTTGCTGTTGGGACAGAGAGGGCTCCACTGCTCAGAGGACCAGGAATGGAAGTCTGAACAAATCCCAGCGAGTAGTTTCTCATCAATGCCCAGGCAAGACCAAACCTTTACCTCTCAGACCCTGTACCCTCTCCCCCAGACCAGAGAATCTCACCCTTTGGGTGTTCCAGCCCAGCTAAATGCGCTCCAGGTGCTCTGCATCTGCCATCCTGCCCCACACCTGTCAGCACTGCAGGGACTAATTACCTAAACTACTGGGAGGGCGACTTCACCTGTGACCATCAAACTCTGGAAGATTCTTTGTCTCTCCAGTAATTCCAATTTGCTCACCTTGAGAATCCTAAAGTTTAGTGGGGTGAAGCCCCTCAGACTCAACTCCTCTTAAAATATCTGAATTTAACATTTAAAGCCGCTGCTGGACAGAACACGCCCTTACCCAAAGGGACTGTGCAGCTCCAAGAGGTCCAATCCCCTCCTGCACTACTTTTCCCGAGGGCTTTGGCGAGCAGGGGTTGTTGTTTAAGCCGATATTAATTGTGGGCCAGCAACTCCCTCAGCTGCCCTGTGGATCCTGTGAAAACTCACTCTGCCATGCCAAATCTGATGCAAATGCTTTGGTGCCCTGGCAGAGCAGGACCGAGCCTGGATCGGGCGCGGTATCGCGGCAAAGCCCCAAAATTGGGGCAGAAGAGAGAAAAGTTCCCTTTCTTTCCTCTTTTCCCCGTCACTGCCTGGCAGTCTGAGCCCTCAGCAAGGAACCAGGAGAGACACTTGCCCGGGAGGAGAGACAAGGCCGTGTTTGCCGCTGGAGGAACTTCCCGCTCTCACCACGTTTTATGGAAAGCCCATCCTTCCTTCCTATTGAAGGTTGGCCAAGGGGAAGGAAAGAGCTCGGGATTCATGGAGGGAGAACAGAGAGAGGTTCATGTTCACCGAGTCAAGCACAAACAACCGGGCCCACCTCCCTGCCAAAATCCAGAGAGGAAAATCTGGCTCGCCCAGTGTCAATAGCAAACCTCGCCAGGTGCATGCACAACCAGATTATTTTGCTCTTTTCTTGTCTTTTTGCATATTTTTTTCCAAGAGCCCTTTGTTTATTTGCCATTTTTGCCTCATTCAGCCCCAAATTTCTCCCAGAGCCCCCCACCACTGTTACGCTTCTCCCCAGGGGCATTCCCACTAAATCAGGACCACACTCAGCACAAAAACAAGCCCTTTGCACTTTTTTTGTCCCTCATTTCAGATTTCAAAGAGAAGGGTAAACAAACGATCTTTTGGGGTCAATTTGCCAGCTGAGCCATTCTCTAGCAATAAAACAGAGGCGCATTTTGCAATTAAGAGCCCCCAGTCCTCACACAACCGGCTGTGTATTTTGCAAAGCCGATCGGCTTGGAGGTGGTGACTCTTCTAGAATGAATAATAGGCATTATTCAACGTTTTGAATGTTCCTGAAGCCCAGTAAATGTAGGAGTTGTCCTCCCTCGCCGACCCCAATGGCAATATTTGCTCACATAAGTGAAGTCCTTCACTGAGCGGGGGTTTACAGGATTGGCACCGGCACACAAAGGCACAAAGGGCCGGATTCATCCCAACCTGACCGAAGGCATTTTAACCAAGGCGCCTGCACTGGGAGCCTCGGCTCCCTGCTGGAACCGAGGGAGGGCGATGGGGACTGCCAGAGGGCGCTGGGGCTCTGGGGTGGGTGGCAGTGCCCCCACAGGTCCCCCATGCGCTCCGGTCGCTGCAGGAGGAGCCAGCAGTGCTCCAGCCCCTCGTTTAAGGGCCTCAGCTGAACGCCCTGTTTGATTCTTCAAGCTTTTAATCACCCACGAAACATCAAAATATCAAACCGGGACCTCAGTATTGCAAATCTGTTGATTTAGGAGCAGAGGAGGCCCCTAACCCACACGAGGAACAAGCAAAGGTGTTGACGCTGGTGGCCAAAAGCCCCAAGAGAATCACGGCCAACTTCAGCCTCCTTAAAATCGGGGATCTGCTGGGTTGAAGGCATCTAAAAACCAGGGACTGCAGGTTTAGAATTAATCCTCAGACCTCTGGTGTCCTTCAGATGGATTGGAGCTTCCAGAACAAAGTTCCCCGAGGTGACAGCTCATGGCATCAGCCACCACAAAGCCGGGAGAGCCCAAGCCAGGTTTAACAAACTGTACACAACAAACTAGAAAACAGAGAAGAGATTGGTGAAACCTGCTCTAACAAACAACCTGTGGAAGATATTTTGTTTGGCCACTTTTTGCCTGACTTCCAAACTATTTCAGAGGTGGAAAAGCAAACGCAGGGGTGGAAATAACCTTCTCCTGGATCAGCTTTGCCGCAGCGAAACGGAGTTTAATTGACTATAACTCATGGGGGGGGGCAGGGGGAGGAAAAGCCGTCAGAAAGTCAAATGACAATTACCTCATGAAAAATAAACCAAAATACAACGTCCTGCGAGGCCATTAAGACAGAGTGCCCAGGGCTGAATTATACAGGTTCAATAAAACTGAAGGGCTTTGTTTGCCTATTTGTTACTGAAAGAAAACGATGGCAAAGCCCCTCCTGACCACTGACTCCCGAAGCTGCCACAGAGCCTTGGAGACGAGAGCTCTGCAGGGCGAAGCTTCCCAGGTTCCCACTTTCCAGGGCTCCTCTGACCTATGGGTTCACCTGAATTTAACGGGAAGCGACAGTTCCCGGTGGAATCCCTGGGCTGCTCCCCTTTCTCTGGGCCAGTTGGCCACAAAGCTCCTCTGCTGAGACCTTCCCAACAGCATCTTTAGCTCCAGCAGGAGAAAATTTAGCTTTGCACGGAGTTAGGTCAAGGAAAGATCTTTTACTTCTTCCCCCTTTTCCACAAACCTGTATTTAAATGGAATTTGTGCCTGAGGGCTCATGAACATCGTTGTGGCCAAAATCAAAACTACCATTTTGTTATTTTTTGTCAAGACCTTGCCTTGATAAGGTTGTTCTCAATTGCTTCTCACTTTAGAAGTTGGAACAAAGTTAAAACTTTGTTAGGGATGATGTGCTCCACCCCAGTGCCCTGGGCTCTATTTTATTTACTTATTTTGCTAGTAACTTCTCTGTTTTTAAGCGCTTGAGCTGGGGGAAAACACTACACCCTGAGCTCTTTGGGCTCTTCTGAAACTGAGGAAGGGTGGGCATTCTGGAAAAGGACTGCAGGGGACGGGGATCCTTCATTTGTGAGTTCTCTCTCGGATCTGGGCCACCTGGAGACCTTAAAACTGACTGGGGGGGAAATAAAATCAGCATTTAGTGATGAAGAGGTGCAGGTGACCACCCTGGAGCAGAGCACTCCGTGGGGATCCGTGCTCCCCCTGCCCTGCAGGGGCCGTGGTCCTGCTCAGGGTGGCAGAGAGGGACGAGGAGCACCCGTGCCACCCTGGAGCTGGCGGTGCGGGGAGCCACGGCAGGCTGGAGAGCACAGAGCCTTTTTCTTTCACGCTCTCACCCAGCCCAGATGGAAACCAAGTCAGGATGGAGGAGAAGCCAAACCAGAGGAGTGGGAAGGAGAGGAATCGATGAAGACAAGGTGCCTGCTGAGCCCACGGACGTGTGGGCCAAGCAGAGCAGCTGGATGGGGAGCTGGGACTCCGAGCCCAAGGCAAAGGCCAGGAGAAGGGAGGAGAGGGGGGAGCTGCTGGCAGAGGGGAGAAGATGCCGGACCCAAAGCCGGTGAAGGAAATGGGAGGGACTGGGAGGCTGGTTGGAGCTACTGGGGTGAGACAGAGGGGCTCATTGAGGAGGCTGCTGGCTGGACTGGGACACGAGGACGAAGGATGGGAAGAGACAGACCTGGCACAGAGTTTGGGGGAGGAGGTGAGGCTGCGGGCGGGGATGACGCTGGACGCTGAGGGCGTCTTTGCCAGGCTTGAGGGAGGGGCTGCTTTGGGGCCAAAAAGGGTGCAGGGGCTCGGGGCTGGCTGAGAACCCCATCCCGGGGCTGGCAGGGAGCAAGGACAGGACTGGGGACCGAGGGAGACAAGGCTGGAGCCTGCTGGCCACAGGCTGTGAAGGACACGAGATCTCTGGGAGGAAGCTCTGTCTCACCAAGGCCTGGAGCAGCGCTGGGACTGGAGAGCAGAGCTGTGAGGAGCCCCAGAGAGGGTCGGGGGGAGAGGAGCAGCTCCCGGCCATCCTCGGGTGCCCGGGGGCTGCACAGAAACCACCGGGTCTGGTGAGGAGGAGGAGCTACCTGGAGCCACTTAACCCCAGGGAGGTCTCTCTGAGTACTCGGGGACAAGAGTCTGCCCTGGGGAAGGAGAGGGGCTGTCCCCTCTGGCCAGGGAGAGGAAAAGACACGGGGACAGCGACCCCGGGCTGGGCAGGGAGAGCTTGGGGGGCTGGGCAGAGGAACCCCACGGGATGCCAGCCAGGCCCCCACGCTGGTGGCCCCTGCTGAAGCGGTGGAGGTGCCAGCTGCCACCAAAGACAAGGAAAACAGAGCTCCCGGGAGAAAAGACCCCGAGCCCAAGGAGCTGCCCGCCTCCAGCCCTCGGACACGGCGACAAGGAGCCGCATGCTCAGAGGGGACCTGCTCAGGCAGCTCTCCAGCGTTCCCCAGGATGGAGCACCAGCTCACCTGGCCAACGCACCAGCGTGATTTTAGCACTGGGTCTTTGTAGGGGAAGGACGAACCTGTCTATTCAGAAATCCCAGCGGATTTCTGGGAGTGAATCCAGCCTTCAGCCCTGCCCTGCCCTGCCCCTCTGCTCCACGCAGCATTTCGGGGTGCCTGTAGCATCCCACCTGGGGCTGATGTTTCCTTAAAAGAATTTTGGCTACCAAGAATGTTAAATAACTTAGGGTGGGGGAACAAAAATCAGCATAAAACCGGATATCCTGAGGGGGGGAACAAATATAAAGCCCAAGTCCAGCTAAGGGGGAAAAGTAGGTTGTAAAAATTAATGAGAATAATTGTTGTGAATTCTTGCTTTTGAAAGAACCCTCGTGAGGGCAGAACCTTAATTATTTCTGTCTATTAGGGTTCATTTCCTGGTCCTAAGCAGAGAGCTCGTACCTAATAAATACGAGCCAGGAACACAATGATTTAAGCTACAGCGAAACGGTGCTTAACTGCAGGGGAAGTTAATATTTGGGAATCAGCCCGACTGCAAGCACCCATTGTATAAACGGTGAGGAAATGAAACGTGCATGTGACCTTTTTTAACACCTCGATATTTCTGGGGTATTTTTAAGGGTAGCAGAGAGGGGGGAGGTGGTCAATGGAGCTGCTGAAAACTTCACCAAAACTCTCTTCATAGCTTAAGCCTCTTTTTGGGGAGTAGGGCTGAGGAGAGGGAGATCCCAGGGTGCTTAAATGTCTTTTCAGGCTGTCTAAAATACCAGGGGAAATAAGCACAAGCCCTACACTGGGATTGCAGCTGTGGTCTTGAAATAAATCGAGCTATCTGGAAGCAGGCAGGTATTTCTGTAAGGTGTGTAAGCACGGACTCAAACACGTTTTGGGGCAAGTCCCACAATTAATTCTGTTCATAGAATTCAGCTATAATGGAGCTCTTGGAACCTGAACCACGTGCAGGGATGAATTTGTGTGTGTCTGTAAAATACAGGGCTGTATAAAAAACTGCGTAAAATATGTCAGAGGGTGGATGGGAAAGTTTGCATGAGGTGAGGGGTAGAGGCGAGAGAGAAAAATGGGGAAAAAAGAAGCAGTGCACTGACAGCAGCACCTGGGGATGCCCCACACATCGGGGGCTGCCGTCCTTTATGGCAGGGGGAATGCAGCCTGTGTCGCAGGAGGAAAATCTGGTTTTCCAAGCAGCCTCCCAGCTGTGAGAGCTGAGCTCAGGTTTCTGCTGGTGGGAAAGGCCCCACTTGTCACCCAGCTCGGCTGGAGGACGTTCAGCATCTCCATCAACCCCAGCATGGTTCCCAAGCCTCACGTTTTCCTGCCCTCCCTGGGGGGAGATGCCGTTTGGGGAGGATCATCCCCTGGTTTGTATTTCTGGCTCTGTCTCTCCCAGTCGGGATTTTATCTGGGGGCTCCAGCCGCTCTTCCTCAGCCCCCCGGTTGCAGCAGCGCGGGGAGGGATGTGTGCGCCGGGGGCAGAGGGATGTCAGAGCCTGTGGAACTCCCTGTGGGGAGTGTGAAATGCGCCGTGGTGGGCGCGGGACTGTGCCGGGCTGGGAGCCCGTGTGTGTGGGGATCCCTGCTCCGCCAGTGCCTCTGCTTTGACAGAGGCAGACACGCAGATGTCATTTCTTATCACGCACATGGTGCTGATTTACAATCAAATATTCCTGCTCCTCCTAACATGGCACTTTTCCCAAACTACTGTGCTTACATGCTCCTGCTTCGCTTTTGTTTTATTTGCACCATCATTTCTTTTCCTATAAACCAGCCCCACTTTTCTTCAAAGGAGAGCAGCTCCATTCACGTCTGTTTTCTCCTCGGGAAATGCCTTTAAAGCAGGCAGTGTGTCCTGTTTTATTAACTCCCACTTCTATTAATATTATATTCTTTCTCCAAATCCATCAAGCAGAAGTTAAACTTGATTTTATAGCATCCACAGTGGAGTTATAATTTAAGGCATAATTTGGCAGGGTCTCAATTTGGATTCGGTTTGCTTGTCCCGGCCGTGCCAGCAGCTCCTATTTTAAAGGGCAGGGAAGTATTTTCCTTTCTCCCTAGTTATGGCGGAACACTCTTTCTTCCCCAGCCCAGCTCTGCTCTCAGTGTCGTGCTGGTCAGCTGATGGATGGAGGAAATGCAATTTTTTCCACACAGGTTTAGGAACCTGCATTTCCAGGAAAGAATCCAGGATTTCTTTGGGGTGCTAAATGACTTTTCTCTGTTTGAAAAGCAATTATTGTATCGGGTACAAAGGAGCCATCCTACCTGCCTGTGAGTACAAGCTTGTAGTAAGTGCTTTTTATGTGATTAGGAGAAGAATTTGCTGAAAAAAATATGAATTTTCGTGGTGCTGTGCCCTAGCGAGGGTCGGCGGGCAGTGCTGAGGGACAGCTGGTGAAAGACATCCCTAATTCATCTGTGGAGAACCACCCTGCCCTCAGCCCTCTGCCTTCCTCCTCCTCCTCCTTCCCTGCCGGGTGCGGAAGCCCAAAGCCAAGCAGAGGAGGAGAGGGAGCCGCGGGCTCCTCACAGAGAGGCGGCAGCAGCAGCCAGGGACCCCCTCGTTCCCCCCAGCCCTTTTCTGTTCCAGCAGAACACAAACCCACCCCGCGGTTCGCGTGCTTTGTTTGCCTGAGGCTCCCCTTCCTGCCCGGGCCTCCCGAGCCCGCAGCCCCCCGTGGGCAGCCGGGTTATCAGCGCCCGGCCGCGGAGGGGAGCGCCCGGCTCCCTCCTCC
>VZRR01000005.1:0-12434 GCA_013398015.1 Oreocharis arfaki | reverse complement strand
GTGGGTGGGTGTGAGGGCACAGTGGGGGGACCCTGACCTGCGATGGGTACTTGAGAGGGGTGGGCTCTGTGGAACTTGCTGCAAACTTTGTGTGGTGCTGCCGGGCGCCTTCTGCACTTCCAGTTTTTTCTGTAGTTTTAAAATTTTTTTTAAAGTAGTGAAATGGTTTTTCTGCACCCCAGCAGGCCCATGTGCAGCTCTAATGGGGTGCTTGGGGGAAGGCACCCCAATCTAGGAGCTGCAGCACATGCACCCACCCTCGAGGGGTTCAGGTCTGGCTCCCGGGGGGGGTGGGTGAAGGGTTTGGGGCACTTGGCCACCGGCAGCGCGAGGCTCCGTCTGTGGGTGACGGGGGGCACCCCCGGGTGGTCTGCTGGGGTGCTGAGATGGGATTTGTCCCCCCACTGAGGGATGCTGGTGGCCTGTGGGGTTGCCCAGTTGGGCTTTGCCCATCCCGGCGTGGGCAGGGGATGCCCAAACCCGCGCGCCAGGGCTCGGGGCGGCGCGCAGGGGGCTGTGCCCGTGCTGTCTGTCCGTCTGTCCGCACCTCCCGCAGCTGCTGCTGCCCGCTCCCTGCCAGCCCGGGGTGAGGAGGGCGGCTGCCCACGCCACAGGAGGGTGGGTGCCAAGCTGCCAGCCCGCCTTGGCCGGAGGATCTGTGTGCTGGGCCAGGCTCTGGGCTTGGAGCGCTCCGGCAGCGCTGTAAGGTCACCGCGACCGCCGGCGAGGTGGCCCTGCCAGGGCGTGCTGGCTCCTGCGTGCCAGGAGCCACGAGGTGGTGGCAGGAGCTGGACCTGCGGTCACCGAGCCAATTGCCAGGTGAACAAATCTCCTTTCATGGGCACAGGAGGCAGCTGGCTCTGTGGGCATCCTGCTGCCGGGCATTCCGGGGTCTCTGTTAGGTAAGGGACTCCTTGTCCCCAAGGGGATGCAGCGGCTTGGGGAGCCCATGTCCTAAACGTGGCTAGTGGCAGCAGGGGACGGTGCCGGCTGCTGGCGTGGGCGATGACATGGGGGTGGGACCAGCTGACCCACGCACGTGTCCTGGCAGCAGAGAGGGAAACAGGGTGGCCACCACCAGCACTGCTCGTCCTTACGTGTGGGGCCGGCTGTCCCCGTGCAGCCCCGCGTGCCACCAGGGTGACTGGGCTGGCCCTTTTTGGGGGTGTTTTCTGCCCACCAGGTGTGGGGAGCTGAGGAGGGGTCGTGCCACCATGCCAGGTGGCCACTGCTGCCATCTGGCCGTGCCTGTCCCCACACAAAGTCCCGCTGCTCCCTCCGTCCTGGCCCCACACTGCAGGGTCCCTTCCCAAGTGCGTCACCACAGCTCTGTGTCACGGTGGGTTCGTGCTGTGGGTCACAAGGAGCCACAACACCAGGCTGGGGTCCTCCCCGTGGCAGCCCACCCTTTGCCCGTGCCCCGCCATCCCTGCCAGCTGGGGAAACTGAGGCAGCGGGGCAGGAGGCGGCTTGCCCGAGGGACCCAGTGCCAGGGCTGGGGAGAGCAAACAAGATTCTTGGCATGGGCCGGCAGTGCCGCGCTCTGCCTGCAGGCGAGGGTTGCTCTTTGCTGGGTGTGCAGTTTTGCTGCTGCTCTGCGTGCCAGCTCTGGCTCCCTGGGGACTGCACCCCGTCCCCACAGGTGACACCCCCTCACCTTGGCGCTGCTGAACGCGGTGATTGTTCCCCCCGGGGCTGGCCGGTGCCCGGCGCTGTGTGTGGTGGGGCTGGCACAGAGAGCAGCTTGGCCTTGGCCCCCTGCCCGCTGCCGTGCCCTTTTCCAGAGGCAGCTGCCTGTGGGCACGGCTTGGCAGCCTTCCTGCCTGCGGGCTCGGCCGGGGCAGCACCCTGCTCCCCTGGGTGCCGCTGGGTCACCTCCGTGCAGGGTTGCAACACCCGGGGCCACCGCTGCCATGAGCTTGCAGTTCTCAGCTCAGCCGTGGCTTTTTCTCCCAGGTTTCTGTGCCAGCTCCATCTCTAAAGCAGAGGGGGATGATGAGCAGGGAGCCGGTTCTCCCTACCTGGCCAAAAAGTCCCTCTGGAGAGGCGCCCAGTGGCGTCACCCCTTGCAGAAGCGATGTGTCAGCTCTGAAAGCCCCTGGTTTTCCACCTTGGAGCTGTGCGCGGGAGGGGGCGGTCCTGCCCCCGCTTCCCCGGGCACGCGGGAAGCCCTCGGGGTGGCGACATTCCCTGGCCCGCGCCGGGTTCCGTGCATCCCTCCCCTCCCAGCTCGCTTGCCAGCTAATGGCGCGGCTTATTCCTATGGCTTTTTAAGTGCTTAATGGCGCGCGGGGCTAATGATGCAGCTCCCTCTGTTCCTGCCGCCTGGATGGATGGATGGATGGATGGATGGATGGATGGATGGATGGATGGAGCTGCCCGAACCTCCGGGAATGGGGACAGGGACGAGGAGGGGCCCAGCCGGTGCCCCGCAGAGCTGGGGTTGGGCGCGGGCGTCCGCCTGCCTCTCCTCCCTCCCCTGCACGGCTGCTCGGAGCAGTAATGTCACCATAAACGATATTTATCACGAGGTGATAAAAATCTATTTCCAGCGACCTCTTGGAAATGGCCCTCGTAAAACCAGGCAGCAGACGGAGGCAGGAGGCAGACAGCGGGGAGGGGGCACGGGCAGGGAAATGGCTGTAATCAGCCACGGAGCAGAGGCTGGATCTGCCGGGGAGCCGGCCCTGCCGTTCCCGACCCCGGGAAATTGATGGCAGCCATGAAGGCCAGAGGGCTGCCCGGGCACAGCTGGGCGGATGCTCGGGCATCCCAAGGCTCGAGCATCCTGGGATGCAGCATCCAGGCTGTGAAGGGAGGACCAGAGGGATTTTTGTCTTTAGGTGAGCAGGACTGGGGGGTTCTGTCCATCCTGGGGCGTTCCCAAAGTGACAGCTGAGGGATCCTGGAGCAACAGATTGGGATGGGATGCTGGGCTAGCCAGCGTTCCCCCAGGGTTCCCGGCCATGGGGATGGCCCCCTCCACTGTCAGGCACTGCTGGGTCATCCCACTGCCCCCCGTATCCCGCCTGGGGGGCCACTATCGGTCCCAGAGCCCCCCCAGCTCCATCCCTTCGGTGCCCATGGCCAGGTGCTGATTCAGCATCCCGACACTAATTACTGAGCCCGTAGTGGATCCTGGCTGTAAATTCTCCATCAGGAGTGGGCTGAGTGGTGGAAAACCTCCCTGGCTCCTTTCCCTGCTGACCTGAGCAGGGACCTGTGATCCCGTGTAATTCGCTGGGGTGCTGAGTTGGCAGGAGGTGTCTCATCCTCATCCCCACCCACCTTTGGGGTGCGCTGCCCCCCAGGAATCCCTCCTTCCCCCAGAGGTCATTCCTGGCTGTGTGATGGTCAGCCCAGTTGTGTCCCCACTAGCATTAGGGACAGCCTGGGTGACCCCGTATCCCTGCTGCACCCCAGGTGATGCCGCTGGTTTGGGCATCCCTGGGGGCTTTGCCAGGCTGGGGGGACAGAGGACACCTGGGCCACCTTTTTGGGGCTGGGGAGGTGGGGTTTGCTCCTAAAAATGGGGACAGTGCAGGACCCCTCATGTTGTCCCCTGGGGGAGGAGATTGTGAGGCAAAACAGCTCCCAGCTGCGGGGTCTAATCCGCTGCCCTGATGAAGAGACTTTAATCACTCAGAGTAATTAACCAGGTGGGGCATTGGCTGGACCCCTCCCCCCCACGCCTGGGTGTCCCCTGCCTGGGGTGGCTGCCTTAGGGGGGGACACCGGCCGGTGAGGCGGGGGCTGGCTGGACATGCAGCTCCCAGCCGTGGATCCTCACGGGGCTGTGCCAGGAGGGGACAGCAAGGACGACGGGGACATCCAGGAGGACGGGAACATCCTGTGCAGAGCCTCAACATCCCCGTGGAGCGACGTGGTGCCGCTCAGGGACTCGATGCCAGCGCGGGGCTCGGCGCCCACCTGGCCGGGACGCGCGGTGACACGGCGGGGTGTGCGTGGCAGGTATTATCCTGCATTAAAGTTTCCCCTTGCAGATGGTTCACGTTTAATCTGCGGCTTAAGGCAGCGCCGGACCTGGCGGTAAGTCCGTCTTTAGATGGCAGGCGGGAGCCGGGAACGGGCGCTAAGCTGCCCGCGGGATGGAGAAGGGGGACACGGCGGATTGAGGGACACGGATGGAGGCTTTAGTGCCACCGCGCCGCGAGCTGGGATTGCTGTGATGACACACCCCCAAATGTGTCCCCTCACCCAGCAGAGCCTTGCACCCACCTGGCTGCGCCTCCCTGCCTCGCGCGGAGATTGGGAATGTCCCGAAAACATGAGCCGCCGTGGGGTGGGTGGGGTTTTCCGGAGTGAAAAGCCCCTTGGGACAGCTGCCTTTTCCCCATGGCAGGTATTTAGGGTGGCGGGGAGGGGACACTGGTCACAGACCGCCCGGCAGCTCCGGAGCTGGAGGTGGGTGAGCTGTGCTGGGTCGCGGTGTCCCTGAGATGGGGATGGGGAGCAGGGGCTGGGGCTGAGCAGCTGCATGTCCTGTGGGATCCCAGCAGGATTTGGGTGACAGACACCAAGCTGCATCCCTCCCATCCCAGCTCTGGGCCCTGTGGTCTCAGGGGAACCTGGAGCCGGGGCTGGGGCGTGGTGGCAGAGGGAGGTGGGAGCTGCAGGGACATCGGAGGCCAGGGGGACACTGCCCCAGGCAGGGCAGTTTGTGTCAGTGTGGAACGGCAGCACTGCAGCTGATAACTCTGGAGTCTAAGGATGACAGCGAAGGCTCTGTGCTGCACAACCTTGAGGAAATCCTTGCGGGTTTGAAAAGGCCGATTGTTCCCTGCAGGGCCGGGACCAGGAGTGGCAGTGCTGCTGCCAGCCCTGCTGTCCATGCATGGGTGGGATGCTCGCATCCTCCCCTGCCTCAGTTTCCCAGCCAGCCTGGCCCTGGCGTGATGGAGGGCTGATGAGCATGGGGGGAATTTCGTGTGGACGCGGAGCATTGTGGAACACAGCACTGCCCGGGCATGGGCTGGAGGTGCTGACATCCCCGCCGGCCACGGCTCATCCCACAGCCTGGAGAAACTGAGGCACGGGAAGGGACATGGCCCGGCCAGGGCTGCCGGAGCAGCGAGCAGCCGCCGATCCCCACGCCCAGAGCCCCAGAGGAGCTCGAGGAAAAGCCGGGAGCGGGCGGCTGAGTGCCCCCCGCCTCCCCCTCCATCACCTCCCTGTTCGCTGGCGAACAAATGTCTGTTCTTGCAAAAAAAAGAAGTGACAGGGGTCGGCGCAGCGCTTTCCACATGACCTGCCCGGGAACAGAGGACGTCTTTGTTAATCCAGCGAGCTGTCAGTTCAGCCTCTTCACAAAAGGCATAAACCACTTATTGCTGCTCTCACCCCTGACCCCGGATCCGCCTGCGCGCCCTCCATTGTGCCGTCTCGAGGAAGCTGGCAAACAATTTCGGCTCCGGCTCCCCCTCCCCCCCCGCCGCCCCCCCCGGGGGGGCCCGCCCGCCCCCCCCCCCGCGGGGGGGCCCNGGCGTGGGGAGCCGCTGCGGGGGGACCCCCGAAATACACACACACACACACACACAGAGACAGAGCACCTCCCCCGGCCGCATCTGCGCGCCCTCCGCCTCGCCTGGCAGCTGCTGCGAGGGGATGCGGGCTGCCACAAAGCGAGCACCTCCCTCCTTCCCTCCGGCCGTCCTTCCCTCCCGGCGCTGCCCCAGCAGCTGGCCGGAGCCCGCAGGCTGCGGAGAGGGAGTGCTGGGTGCTGCGCCCCGTGGCCCCCTGGCCGAAACCCTTTTAATGAGAGGGGACAAAAGCTCCTTAGGGTCCTTGGCTGGGACGGGCTGGGACGGCGGCTTTAGCCAAAGCCGCTTATGGCCCGGCACAAAGCCGCCGGGAACAGCCCAGCTCCTCGGGGACGGCGTGGATGGGGCGATGCTTGTGCCCAGCCAGCCTCAGGGTGCCCGGGGGTCACACGGGGTGACAGTCGGGGGAGGGGGGCCGAGCGCGTGCCGCTCGCCCCGTCCCCCTGCGCCCAGCACCCGGACCCCGCGGCGGGGCCGGTGCGCGCTGGAGCAATTAGATGCAGTCACTTTGGGGCTATATATAACCCAAATTGCTGCCTGCAGCTCGTTAGCTGCTGTCAGAGCCGCTGCGGCCGCGGCGCTGAGGTGGTGTCGCCGAGGGGGGGGCTGGAGAGGGATGCGGGGACCCGCTGCTCCCCGGGGATGGAGGCATGAGGGGGGCTGTGGTCGTGCTGGGGTGGCCGCGGGGTCACACCCTCGCCGAGGAGGGGGTCCTGGGGGGATGTGCTTCACACCACGTGCTTCTGCTCCGTGTGGTGCAGGGCGGGCTGTGGGGACACACAGGGGTCACGGCCAGGCCTGTCGCCCTGCCCGCTGTTCCCAGGGCTCTTGGCACAGCCTGGGTGAGCATTCTCGGGCATGGGGCGGCCACTGGCGCCTCCCTTGCCCATGCCAGTGGTGTTTCCAGCCTCGTCTGCCCTTGTGGCATCCAGCCTGACCGCAGTCTCCAGCCCCTTCCATCCGTGCCGGTTCCCGGCCGGGCTCGCCAGCACGTCGCGGCTCTGCCGGCACACACCGGCCCCCGCTCCGTCGAGGAGCGCGGCACCTCGGGCTGTCTGGGGGCAGCTGCGAGATGAGTGCGAACATATTGTGTGGGCTCCTGGAGCAGGCGTCACGGTGTCGCTGCTGGAGAGCGAGCGGCAACCACAGCCCTGCCGTGACAAACGGCTCTGGCACAGCCACAGCCGTGCCCACGCGGGCGCCGTGGCACAGCCGGCACCAGGACACAGGTTGGGGATCCAGGTGGGCAGTGATGCTCATGGGCAGACCCTCAGCGCACAGTGTCACCTGCCACCGCTGTGGCCTGTCCCTCCAGCTGTTTGAATTTCCTCTAGGGGCCACATCCCCATCTTGGGAAGGGTTAACGGCACCGTGTCTTACTCTGGAGCCTTTTGTTTCTTTCCCTTTTTTAATTTTTTTTTTTCCCCTTCCCCTCTTTAATGAGGGGTTAGCACAGCTGTAATTGTAGGTTCTAGCTTTCCGCCAGCAAACACGGCTGAGAAACTTTAAATACGGTGGAGATGCGTGGACCCAGCCACCACCCCTCCCGTGGGCACCCATCAGGGCCAAGCAGTGCCACCAGCAGGGACCCCAGCTCCCCAGGAGGACCCCAGCCTGATCTTGTGGGGAAACCCTCTGTTTTCAGACTGCTGGGACAAGGATGAGGAGGGCAGAGGCTTCTTGGAGGGAAGAGCAGCTGGAACCGTCTGGGGAAACACACGGCAGGGGCTGTGCTGTGATAAAGCCCCAGCAGGAGCCGGGGGCCTTGAGGGCCTCAGCGACAAAGGGATCCAGGGGGAGCCTGCTCCTGCAGCCCTCAACACTCCAGCAACACCTTTTATCCTGAGCACCGCCTCCCAGGCCTGGGGGGAGCCGGGGGACAGCGAGGGTTTGTGTCCCCTGGGCCTTACAGCCGGGAGCTGGGGCTCTCTGCATCCCCTGGGAAGTGCAGGATGTGGCCCCTCTGTGCCGGGCATTCTCCTCACCTCATCCCTTGCTCGCTCACGGGAGCTGGCACCGAGGCTGTGCCAAACCCCACCGCCGGTGCAGCTGCGCCGGCGCTTGCCGGGCTCCGTGCCCGCCGCCTTGCCGGGGTGATGCCAGCCAAGAGCCAAAGATTGCATCCACCCCCGGTGCCCTGGCCGCTGGCAGCGCGGGGGTTTTCCGGGGTGCTGCCACCCGGGAGGGTGGAGGTTGGGGTGATGCGGTGGGGGCTTTGCCGTGCCCGCGGCATTCCCGTGGGCGGCGTTTCCGTGGGCGGCATCGGCGCTGCGCACGCCGCAGCCCGTCCCAGCGGCAGGCGAGGCGCAGGGGAGGTGGAATGGGGAAGCCACGTTTTTGGGTGTCCCGAAGGCACAGGAAGTGCGCTGGCGTGGCCTCCTGCCCTTTGCTTTCCCACCCCACCTCTGCCATCCCAAAGGTGGGGGCAGAGCTGGCAGCTGCAGCAGGTATTCAGCCCAGTGATGGGAGCAGAAGGAATGTGCCCTTGGCAAGGAGGGACAGGCGTGGGGACACTGGACATGGGGACACTGGACATGGCGACACTATCCCCTGCCCTCGGTGCCAATGTGTGCCCGGACTGCCACGCTACCTGCCAGGGGTGCCACGCCAAGAGCAGGGGGGGCACCGTGCCGGTGGTGTGGGGCACAGGTGACACAGCTGCCATGGGGTCTGGCAATGCCTCTCTGTGCCTGTCCCTGGAGGCCACCAGCTGTGTTTTGACCCCATTGGAGATCTTCACATCCTTCATACCAAGAAGCTGCTTGGGTAGAGAGGGGCAGATGCCACCCAGGAGGGGTTTGAGGAGTGCCATGCCATGGGGCCATCCCTGCCAGCTCTGGCTGGAGCCTCTTCCCTGTGGTTTTGTCACTTGTGGAGCTGGCCTGTGTGCCAGCTCCGTTTTTCCTGTGTTAAAAACATCACATAACGATGTCACGTTGCTGTCACCTCTCTGCACACCTCCCCCTGACCTGGCTGTGCCTGAGGCTGTGCCCTGTGTCCCTGATCCCTGTTGTGGATGCCGTGAGAGCTGTTTCAGGCTTGTCCATCTGCAGGGTCCCTTGATGTGTGTCACGAGCAGGCCTGGCCTCAGCTCAGCGCCGTTCAGCAGGCGCAGATCCTGGTCCCCCTCTCTCCATCCCTGGCAAGATGTGGGATGAGCATGTCCCAGAGCCAGGAGGAGCTGAGCTTCATCCCGGTGGGACATGGGGGATCTGCCAGCCCTCCCCTCAAATTCCAGCGCTTGGTGGC
Organism: Oreocharis arfaki; assembly: GCA_013398015.1. Lineage (NCBI taxonomy): Eukaryota > Metazoa > Chordata > Aves > Passeriformes > Paramythiidae > Oreocharis > Oreocharis arfaki. Next base: position 3,624 of record VZRR01000005.1, on the reverse strand, counting down.
AGAGCACCCTTCCCTCCCAGCCTCTTCCCAAGCACCTCAGGGTGCTGCTTAGCGAATTAGCACCCAAATCAACCCGCTCGCCTCTAATTGGGGGTGAGTCTTTGAGGACGTGGCTGGGGACGAGGCCCCCCCTGCGAGGGGCTGCCGCTATGCTTTATCTGGGTGGACAGATCCCTCCTAATTGAGCAGATATTCCGTGTTCGCAAACAGATGGCTCCTTTGCATCAATTATTCCTTATCTGTGTAACCGGGGATGATTTGCTGACAGATAGCGCCGGGTGAAGTTAAAGCAAGGAGGCGGCCGGTGCTCCGTGTGGAGCCTGGGGGTCCCAGGGGATGTGGCTGCTGAGGGGGGGTCAGATCCTGGCTGCCTTTGGGCAGGTGGGGACCCATCTCTGGTGCCTTTGCATCTCAGCATCCCTTGGCAGGAAGACAGAGGGGGTGGGGGCTGCTGGTGCTGTGGGGCTGCTGGGTGGGTTGGGGTGTGGGTTGGGGTCTGGGGGGCTCCCCGGGGAGCAGGAGGGTGCCAGCCTTGGCCCAGCTGTCAAAATCCACCTTCCCCACCGAGACCCCGGCCTGGCGCTTCCCAGCTGCGTCTTGCCCAATGCTGCTGTGACACGTGATGGGGAGTGATTAATGCTAATTAATGATTAGTTGCTGTGGGTATCAAAGTGTGCCTTAGCCTTTTCCCATGCCCACAGGTAGGGGATTGCTGCCTGCTGCTGCCGGTGGCATTGTACCGGGAGGAGGAGCGGTGGCACGGCCTCCCCCCTGAGACATCCCTGCCGCCTCCAGGGATCCCACACCAAGCTGTCAGGGACGGGGACTGATCCCTGGCCTTGTCCCCTGCCCGCTGTGAAAGTCACCTTCTGTTAATCGCTGGGAAAGAGAAGAGCATCCTGCCAGCACCGGGGCAGCCGGTGGCACCCCGCCAGTTGGAGCTGGGACGTGGTGGCACTCGAGGACTCAGGGGATGTGCCAAGCGCTCGCGGTTGTGCGGCGCTGCCATATGGATTCCATAAATTAAACCTTTCCAGGAAGCAAACGGTAAATTTATCCGTCCGCTCGTGTGCGTGGCTCATTGAGTCTAAGGGCTTCCCTGCAAAACATCCACCGACCATCCATCTCCATGTTTATAGGAGTAATCCCGAGGAAAACAGGATCAACGTGAAATCCTCACTGTGGCACTAGTGTCCCCAAATCAGGCGCACGGCGTCCCTGTGGATGTCACCTGTGGCAGGAGGAGGTCACCACATCCCACCCATACCCGGGGTGGGCGCAGCATCCTGTGACCCTGGGTCGTCCGTGTGTCTTTCCCAGAGTGGCACAACAGTCCTGGGATGAGCGTGGTGTCACTGGCTGTCGCTTCATTAAAGCTAAACAGGAGCGGTGACAGCCCAAGCTGTGTGCCCGGGCGGGAGGGTGACAGCTACAACAAACCCAGGGCCACAGCAGCGCCTGGGGCTCGAGGAGGGGCACTGTCCCCAAACAAGGCGCAGCGGGAATGCCATCCCCATCCCAGCAGCACGTTTCCCTCGCCCGCCTGGCAGGGAAGGCGATGGGGGGTTGTTGATCTCGAGTAAACACTGCCCGGTTGAGTAATCGGGAGCTGCCTAACCGGCCAGCTGCCGCCCGCGGGCGAGGGGACGCCGCTTTGATTCATGTCCTCACCCCCCTTCCCCCGCAGCCTTTCTTGTCTGGCTGTGCTGGGAGCCATCGGCCGGATCCAGCTGTAGCCCCGCGGCGGGGCTGGCGTGCGGCTCCCGCGCTGGCCACGTGCACCGGCCGGCAGGAAAACAAAAGCATCTTGTGTCTGTGCGCCCCGAACCCCCCCTGTGCCCCCCAACCGTGCCGGCGCTGCTCCGACCGGGAGAGGCAACGGCGCTGAGTCTCTGTCCTGCTTCTCTTCCAGGCGTCCTCTTCGTCCCTGGAGACAGTCGCCACCAAGCCTGCGGCCGGTGAGCCCCGGCACCGGGTGGTCAGCGCTGGGGAGAGCCCGGGAACGGGCAGCACCGCCCCGGACATCGGCCAGCGGACGCCTTTGGATGCAGAGGGCGCGGACGCTGGAGCCACAAGTAGGTGATGCTGGAGCTGGCCGGAGGGTACAAGGCTACCTCGCCGAGGGTAGCCAAGGGATGTCCCCTGTCCCGCTGTGGGGTGACCGTCAGCCCGATGTGCTGCTTGGGGCCCCCGGTGAAGGCTCACGCCCAGCGGCTTGGAGTTGGGATCTAACACCCGCAGCCCCATTGGGGAGGTGACCCCGACAGCACCGCGGTCCCTGCCTGCCATCCCCGGGGCCGTGAGTCAGGCTGTGGGCGCCAGGGAGAGCCACGGTGTTGTGCTGGGGAACTGGGGGGCCCCCGGGGCTGGGATGGACCGCGGCTCCAGGGACTCGGCCGCCCCGTCCGTCAGGAGCAGCAGCATTTTTAGGAGAGGTATCATGCGTGCTTCCCGCCTGCCGCCTCCCTGGACCGGCCTGTTTGCCAGCCCTTCCCGGCGGGCGCGCCGGGCCGTGTTGTGCTGGGCCACGCCAGGCTCCTTTGATCCCGTAACAAGCGCCGATGCCGGCTCCTGGCGTTGGGCTGGGAAGAGCCGGGAACCGCAAGGTGCAGCGGGCAGGAAGCCGGGGAGGGCAGGGAGAGCCGGGGGGCAGCCTGCGGGGCCAGGGGGCTGCTTGGTGGTGGGGATTTGTGACCCCTCACGTTCCCTAAGAAGGACACCTCCCAGGAATGCAGTGGCCCGTGTCACCCATCAATCAGCTCCACAGGGATTTGACCGTGGTTTGGGCACCCCTCAAGACGCTGTGTCCCCCCGGGGGCGGGGCTGGGATGCATTTACAAGCTGCTCACAGCCCAGCCGGCAGTGGCGCGGAGGCAAGCTGGGAGCCGTGGCCTGGAACGGGCCCGCTGGAGTCAGCCCGGGATTTATTACCCTGCCAGTGGCTGCCGGGCAAAGGTGACAGTGACTAATGGCTTGTTACACGCCTGCCACATCTCATCTGCGCACCGCGTCCGGCTGCCGCGCTCCCAGCCCTGCTGTGCCTGCAGCCTGCGCTGCGTCCCTTCCTGGGGGGAAAACAGGGGTGACCCCCTCCTTTGTCCCCGCGGGGACCTCGGCCAGAGAGGGTGACAATGACACTTGCACAGCTTGGCATGGAGACCCGCACTGTCAGCATTCTCTGTGGCCAGGCAGAGCCAGGCTGGTATCTCCGGGAGCACCTCTGTATCTTGGGGGTGGTGACACATCCCAGGATGTCCTGGTGAGCCTCGTGTGACACACGGGACTTCCCGGTGCGCAAAACCCCTTTGTGGTTGGCAAACCATGAGCCACTGCTCTGCCATCACGGTGTCAATCCCATGCCAGGGTGGCTGGGCTGGGATGCCGAGGGGATCCTGCGTGCGTGTCCGGATGGATGCTGACGGAACCACAAATGCGTTCACCAGGAAAATTAAAAAATTAACAGGCATTGGCTCGCTCTAGATTAGTAAAGGCAGGAGATAAAAGCGGCTCTTTATACCTTGTGAGAATTGCTGATAAGGGCATTTGTTCCTCTGTATTCTTTAAAAAGAATGCAATAAAAATTTAAAATAGAACGGGAAAAGGGAGTTGGAGGGGGGGGAAGCA